>OZ022419.1:11002525-11378224 GCA_963989365.1 Rhimphoctona megacephalus
TTTCAACGACAGAATTTCATCGATAATTGTGGATAAAAGAAGGTGAAAATACCGAAAGATAAACCATCAAGAACGGAAAATATAAACACGAAAAGAAAGTTCTTGAAAATAAAAACAAAAATACGAATCTCTAGCGAATATGTTTACACATTTCTAAATAAATGTTTCCATCGAATGCGTGCTCGAATGATTGAGTGGTGTCTGTCACAAGAAAATAAAGGTGAACAAAAATTTCCTTTTTAAGCGACGACTTGAATTTTTTCTTTTTCAACCTTCATTTATTTACTAAGTCACTTCAGTCCATACGAAAAAAGCAAAATATGAAAGTTAAGCCAATCGATCGGATTTTTCCCATTGATTCAAGCGAATCGCGAGTAACTTTTATCTCGAGTTAACCCGTCAGCGGGCGCGCTACGTACACTTTAAACATTCGACGCGCGATGAGAGATTTTCTCACATGTATAGCTTCAAACGCTTAATTTGATAAATAGAAACTTGAAAACAATTTCGCTACAGTGATTGTGGCTATTAAACATTTTTATTTTAAAAAAATCACAAAAACAACGATAATTGACACTAAAAAGCAAAAAATAAGAATTAAAAAAATTGAAAAACAAAAATTAAAAATTTTTTTTTAACTCTTCTGTCATACAGAAGAATAAATTTGATGAAGATAGGAAAAATTTGAAATGCTTATGCCATTTGAAATTTTCGAGTAATCATCGTTTTAATATAAGTGTGAGAAGAAGTCTCATAGCAATGGCGATTCTTCGATTTTACAATTTTCCTATGCTTCGAAAAAAATTTCGTTGCCTGGCAACTCATTTGCAATATTTTGCATTGTTTTTATCTATTCAATATTATGATATATACCACTCATGGCCTTAAAAACTATAAAACTCATCACTTAAAATTGCGATATTTTTTGTTTGTTTTTCTATTTTCTATTTCTTTAATTGAATCGTAATTTGGCAGGATTTATTCCTACTGCTGCGACTCCCTGAAGGATACTTTTTCTCGAGAATCAACGATTGCTCAATTCACACCAACCTGGATAACAAGGTTTAAAGTTCATATTTATTAAGTCGAAAAAATAATCGAGTTTTGATTTAATTGGATAATTGGGACGGGCATACGTAAAAACTATAAAACGGTAAACGCGAAAATACTAAAATAGAAAAAAATAATAATAATAATAATGAGATATACCTGTGTGTGTCGAATTCTGCACCGAACAATTCATCGTGAGCATCTGTTATTATTGGTATAATTTTATTTACAAACTGTAATAAGAAACCAGTTTTATAAGAATGTCTATTTTTTTTTTTATTTTTTTTTTAACAAAACGATTTGCAGCAATCTTTTTCGAATATATTTCTACGTTAAAGGGAAGTTTTTCTTACCCAAAGTAAAGTTATTAATGAGAAAAAGCTTCGCGACATTAAACAAACGGCAATTAGGGCTTGAATGGTAAGCATACAAAATTGCTGAGTAAAATTAATTTTTATTCTTTCTCCTATTATATTTAATAGCACGTATTAATACTTTTGAATAAGCCACGTCGTCCACTTGTGGTATCTCCAGAAGATATGGATTTGTCGGGGAAAAATTTGATGGCAAGAATTCCCCAAATTCGACTAATAGTATCTCAATTTTTTTTAAATCCAAAATATTTTATTAAAACCGAAAAAGATAAAAAAGAATTTTTGAAAACAAAGAATACACAACTAATTGCATTGTTATAATCATTTTATATTCATACAAAATTACGCAGCTTCGGATTTCAAAGCAATTAAAATATCGTATTACAAGAGCCAATCAGAATCGCTGCAGCACAAAAGATCGATATTTTTGATATATTTAACTTACAGTTCAAGATTTTTTGCACAACATTTTTAAATGAATCCCTTCTTTTTTGTTTGTATCTTTGCAAAATTTCCACATAAATAATCATTGGAAATTTAATCATGCGTCGTTGAAGTGCCGACGGATTCAATATAAACTCGGTCGATCACTGGTTTAACGGGGTCATCCCATGTGACAGCTATTTTTTTTTTCGCTTTTTTGGGAATTTTTTTTGATGAACCATTAAAACACAATATCTTTGAATTTTTACCACACATTTATTAACATTTTTACAGTCCCTCAGAATTTTATCAAACAAAAATAACGAGTCGAATCGACTTTACACCGTTCGGAAGACACTCATGCGTTGGTTGACGGCTGCCATGATTCCGGAGGTTTTGCTCATCTGAAATAAAAAAATCAAGCGGCATTTTAATTTGTGGACCTGAGACTATCGCTGGAACTAGAGTAAAGTAAAAATATCGAAAATTGAATTTTTGGCACGGTTTTAAAAGTCGAAAAAAACGACGAAACTTGGAACTTAACATTTAAAACCGTGCCAAAAATTCAATTTTCGATATTTTTACTTTATTCTAGTTCCAGCGATAGCCTCAGGTCTACAAATTAAAATGCCGTTTGATTTTTTTATTTTAGATAAGCAAAACCTCCGGAATCATGGCAGCCGTCAACCAACACATGAGTGTCTTCCAAACGGTGTAAAGTTGATTCAGCTCGTTATTTTTGTTTGATAAAATTCTGAAGGACTGTAAAAATGTTAATAAATGTGTGGTAAAAATTCAAAGATAGTGTGTTTTAACGGTTCATCAAAAAAAAATCCCAACAAAAGCGAAAAAAAATAGCTGTCACATGGGATGACCCCGTTAACGAATCAAGTTATGGCGCTGCCAATAATCCTAACGAGCATTGTTTCCCTGGCAGGAAACAAAAAACAACCCCCATAATAAAGAATCCTTAAAATAAATTACTAGACGAGAAATTTTCGTTTTTTTTTTCGCTGTAATATTTCACCAGTTATGGCCACCAGTATACCGAGTATTCCATTTATCTGACTCAAAATATCTATACCATTTGGATTGGTAAGATAAAATCAACGATCTACTAAGCCACCACCCATGCTTCTCATCATTGATAAAACTGCAGCCCTGGCTGCGTAATGCGTAATACCAACGTTGACCATTAATACGATACGTGCAATCATCGGTGAATGGCAACCAACCCTATAGGGGAGAGGTGCCATAAACGGGAAAAGTTATAAATGAGGCAAATCGACACAGCGACAACTCTATCAAAAATTAACTCCATCAGGCAAATCTCTACCTGACTAAACGTTACCAAGGAAATTTCAACCAAGAGAGAAAGTCTATCATTCTTTAACTCTCCCAAAATTTTTCTCTACCATAGGCATTCTCTACCAATAAACAATCTCTATCGCAAATATCTCTACCACCATCTACCATCGACAAAAACTCTCCCAGGGAAATCTCCACCATGGTCCATCTCTACCAGAAAGACATCTCTACTAAGGCCAATCTCTCGATCATCCATGATCGAGAGTGTTGCCCACAGGCACTCTTTCCTAATGGACAATTGTATCGCATTTGTATAAAGGCTCAAGGAAACTGTTGAAAAATCTGTGCCGATATAGTCGGCCAAATTTTTTTTACTGAATTTTTAGTAGATCAACATTCGTTGCGCATTCAAGTACTAGATTCGTCCAAACCTGTTTGACTTGAGAGATCGCCAAATCCACACACTAAACGTGTTCTGATCCTTGTTGGTTAGCTGTTTATATTTTTGTTGTCGATTGTCGCATTGCGCTAGTTGTACAGACATTGTACTATTTTATTACTTTTTCCAATTATACAGAGGTCGTCTGAAATATTTTGTAGAAGCTTGCATCTAGGTTTATTAAAACATTCATGGAGAATTATTTTGAAAAAATCCTTATTAGTTTGCATGGTCAAGATGACAAATGAACTCGTGACAATCCGATTGCTATCTACCTTACTTTAAAGGGTCAGTGCACTTTGGAGCCACGAAAAAAAGGCTATTTTCGCGATTTTTTTTTGAGGATTTTATAAAAGATATGAATATAAAAGTTGTTGGGCTTGATAAATAAAGTCTTGAAATACATAAAAAAAAAATTTAATTCATTTTTATTCATTTTTAAGTACAAAAACTATAGTTTAACGTAACCCCTCAAAAATAGGTGGGCTAGGTAGCTCCATCACAACTCGGTAACGGCTTGTCTGAAACAAAAAAATCAAAGTCCATTAGATTCAGTATGACACCAGCTACAAAATGACCCTCGGATATAAAGTTTTATCAAAAAATAAAAAAATGGCAGATGAAAAACGAAAAAAGTAGTAAAAAACGCGTTTTTTTCACAGTTTTTCACAAAAAAAAAAGAGTAAAAATCAAAATTTTAAAACCATCGAGGATCATCTTGTTGCGAATCATGTTTACAATACGTGGTTTAAATTTCAAGGGAATCGGTTTATTAGTTTTAGAGATACGATGGAGCTAGATTTTGAAAACGCGTTTGAAGTTTATACGCTCAGGTAGACGAAATGAGGTCCTGACGTTCAGGTAAAAAAAAAAAATACTTAGAGAGCTCGGATTTTCATAAAATTTTGACACTATATTTCTGAATGTATGTACTTTCGAAAACAGTAAAAAAAATCGATTTTTTGAAATTTTTAAAGTGGACTGGCTCCTTAATTCTAAATAGGGTCGAAATATTCAGCTTTGCGTCAAGTGCGAACTGAAGGAAAGTGGAAGCGTGCGCAACCCCAATTTTTGCAAGTTTATGTATTTTTATGATCTATGCTTATCGGACGTGAAGATGCATAAAACTGTAGATAATACTTGACAGTATTATTAGGTAGATCATGAAATTCCCAGATATATTTTGTTTACGAGTATTATTGTAAATGCTCTGGAGAAATGCGAAACACTCGCGTAGACTTGAAAGTGGTGTATTCCACATTTCATTTATCAGAAGAAAATAAAGATGAAAAATACTCTTTTTAAGCGTCGACTCGAACTTCTATTTTCATTCGTTCTTCATTTATTTATTAAGCCACTTCAATTCATACGAAAGAAAATAATTTAAAAAGCATAACATGATAATTAAACGATTCGATCGGATTTTTTTAATCGATCCAAGCTAATTGTGAATAACTTTTGTCTTGAGCTGTTGGCGATCCTTCAATTTTTCCAATTTTCGTGTCCTTGGAAAATTTTCTCTTTGCTTGCCGACTCATTATTTTTGCAATATTTTGCATTTTTTTCGATCGATTGAATTTTATGATATACGACTCGTGACCTAAAAGAAAAAAAAAACTTAACCCATATTTTCTGTTTCTTTTCCTATTTTTTATTTCTTTAGTTGAATTGCAACTTGCCAGGATTTATTCCTACTGCTGCGACTCCCTCGAGCATACTTTCTCTCGAGAATGGACGAAGCGCCGACATTGCTCTACTTACACCAACCTGGATAACAAGGATCAAAATCCATATTTATTAAATTGAAGATATTATCGAGTTTCGATTTAATTGCATAATTGGGATGGGCTCGTAAAATCTCTAAAAGGGTAAACGCAAAAACACTAACAATGAAAAATATATGAAAATAAGGGATACTTGTTTGTGTCGAATTCTGTGCTCAGTTAAATCAGCACCGAGCAATTCATCGTGAGCGTCCATTCTGATTGGTATAATTTTATTCACAAACTGAAATAGCGAAACAGTTATAAAAGAACGTATTTTCTCATTTATTTTAACAAAACCATTTGCAAAAGTACTTTTTAATTTTTCGAATATATTTCGACGTGAAAAAAATTCTTACCCAAAGTAAAATTATTGATGAGCTAAAACTCCACGAAATTAAACAAACGGCAGTTAGGGCTTGAATGCCAAGTAATTCCCAGCCTCCGCCTAAAAAATTGCTGAATAAAATTAATTTTTATTTTTTTCGCTTACCTATTACATTTGATACCACGTTTTAACACCTTTGAATAATCCGCTTCGTCCACTTGTAGTATCTAGAGGATATGGATTATCGGCGAAAAATCCGATGGCAAGAATTCCCCAAATTCCACTAGCACCTCAATTTTTTCAAAATCAAAAATATTTTATTCAAGATGAAGAAGATAAAAAAGAATTTTCAAAAACAAAGAATACACAACTATTTGCATTGTAATAAATATTTTATATTCATACATAATTACGTAGCTTCGGATTTCAAAACAATCGAAATATCGAATTACATCAACTGTGTGCCAATCAGAATCGCCGCAGCACGAAAATTCGATATTTTCGATATATTTAACTTACAGTTTAAGATTGTTTTTACTACTACATTTTTGAACAGGTCCCTCCTTTTTTTGTATCTCTACAAAATTTCCAAATAAATAATCATCCGAAATGTTACCATGCGTTGCTGAAGCACCGACGGGATCGTCGATATAAGCTCTGTCGAGCGCTGGCATAACGAAGCAAGTTATGAAGCCGCCGATCATCCCAACGAGCATGGCTTCCCAGGCACGAAACAGAAAACAACCTCCTTTGAAAAAAATAAATAAATATACATTCTGCAAATAAATGACTAGATGAGAAATTTTCGTTTTTTTTTTCGCTGCAATATCTCACCAGTTATGGCAACCAGTGCACCGAGTATTCCGTTTATCTGACTCAAAATATCTATACCGTTTGGATTGGTAAGAGAAAATCCAAGACCTACTAATCCACCACCCATGCTACCCATCATTGTTGAAACTGCAGCACGGGCAGCGTATTGCCAACGTTCACCACTAATCCCATACGTGCTACCGCTGTTGAACGCCAACCAACCCCACCTCAATTTTTTTAAAGGAGGAAAAAATTATAACTAAGAAAATTAATTTGTTGTATAGCTAAAATTTGTTTACCTTAACGGGAGAAACCAGTTTAGGAGGCCGAAATTTTGGTGTTTTTCGTGAATTTTTTTAACAGGGAAGGAATAATCAGAATTTGTTTAAACTTGGAGGATATTTTATTTATGTTTTGAAGTACACTTTGTAATTTTTTCAAGTCATTTCCGCCGGAAATAGTGGAGTTAGAAGCTGTTGTCCATGGACGATCGCCATCCGAGTTTTTTGCTGGTGGGCATTCCTGAAGTCACAATTTTTATCTGTAATCATTACAATTTTCTTTTTTCGTTAACAACATATTTCCCAAGAATATGAACCTAATTGTGATCAAAAAAGTTGAAAATTGCACGTTTTTGAGGTGTTTGAACATAATGTCATGTTTTTATACCATGTTTTTTCACCTTTTTTGCATTAAAAAAAATATTTTTGATAATAATATCATCCCAGAGTTAGGTTCATATAGATTGTAATTGAATAAAGAATATTCACACAAATTTTCAAAACGATTGCTCAATAACTTTTTGAGCTAGAATGCCCACCAGTTGAAAAAAAGTCGTCCATGGACAGCAGCTTCTAACTCCACTATTTCCGGCGGAAATGACTTGAAAAAATTACAAAGTGTACTTCAAAACATGAATAAAATATTCTCCAAGTTTAAATAAATTCTGATTATTGCTTCCCTGTTAAAAAAAATTCACGAGAAACACCAAAATTTCGGCCTCCTAAACTGGTTTCTCCCGTTAAGGCAAGCAACCACTTTAGATGCTTCAAAAAATCAATTTTTTTTTTTAATTTCATAAATCGCTAGCAAAATATCTTAAGAATACACCCGGAAAATTTCAAAATGATATTCGGATTCCTTCTAACGGTATGTATATAAATGATACTCTCCGCTCGACTCCCACGCGCGCTCAAACTTTAAGGCATTACATACGTCCAGAATTTTCAAAAGATCGATTTTTTTTTTTACAGATTATTATTCTCTATAGTTTTAGGCATATTTCTGTGTAAGTCGATTATACAAATTCCCCATAGATCGAAAGTTATTATAGAAAACGTGACTGCCCAACGAGAGTCTGATGCGCGCACTTGAAACTTTAAATGCATTTTTCTCAAAACTACTTTTTCTGGGACGGTCTGCATGATAACTCATACAGTTTTTAATATTTTTTGATGCTTTTTTTTTTAATATTCGAAATTGTTTTCTCTATAGTCTGTCGAGTCGGATTTTTGATGTTGTGATTAAAAAATTTTATAAACATAATTAAAGTGTGACATTTATGACACAAAATGCACACTTTTTTTTAAACAGCCGAAAATTGCCAAAATTTTTCGAATTTCAAAAATCCGGCTCGACAGACTATAACTACAACTTTATTTTACAAGATTTTTTTTACGTTTTGCAGATCCATCAGCATTTCAAGAAGAAATGATGCAGACCGTGGAGCAACTTTTTTTTCATAGTGCTTCGGGAAACGTGATTTTTTATGTTGTAATTTTTGAAAAAAAAAATGAAATAAATTTTTTTATAAAGTTTAAATACTAATAAACAATGTGTAAAAATTATTTTTATTAATTTCTATTGCTATCTCTTCTAAAAACAGTTTTTCTTTTAGCGCGTTTTAGGCGCTGCTGGACGTATGTAAGGCGTTAAACGTGTTCTTCTCGAAACGACATTTTTTCAATTTGCGAAAATCATAACTCAAAAACTAATTGATGGATCATCTTCAAATTTGGAACACGTTTACATAATATAATTTATTAAAACATGAACCTAAAGTTGGAAAGATTAGATTGTTTAAAACATATTTATTATTGCAAAAGGCCGGGGAAAAAATGTTAAAAATCGATCATTTTTTTTCAAACACGTACCAGCATTCAATTTTCGGTTTTTTTTCAAAATTTAGGTTCACGGTCTTAAAAAACATCTCAAAAATGTATAAAAATTTGATGGACTATTTCAGATGCGAACTGCGAGCTGCACAATTTCCACAAATCGACAACGACGATGAGGACACGCCAAGGGACACAGTGGATTACACCTTAATTAATGCATGAAATAACTTGAAAAAATTACCAGAGATGTATGAAAATATGAATAAATTATTGTCAGAGTTGCAGAAATTTCCGTTTTCTTTCACAATTAAAAAAAATCCAAAAAATCATCTAATTTTTGGTCTCCTAAAGTGGTTGCTCGCCTTAACTAGAACATCTATTCGAATACGTTTAATTATATAAAATTCGTTTACCTTAACTAAAACATCTATTTGAATATGTTCAATTATATATGTATATATATATATATATATTAATTATATTTCGTTATCGAAAATACAACAAAATAGTTTGGCCGCGTACTGCATGAAGTAATATTTAAATAATCAGAATGAAGAGTTCATTTCAACGCTATTCACTTATTGCAGCACAATGGTTTGTTGATAAACGAACACGTTTTTACAAATGAATGAAAAATAAATGAAATGAAAACATATTTACAAATGAAGAATAGATTCAGTTCATTCGATAAGTTGTGATTTAAATGAAAGAAGATAATTTTTAGTGGATATTAGTTGTTTGTGGATCTGAGATAGGAAAAATCGAAGTAAAAAATTTACCATAAAACAAACAATCCCATTATAGCGTTCACTGGAGAACCAAGGGGAAGAGGATCGAAACCTTTGTCGTATCTTCCAAGTCTTGGTCCGAGCATAATTGCACATGCAAGAGCTGATTTAGGGAAATATTGCGAAAACGCATGATTCGGATTATAAATGATATAGACAAATTCATTAAGATTAATTATAGTTATTTCAACGAATATTCTTTTTTTTCTTTGCAAGTATTTTTCACTTTTCACCTGAAACCCCTCCAACGAGATGAACAGTTCCCGAACCCGCAATATCTACAGCACCAAGATGATTAAGAAAACCATGATCCCCCCAAACCCAGCCGGCTGGAACGCAGTATACAATCGTATTCAGAAACGAAAATAAGCAATAAGCTCTGAAATTGCATCTGTTAGGAAAAAAGAAAGAATTAACTAGTAAAATTATTACTTTGGAAATATTGTTTTCGAAAATGCGTCCAATATTTGAGATTCCACGTTTTACGTTCCATTCATCGTGTTTCGCATCCAATTTTGGCCATTACAAACTCCCAAATGGTGTGAAAAAATGTTGGGCACATTATTATTTTTATTTTATTTCTTTTTTGAGTATTATAAACTACCTTTCCGCCATCGCACCACTGACGATCGTTGTTGACGTGGTAGCAAAACTTAATTGAAAGAGAAAAGCTGCACAAGCGGGTCCCATAAGTTTTTCATCGACTGGAGGATCTATAAAAAATCCACTAGTCCCTATAAACCAATTGGTGGGTTTGCCCCAACCGAAACTCATTCCGAAACCAAAAACCCAATAAGTCAAACCACCAAGAACAATGTCTACGACATTTTTCATCATTATGTTGACCTCGTTCTTCAGTGATACGCAACCGGATTCCAACATACCAAAACCTATCGAACATCAAAAAAAAAAAAACATCAACACTTGATCATAAATACGAGAATTACAGACAACGAAACTTACAAAATAAGTAGTTTTTGCTTGTACTAAAATTGTAAGCGCTTATTTTTATTGAGTCGTGCATTCAATATTCTGTTTCAATTTTTCGGTTACATGATATTAGAAATATCTGTTGCCACCACAAAAGTATTTGTTTATTATTGACGTTTTCATGTCGGTGAAGGAAAAACTAGTATAATTTCGATCTCTATCGAAATCGTTGAAATTTTAACGAACGAGTATATTTAATATACTTTCACCTTCATATAGTCCTCAAAACGAATAACATTAATGGTCTTCGGGTCAAATTTGACGTCATGCATTAAAGGAACATTTTCTCACTCAAAATGTTTGCTACTGGAACGTAAAACGAATTTGTAGGAATTATTTAGTATACACGAAACGTTTATCAATAAAAAAAAACTGTACGATTATATAATATACTAGGGCAAAATATACGGACACTGTCGGAAATGACAGAATGGCAAAACTGCAATTCTTCCAATTCGTGTTTTTGTATTTTCTGCTATTTTTCTGAATAGTCTCTTATATGTTATCATCACATTATGAATGTCCATCATCTGTGTAAGATTAAAAAGTTAGCTGGTACACTCCTGAGCCGCTTTCCGTGCCCAAACCGGTAGGTTCAAATTCGTTACGAAAATCGGTACAATCATTTTTGACGTTGCTGGTTTAGAATCTGCAAAATTTTCCGCTCATATATGCATCATTACCAGTCAACTGGTCAATAATAATTTGGTTACTAATCGAATCTAGTTGATTAATTATCGATGATATTGTTCCAGGAACGAGATCAGTAATTTTATTGATTTCAGTCGCCTACGCTACTATTATTTTTACTCATATTTTTCTCTTTTATTATCGAGCTAGGCCGTCTTTTGTTTTCCGTATTTCTTACTCTTTCTCGCCCTTGAGATCCTCCTTCTACCTGAACTCATTCTCATAATTCAGAAACAAATAAACTCATATAAAAAGAACGCAATAAAAATATCGCGTCACATATATTCGAAAAAAAATAGTTATTTAACGGGGTCATCCCATGTGACAGCTATTTATTTTCGCTTTTTTTGGGAATTTTTTTTTATGAACCATCAAAACACACTATCTTTGAATTTTTACCACACATTTATTAATATTTTTACAGTCCCTCAGAATTTTATCAAACAAAATAACGAGCTGAATCAACCTTACGCCGTTTGGAAGACACTCATACATTGGTTGATGGCTGCCATGATTCCGGAGGTTTTGCTCATCTAAAATCAAAAAATCAAACGGCATTTTAATTTGTACACCTAAAGCTATCGCTGGAACTAGAATAAAGTAAAAATATCGAAAATTGAATTTTTGCCACGATTTTAAATGTTAAGTTCCAAGTTTCGTCGTTTTTTTCGACTTTTAAAACCGTGCCAAAAATTCAATTTTCGATATTTTTACTTTACTCTAGTTCCAGCGATAGTCTCAGATCTACAAATTAAAATGCCATTTGATTTTTTGATTTCAGATGAGCAAAACCTCCGGAATCATGGCAGCCGTCAACCAACATATGAGTGTCTTCCGAACGGTGTAAAGTCGATTCAACTCGTTATTTTTGTTTGATAAAATTCTGAGGGACTGTAAAAATGTTAATAAATGTGTGGTAAAAATTCAAAGATATTGTGTTTTAATGGTTCATCAAAAAAAGTTCCCAAAAAAGCGAAAAAAAAAGCTGTCACATGGGATAACCCTGTTAAATAGCTAAAATTATATTGGAATGGAACCATAAGGGAACGTAATACAATCTACGAATTTAAATTAAAAACACAATTCCATTGAAAAAATGCTGCTTTCATTTTTTTTAATGATTCCGTTTTCATACATACATATTCACACATCTGATTCAATTTCAATTCTAAGTTTTGAATTTCAGTAAATTTAGTTTTAATTATCAGTTCTAAGTTTATATATTTTCAATATTATTTGTCAATTTTTTCAACTTGAATTTCCAAATACAATTTCACCAATTCAAGTTTCCTGAGGAGCTCCTAAATTGGACTTCCCGTTACTGAAACAAAAAAATAAAAATCATTTTATTAACCCTCAACGGTCACACTTTGGTAGAATATCATTACAGTCACATACTGGGGTGACTCCCAGTAAGGGTTAAGGACTCTGTCTACTTTGGATGCATGAAAAAAACGCTATTTTTATTAATTTTTTTTAAGAATACTGTTATGTTTATTGATATAAAACTTGTTAGGCTTAACAAAAACATTCGTAAATTACAAACAAAAAAAAATTTATTGATTTTAACCACTTTTTTAGTTTTTAACTTTTAAAATCTGAACAACGGGCCATCCGAAACAAAAAAATTGAATGGTTTTAGGTTTAGTGTGACAGTGGCTATATCCCGTACCTCTAATATTAATTTATATGCAAAAATAACAAAATGGCGGACAAAAAAATTAAAAAACGTGTTTTTTTTGCATGTTTTTTGCCAAAAAAAAATAGTAAAAATTAAAATTTTGCAATAATTTTGGTACGGGATATAGCGATAAGTGTACAGAATATGTGGTTAAAATTTCATAAGGATCAGTTCAGTAGTTTCTGAGATTTTTTCAACAAGCGCTTCGAAAACGTTGTTTCGAGAAAAATGCGTTTAAAGTTTTAATTTATAAGGTGAACAAGCGCGCTCAGGTAGCGTTCAACGTATGGAAAAATACCTTTAGAATGCTCTGATCTTTCTGAAATTTTCAGAGAATATTTTTAAATATATAAACTTTCGAAAAATGCAAAAAAAAATCGATTTTTTGAAAGTTTTAAAGTAGACAGATCCGTTAATTAAAATTTCGTATGAGCTACGATCGGTGCAGCTAAATGCTATACTTAAACTGAGGTTATACGATTTTTTCACATCGATTTTCTATTTTTTATGTCAATTAAAAACCGAAATAATTGTAACGATTACTAACCTATACTAGTTCACTATATCTGCTCCCTTTTTAGGGTTTCGTACGTCCAAATGAAAAAAAAAAAAAAAACGGAACCCTTATAGGATCACTCGTGTGTCTGTCTGTCTGTCCGTCTGTCACAGCCAATTTGCTCCGAATCTACTGGACCGATTAAGTTGAAATTTGGTACACATAAAATTTCTGTGACCCAAACACGATCGTGTAACGTAAATAAATGAATTTTGAATTTGGGGAGCAACTTAGAAAATTAAAAAAAAAAGTTTTGCAAACTGTACCGTGTGATATATCAAATGAAAGGGCTTGTTGTGAGGGTCTCAAATATATTTTTTTTAAATTTTAAAATAAATAGTTTTAGTTATTTAAGAAAAGAGATGAAAATTGACCATTCCCCCCGCCCCTTATCCCCGAAACTACAGAGCCTAAAATTTTGAAAAAAAATACAGAAAATAATTCTTTACTTACAGATTACAGGAAAACCTATAAGAAGTTTATGGTCTTAAAATTTTTAGTTACCACAAACAAATTTGGGTCAGATTTAAAAAAAACGTGATAGATAAGATATTCATCGTACGGAACCCTCTCCACACGAGTTCAACTCGCACTTGTCCGCTTCTTGAAATAATCTTCGAAATTCTTATCTGCTCGAGAAATATGGTAGTATCAACTAAAAACAAACAACCACAATTTCGTTACGTACTCATCTCTATTCGAATGCAGTTGATAAAAGAGTCATGATTTATTTACTTACCTCATTTCTAGGATTTCTTTTATAGTAATAACAGTTTATTTTCTCGTATTATATCGTCACCGCACTAAGGCACCTTCGGGGATTAACAATTTGCGTTACAAACGCTAACGCTACCATTAATCAGTATTATTATAATTTACATATTTAATCCCATTGGGCGATCTAATCAGAATTTTAGGAAAAAGCGAGGACAATTGTGAGGCTCAATTTAACAACAAATTGAGCGTCACAAAATTGGCGGAATTATCAAAGATTGGCAGAGTAAATTTGGCCTCGCAACGATCACGTTGCGTCGCGTTGACCCAACCAGAATCAGGGAAAGTGAGAATAGTTAGTAGCTAAATTCACGCGTTAAAACTATACTTTATGCAAAGGGAATTATTAGCTTTTGCCTGTGACTTCACCAGCATGGATTCCGAGTTAACGAACTATTGAACTTTATCAAAAATTAACTCTATCAGGCAAATCTCTACCTGACCAAACTCTACCCAGGAAATTTCAACCAAGTGACTCTAGAGTGGCACCTTTACAACCCTACCAAAAAAAGCCTACTTGTAAGAATCTCTACCGCGCGATCTCTACCAAAGAAATGTCCACCAACAAAAAAACACTATCCAAGCCTAAAACTACCAAGATTTGTTTACTACCATGGTCATACTCTACCAACGAAGAATTATTAGCGTATATATCTATATACAGTGTAATATATAGTTATATTATACTAGTAATTCTTCGTTGGTAGAGTATGACCATGGTAGTGAACAAATCTTGGTAGTTTTAGGCTTTGATAGTGTTTTTTTGTTGGTTGACATTTCTTTGGTAGAGATCGAGCGGTAGAGATTCTTACGGGTAGACTTTTTTTTTGGTAGGCTTGTAAAGGTGCCACTCTATCATTCCTCAAATCTCCCAAAATTTTTCTCTACCATGGGCATTCTCTATCAATGAACAATCTCTACCGTAGATATCTCTACCACGTTCTACTCTACCGACAAAAACTCTCCCAGGGAAATCTCCACCATGGTCAATCTCTACCGGAAAGACATCTCTACCAAGGGCAATCTCTACCATTGATGAAGATTCATCTTTACTGCAGTAATTAAGTAAGTAAGCACTAAGTAAGTAAATAAAAAAAGCAGTAAACAAGTAATACTGCAGTAATAAGTAAGTAATAATCTACATTACTGCAGTAAAGATGAATCTTCATCAACACTGAGAAAAGAAATTTGTTGATTCAACAAAATTTTTGTTGAATCAACAAATTGTGGCGAATAAAACGAAATTCGTTAACTCAACAAAATTTTGGTTAATTCAACCACTTAATTTGCTAGCTCAAATAAATATTGCTCACTACGACGAAAATATTGTTCATTCAACAAAATTTTCTATTCAACTAACAAATTTCATTTTGTTCGCCACAATTTGTTGATTCAAGAAAAAATTTGTTGAAATTTCTTTTCTCAGTGAATGGTAGAGATTGCCCTTGATAGAGATGTCTTTCCGGTAGAGATTGTTTATTGATAAAGAATGCCTATGGTAGAGAAAAATTTTTGAGAGAGTTGAGAAATGATAGAGTCTCTCTCTTGGTTGAAATATCCTTGGTAGAGTTTGGTCAGGTACACTGAGAAAAAAGATACTAGTTCTCGCAACTATACACGTATAGTTGTCCGCTCTATGGTAATATGTACCAAAAAATATTGTTAGGACAATTATGTTATAGTTAATTGGACTATATCTGTAGTGTTCATCCAAACATATAATCCCAATGGTGTGGATAACCATGTGTTTTATTTAAAAAGGACTAAAAATCATAGTAAAAACCCTTACAATGATCAAATAATCCAAGTAACATTATAAGTAAGTTACTACCCTAGCGGATTTATCGACCGGAATTTTACGGTCGTTAAATTTTCGGTCGATTTTGGGGTCGATTAGACCGAACATTTTCGGTCGTAAGAACATTTTACCCCTAGTCGTAACGACTGAAAATCCTTAGTCGAAACGACTAAAAAATTTCCGTAATTTATAATTTTATTTTGGCCCACGATCATCGCTTGGTCGTTTCGACCAAAGCTCTCGGGTATATAGGACCACAGAAAGAATCGAAGAAAAAACCAGACCATCTGAGTGAGGCTTGATCCCGGGACTCTCGGAGTTTGAGTCTGATGCGCTATCCACTACGCTGCCAGACATTCTATATCCAAGTAACAACGAAACTTATATATAAATTGTGTATAAAGTGTGCATACGGTTTATATACGAGTTCCATTGTTTCTTAGGCATAAGATGTCTGGTAGCGTAGTGGATAGCGCATCAGACTCAAACTCGGAGAGTCCCGGGATCAAGCCTCACTCAGATGGTCTGGTTTTTTCTTCGATTCTTTCTGTGGTCCTATATACCCGAGAGCTTTGGTCGAAACGACCAAGCGATGATCGTGGGCCAAAATAAAATTATAAATTACGGAAATTTTTTAGTCGTTTCGACTAAGGATTTTCAGTCGTTATGATCGAAAATGTTCGGTCGTTTCGACTAAGGATTTTCAGTCGTTACGACTAGGGGTAAGTTGTTCTCACGACCGAAAATGTTCGGTCTAATCGACCCCAAAATCGACCGAATTTCCGGTCGGTCAATCCGCTAGGGTATGGATATGAAAAATATGGTATGCTGTAGCATATTCATTTTTGGATTGACCTGTACTGAATTTTACCATTTATATGGTAATTAATATCTTTTAATGGATAGGCATTATTAAAATATCTCATAATAGTAACAATTTATGTAATGTCGCGGAGACTTGTGTTTCTAACTATCAATGACTATTTGTTGTCGTTATATCAACCATACAATGTCAAATCGCATCTAAATAAAGTAGCGATTAGCATATTCTGTAGTACAGTATACCAAGAGAATAATTTGGTCATTTTTTTGGACGGGTAGAAGAAAGCATATTTGTCGCTAGTGAATCAGAAAAATAAGAGAAATCAGAAAATTTGTTAATACACTTTTCTGATATTACATGTGCAAAAATGAATGTTACTATTAACGTATGTGCACATCAGGTTTTCTTATTAAAATATGATAAATCTGACTAAACATTTTCATCTTATAGTAGCAATATAATATGTTTATGGCACCAAGGAAATATCTAGTATGGTCTACTTTAAATTTTTGCCAAGCGTACCGCGAGCATAGTCGAGAGTACTATTCCTGATCGTTAACGGTAATATTTATTTTAGGAAAAATATCATTATTATTTGGTAACAAATACGCAACATATGTTTGACAAGATCATTGTTGCTGTTAATATATGCGCGTAATATAAACGACTTATAAAATACAGTAAATGCAACCATATTTTTTTGAGTTAGCGTTACCTTAACGGGACAGACCTAGTTGGAACGTCAAAAAAAAGGCCTTTTTTCCGATTTTTTTTTGGTCAAACGATAAAATAATTCACAACAAAAGTTCTTCCGTTTAAAAGATACATATGTAATGTATATGTTGCAATTTTTTCAACGCAATACATATCGAAATAAGCTGGTGACCGTCAATTGCCGAGGACGCTGCAAAAAAAAACACGGTTTGCGGTGATCAAGCTCACGCTGCAACGGCTCATCTGAAACAAAAAAAACGGAGGGGATTTTTAGTTAATGATATAATGCTCCAGTTGAACGAAGGCTTTTGAAAAATTTCCATTTTTCACAAAATGGCGGCCGTTAAAAGTCAAAAGTGTTTTTTTGACCAAAATATCAGTTCCATTTTTTGCTATTAAAAATAAAAATAATTATCCAAAAAAAAAATCCTTCGTTCATATGGAGGACTACCATGTATAGAAGAAGTGATATAAATTTCAACCCGATCGGTAAAGCCGTTCTCGAGCTACAGTGATCACCGACTTCAAAAACATGGTTTCGAGAAAAACGCACTTGAAGTCCGCTACCTGCTTACCTATGGCTCAGACACGACGTGCTACAAAGTCTTGTATTTCGGCGAATAATGGTCCGATTTACATTTACCTGGGCGGAAAATGTTCGTAAGAGATTCTACTTTTTGAAAATGAAATAAAAAAAAAATCGATTTTTCGAAAATTCTAACTAGGTCTGTCCCGTTAAAAGTATTTCTATCCTCTCAGGGAATTATGCAAATATGGTACTGTGAACCATAAATTTTTCTCAGTGTAGAGATTAGCCTGATAGAGTTTATTTTTGATAGAGTTGTCGTTGTGCCATTGAATTGTGCCCAATAATTTTTGCGTGAGACACTCTCTTCGCAGAAAGTTATCCGAAAAACAAGCGCACCCAACTCCCCTGCGGGAAATGTTATTTTTTTATTATTATTATGTTGGGTTAGATATGACTGGAAAACCCAAAGATTAAAAAAAAATGATAGGTAAATTAAATTAATAGTAAATTAAGTAAATAATGTATTTTATATTTTGGAAAATAAGTAAGTTTATCTTAGTGATTGGGTCAAAATTGACTCGAAGACCGCATGAAGGCTAATGAAATTTTAGAATAATTGACTATTGAGATCAGGAGATAATCAATTTTCAACCAAGTTCATACATTGCGATGTTTATAAACCTTCATACAACGATGAGTACGTGATCGGTGTGTAACTTTGGCGAACTCCCAGTGTCAAGCAACTTTGGGCGAAACCAGTACTTGAATGGGTGAACATTTAGCCATATACACTAGTCCACGCATGGATTACTGAGCGAGAACTACAGTTTCCCTAGGCCCTCGTGCAAATGTGATAAAATTATGCTTTAAGAACGAATGGCTGTGGGCAAGGCTCTTGGAGAAGTCTCACAGGAAGATAGAAGCTAAAGAAGTGGGGATGAAGTGGGATAGAAGTGATGTAATAGTCTCGTAAAAACTTGAAAAGTGTATTCTAGGCCAGTCCCCAGAGCCAAAAGATCGACGGAATAAACTATTAACGAGAGAAACCAGTTTAGGAGGCCGAAATTTTGGTGTTTTTCGTGAATTTTTTTTAACAGGGAAGGAATAATCAGAATTTGTTTAAACTTGGAGGATATTTTATTCATGTTTTGAAGTACACTTTATAATTTTTTCAAGTCATTTCCGCCGGAAATAGTGGAGTTGGAAGCTGTTGTCCATGGACGACTTTTTTTCAACTGGCGGGCATTTTAGCTCAAAAAGTTATTGACCAATCGTTCTGAAAATTTGTGTGAATATTCTTTATTCAATTACAATCTATATGAACCTAACTCTGGGATGATATTATTATTAAAAATCTTTTTTTAATGCAAAAAAGGTGAAAAAACATGGTATAAAAAGATGACATTGTGTTCAAAGACCTCAAAAAAATGCAATTTTCAACTTTTTTCATCACAATTAGGTTCATATTCTTAGAAAATATGTTTTTAACGAAAGAAAATTTTTTTAATGATTACAGATAAAAATTGTGACTTCAGAAATGCCCACCAGCAAAAAACTCGGATGGCGATCGTCCATGGCCAGCAGCTTCTAACTCCACTATTTCCGGCGGAAATGACTTGAAAAAATTACAAAGTGTACTTCAAAACATGAATAAAATATCCTCCAAGTTTAAACAAATTCTGATTATTCCTTCCCTGTTAAAAAAATTCACGAAAAACATCAAAATTTCGGCCTCCTAAACTGGTTTCTCCCGTTAATTTATACTACGCGAATGATTAAGTAAATGGGATTATTTTGACAAAAATTTGAAGTATTCGATTTTGTGACCTCGAAATCGGAGCGGAAGGAATTGGGAAAGTCAAAAATTGATACATATTTGTATGTTTTGCGTGTTATCTCCGAAACTCGCACTTACAACTTAAAGACCGTCGCTAGGGTCGCAGTGAACCTCCAGAGAATGGACTACTGTATCGTATTTGCGCGAAGGCCCAGTGGAAACTGTGGAAAAATTAGGCCGATATAGTCAGATATTTTTTTACAGAGTTTTCAGTTGATTAACACCATCAGAAATTCAAAAAAATTGCCTTTCGTTCGGTGACTGATGCGCGGACCGGAGTATCGGTCATTCGTCAAAGCAATGAATTCGCAAGCTACTTGACTTGGAAGATCACCAAAGCTACACACTAACCGTGCACCAATTTCTGCTGGTTAGCTGTTTATATTTCTGCTGCTGATTATCGCATTGCGCTAATCTTACAGACATTTCACTATTGGATTACTTTTTACAATTACAGAGAGCATCTGAAATATTTTGTAGAAGCTTGCATCTAGGGTTTAAACAAATTCGTGAAGAATTATTTCAAGAAAGTCCTTACCAGTTTGCATGGTGAAGATTATAAATGAACTTGTGACAATCCAATTGCTGTCTTCCTTGTTTAAATTGTAAATAGGGTTGAAATATATATCCGACTTGTTTGTCAGATTTGCGTCGATAATACCAGAACTTTGATTTTCCATAATTTTTCGTAAAATACTTATAATAATTATGGTAGAAATAATAAGTTTATTTCACAACTGTATTTCAGTGATTTTTACAAAAGAAAATGGGAAAAATTTAATCTTCTTCTCCAATCTCAATAACGAATGTTTATACGTTCGACAAAAATCGATTGAACCCTTCGTGATTTCTCGTTCAGATTCACGTCAAAACAATGAAATATTTAAGTATGTTCGAGACATCTTCAAAACGATTTACACAGTCACTGAAGGAATAATCAATTGTTCAGTCTTTTGTTGTTCCGATTGACACGTAAAAATAAATATATAATCAACTTTTCTTTGACTATTGCAGAGTCGCAGCAAGAAGTCAATAGGGGTAGCATTCACAATAATAAAATAATTATTTAAAATGTTATAAAAATTTAAAACATTTTGGAATGTATTGAGATTTATAGATGATCAAAAAAACTTATTATCAGGGTTTGAAGAACAAATATATTATCTCGATAATGACTGATTGAAAACGAAGCCCCCAATCGTTTCAGACTCGTAAATGATTAGATATGGAGGAACGTGAGCGAAATCATGCGACAGTTTATTTGCAGATTTTCAAGGTTAGCCTACTTCGACAGAGCATCGTTCTTTTTCCCCCACTTTTCTCTCTCGATAAAATTCAACGGAAGGAGAATAAAATAAACAATTCACTTTTTTCCTCAACATTCAAATGATATCGATTATTTTCATTTTAGTATTTTTTGGTCAAATTCTTACGAAACTGCAATAAAAAATAAATAATCATTGGTGTTCACAATAATAAATTCTATAGGGAGTAGTAATTGCACTGAAATAACAAATTCTTTTGGCCAAGATATTAGCACCTTCCGATATGAAAAAGTCATCAATAATCCCAATAAATCTCAAGATAGCAGTTTATAAAAGTACAATAATTATATATAATAACCAAAAATAAAAGCCTATCAAAATGCGCTTCGTTGCACGTAACCTGATAATTCCGATATAAAAATTCGAATCGCTGAGTCTGTTAATCTTTCGATTTCGATCGTGATCACTTTTTTTTAGGCATTCTATTTTTAAGCGTTATGACCATGTTTTCTGTTAATAGGAATAAATGAGGCTAGATCATGTGGGTATTAAAAAATCGACCATGAAAAAATTTGCATCATTTATATCTTTCGAAAATATTTTCAGTAGGATAATTATTCCTTGTTCCCGCGTTCACATAATTCATTGAATAATGAACAATCGTATATTAGCGAGGTAGATGGGGCAATCCATCGCCAAAAATGTGTCGTCAATAATGGGTCTTTTTACATTTTTTTCTCAAATCAAAAGGTTCTACGTTTTAGAAAAATAAAAATTTCCCTTCAAGCACCAGAAAAACTTTGACCATTGTAATCTACAATTTTTTTCATACTTTCTCATAAAAATATGGTTCATAATGAAGAAAATCGATATATCAACATTTGTCGATATATTGATTAGTTAAAAAGTTATCAGCGCTTGAAAATGTATACAAGAACTCGTTTACAAGAATTAAGCACTCGAAGATAAAAAGCATTCGGTGCAAAATAATAAAATAACGGAATTCGGGGAATTTGGAATGGAATCCCTCATATAGCAAACGAAATAAATTTATGTAGTGTTTGTACTGCATGAATTTTGTTTCCGCCAAACGGCATTTTTATGCCAAAATAAACATATGTAGGGATATATATATATATATATATATATATATATATATATGGGACATTCCACGCCAAATTGGCCACTTTTGAAATTCGCATTTTTTATTGCGTTGATTTTTTTTCTCTAATAGAGCTCATTGAAAGGAACTCGTTTGATGTTTTTCAAATTTTTATCTCAACACGTTCATCGGAAACGAATTTTTGAAAAATTTTCCAATTTTTTTCTTCAAATATCAATAACTCTCTCAAAAATACAATAAACCGAACGGATGAGGGGTCAATATTTTAGTTTTAAAACCTATTTTCGTACGAGAATATATAAGAAATTATCAAAATATTGCATACAACAATTTTTCAAATTCTAAGCGAAAAATGTTATTTTCCACAGTGTTAACCCCCTTCGATTTTGCTTTTGAATTTTTATCAAAAACTATCATTTTTTTAATGACTTTTAAACCTAGTTTTATGATGGGAAAATCGTTCGTTGTATTTTTTGTAATTAAATTGTGCATTTTTTTTTACTATAAATCATGCACAAATCCCTGAAATATCATACAAACCGAACGGATAAGGGGGTCAAATTTTTCGTTTTGACAGGTGTTTTCGTTTAAAAATATGTCAACAATTATTTATAAAGATTATATAAATCAATTTTTTAATTATAAGCAAGAAATTTTTTTTCCCGCAGTGTTAGTCCCTTTTGATTTTGCTATTAAATTGTTAGTATGATCGTGGGAAAATATTCGTCTAATCAACAACAAAAATCTTTAATAAAATTAACAATTTGAAAAATAGAACTAGCTATTTTTTCACGTTCGTACTTAGCTTAAAATTCATTAAATGAATCATGCTTTTGGAGAAACATTAAACAAACAAATTAATTAGTACAAGCGCTATGAAAAAAGGTTATTTTATCTTAGAATTGGAAAAACTGGGTGATGTAAACTTGGAATAATTTTTCACATATTCTTAAACAAAAGTACATTTCAGAACAAAATTTTTAACCCCCTAGACGATTCGTTTTGTTCGATTTTTCAGGGAGTTATAAATAATTAATTGTAAAAAAATTTATATTTTAATTATAAAAATATACAACGGGCGATTTTCCCAAGATCGCACAAGGCTTAAAATTCCTCAAAAAAATAATAGTTTTTTATAAAAAATTAACAGCAAAATCGAAGGGGGCTAACTATGTGGGAAAAAATGTTTCATGCTTAGAATTGAAAAAATTGATTCGTGTAATGTTTTGATAATTTTCTCATGCATATTTTTAAAGGAAAGTACATTTTAAAACTAATATTTTGACCCGCCATCCAGTCGGTATCGGACAATTTTTCAAAAATTCGTTTCCGATGAACGTGTTGAGATAAAAATTTGAAAAAAATCAGACGAGTTCCTTTCAATGAGCTCTATTAGAGAAAAAAATCGAAACAATAAAAAATAGGAATTTCAAAAGTGGCCGATTTGACGTGAAATGTCCCATATATATTCTGCCGACTCATCTTCCTCCTTTCTCATCTGCAATATCATATATTGCGCCGGTGATTCCCTGCAGTTTATTTCATGTTGATATATGCGCATATAACGTACACATACATATATTTTGATTACTATGCATCGCGGAGGTGACGCATTTTTTTTTAACGCGAAACACTTAATTCATTTATATAGAATATAGACAACAGAAAAGAAGGCATAATTATTAAAAACTTGTAGAAAAATAAAGAAATTGCTTCTTCGCCAAAAAAATACAGTGATTTTTTTGTATTTTACCCTTTTTATTATATTTAAAAATTTTATGTTAAGGTACAAACATTACATTGGAATAATGACTCTGTTTTCGGAACAAAGAAACACAATTGCTTATCGTCCTTTTATGCAACAGAAGAATAATTTTCAATTTTCCTTCTGTTCGAAACATGAGAATAATGCTTGAAAAGAAAGAACTTCAGTATTTTTATGATGCGGACGTCGAGTTGCATAAAACTGTAGATAATACTTGACAGTGTTGTTATAAGGTACATGTGAACTTCCCAGATGGTATCTTTTTTTTACGAGCGAAACGCTTCGGATAATAAATACGAAACAATCGGGTTAATTTTAAAGTGGTGGGGGGTAGACGACGAGAGAAAGACTGCGTATCGTTGATCGGTTATTCAGAATTCAGTCGCGACGTTTCTCTCCGTCGAAATATCGATCGTTCTGTGATATATCGACCAAATGAATTCGGTCAAATTATAGTTTGAATACGTTTAAACACTTTTGTACATATTTTTATTCAAACGAAACAATGAAATGGAAAAAGAAAATGTTTTATTAGCATAAATAAAATTAGTTATAACAAAACGTGTCTTCGATCATAAATCACAAGTGCTTCCTCCCGTTGTTTCGTAACTTTTCTGCTCTCTGCAATGAATATTTCTTTTGTTCTTTCTTTCTGTACTCAATATGCACGAGTGTGAATGATAATATATCGTTTTTTTCGAATTTCTTACTCATTTTCTCTACGTTTTTATTTTATTTCCTTGGAAAAACGATTGGTGAGTTTTGATAAATAAAAACACAATGGCAAATTCGTTTATTCCTAACATCTGCTCGCTTGTCGTCTGTATACTCAAGGATTTATTTTTGTTTCGTTTGATAATAACATTATCGGTTTATATTTTTTATTGTTCTTTTTACAATCCGATTTTTTTTTTTTTTTTTTTTTTTTTTTCAAATAAAAATACAACTAAAATGTTCCATATCGAACAGTTCAAATGAAATAACGTTTCCAATTGTGAGAACTGGTCAACCAAAAGAACCATGTATTTTCGATTCAAATTCAAATCATTCTCTGAATCATAATTTTCCACAAAAGTCACGATGATTTTCTTACGCTCGATTCTAACCTCAAAACGAAGTTATGTGATTTTTCGAAATGCTCGAATTATCTTTCTTCCAAAATTCGAGAAACGGCTTGAAACTTTTTTATCGATTTAAAATGTTTTCTCCAAATAACACCATTTCGATCGAGATTTTTTTTTATCTATTTTAGGAGCTTGCAAAATATAATCCTATCGCAGTTGTGCAATAACAGCTAAATTAATAGTCTCGCTACTCTTATCCTTTGAAAATAATTGCACAATGAATCATCGTTAGGAGCTCATTAGGGAAAGAAGCAAACAAAATATAATAATTCCATCGAGTATTGTTTCCTATTCTCATCGTCGGCGTATTTGAGAGTGTTTTTTGCATTTTAAACAGCGATTTTTTTTATTAACCTCAAAATTGAATATACTCCGATTTTACGTGTTCGAAATTTTGTATTCTTTTTTTTCTTTATTCAAATTCATTTTTTTGTTAATAAACTTTGATAAAATGAATAATATTTCATAAGAAAATCTTAACTTTACAGTTATTAGTTTTTTTTCATATTCTTGTATCGTGAAAAATTATTCTTTATTTTTGTTTCTTGTTTATTTATTCATTTTTTTAAACTGTTCCTCGTTATTTACTATTCATTAATTTTTAATATCACGTAAATGATCGTTCTGCAAATGTCATCTATCATCAATTTCGTTTTTATCATATCAGATAGCCAAGTGACCGTACGGTATTAGTATGATCAGAGTATGCCGTTCTATTGCGTGCTAATATTATATCTATATTATGCGGAATCGTACGTTTGGCTATCTGGGATCATCTATCACCAATTTACATTTTTTATTTACCGTCTGGGAATTTTCTATTTACAAATAAGATACCAATTTTGTAGATTGAGAAAAAAATCCTGAATATTCGTAAAAATAAAAAACAAAATAACTTCTGATTTGTTTATTTGCCTACAAATTTTGTAAATTCTATTAAAAAAATTTGAATGATTCTGAGTAAAGTACATTTTGCACAAAATCAAGCTATTCAAAATGTTTTCAAAAAATAGATCTCTTAAGGGACGTTTCTGACAAATGTGTAACAAAGGAATGTTTCTAATTGAAACATGTACTTAGGAATTTGGACATGAAATATAATTTTTGAATAAAAATTCATTCATCTCAGAAGCAATTGGCTGAAAGTAGTAATAAAAATAGTTCACAAAAAAATGTATGTAATTATTTCAGTAAAAAATTGTTGAAATATTGTAACACGCGAAATTTTTGTGTAGAATTGACGTGAGTTGTTATGGCAAGCAATGGTGATGGATCAAACGGTGAAACATCTGGAGGTGTTGGGACGCCACCAAGCATGTCGAGTGTGCATAGCCGAATGCAAGAAATGCCAACTCAGAGCACGGAGAAACTCACAGAATCATCTTCGTTGTCACCAAACAATAATCAGACTTATTTCGCGGAAGAAAAAATTCCTATACCAGAGATAGAAGGCGTGAGTCTGATGAAAATTGCATAATAATTGCATTCATTACACATGCTTGCTTGTTTGAAACAATGCTCAATTATTTTCTTGTATAAGTGATTAGGAAAATCGAATTATGCAATTTTTTTTCAAATGTTTACAGACTTCTTTCAGTTTTCGTAAGCTATGGGCATTCACCGGACCAGGTTTCTTAATGTCCATAGCTTATCTAGATCCTGGTAACATCGAGTCTGATCTTCAATCTGGATCTATTGCTCAATACAAGGTGAAATATTTTTCTCAGTAATTTTCCTATGTGGAAATTCGATTTTTTCTAAAGTTTTCCCGTTAATTTTACTAATTATTCCAAACATTGATTTAAATATTTTATCGATTTATAAAATATATAATACTTGTTATAATCAACAGAAGTAATTACCAATTTTTCTTCAAGTTCAGTGAAAATGATTTCTTCAATTATTTATCCCCATAATTTATTTTCACCATTACGTGAAATACCTTTATTTCTTTATCGTGATCAACCAAAAAAATGAACGTAAAAAACTTTATCTCTGTAAATGAGTCAAATGAAAATATTTCCATGATAGCATTACCGTATCTGGGTAATCTTGAACTTTGTATTTTTTTCGATATTCACAACATAGTTTATTTAACATACAAAGATTTTACAATTCGTAGTTCACAGAAGTCATAGTTCAAATTTGTAACAAGTAGAAAAATACTTGAAAAAACAAACAATGTTCAAACAAAAGAAAAATTGTAAAATCATTTTGAAATTCTGGATTTCACCATGAGAATATTATTCGCAGTTGTTATGGGTTTTACTGAGTGCGACTGTACTGGGCTTGGTGATGCAAAGGCTAAGTGCACGTTTGGGTGTCGTAAGTGGACTTCATTTAGCCGAAATGTGTTATCGTCAGTACAAAGCAATTCCACGAATTTTACTATGGATTATGATAGAAATTGCCATTATAGGAAGCGATATGCAAGAGGTCATAGGCACTGCGACTGCGATTTATCTTTTATCGAATCGTCTGTAAGTAACGAGAGCAAACATAACGAATACGATAAGACATGAACGAGAATGCGAATTCATCGCACAAATCAAATCATTGTCGAATTAACAACTTTTTTCGTATTCTCAATATTAACTCGTTTACATTTATTTATTTATATTTTGTAATCAAATAACAATACTATAAAAAATTCATTATTAATCATTCATTTATTATGCCAATTTTATTTATTATTGTTATCACTATTATTATCATTTCAATTATGAATGAATTTTTTTTACAGGGTTCCTCTATGGGGAGGCGTTCTTATAACGATAATCGACACATTTACCTTTTTATTCCTCGACAAGTACGGCCTACGTAAACTAGAGTTTTTTTTCGGTTTTCTCATCACTGTTATGGCTGTGACTTTTGGATACGAGGTAGTTATTTGACATGATAATAATAATTTTTTTATTTTTATTTAATATACTCATGTATGAATGAAATATTTCGGTTTGTTGATTAAAATGTTACTTACATTTTGCATTATTGAACTGTTACTAAAAAAAATCATGAATCACTAGAGAAACTTAAACTTTCAAATTTTAGCGAGTTGTTTTTTTTTCGACTGTATTAAAATTTCCGATATAGAAACTTACCGAAATTCTTATCTTGTTAATTACAGTATATTGTATCTGCGCCACCCCAGCTGGACGTAATTGAAGGCATGTTTGTGCCAATGTGCAAAAATTGCGATAGCGCCGTACTGCTGCAGGCAGTTGGTGTTATTGGCGCTGTTATAATGCCCCATAATTTGTATCTACACAGTGCTCTCGTAAAGGTACATTTTACACGAATCCTCGTACGATATAGAATAATTGATTTAAAAAAAAATTCATGAAATATTAATCTTTTGGTGTAATTACAGTCAAGGGACATCGATCGAAGGAATACGGCGAAGGTCAAAGAAGCTAACAAATATTACTTCATCGAGGCCTCGTTCGCTCTTTTCATCTCTTTTATCATAAACGTATTCGTCGTGGCTGTATTTGCACACGGTTTATTTGAAAAAACCGACAGCGATGTGGTGAGCTTCTCGTTAATGATGCAGCGTTTTTGAGCCGTCACTCCGGTCGAAAAGCTGAAAAATTACGAGATTTTTCGATAGTTCTTCTTTTTTTAAACTAGCTCATAATCGAAATAATATTCGAAATTCGTTTTATAAATTTTTATAGACTATTCATGAAGATTCAGGCAATAGAGATTGAGAAATAAATCGATTTTTACGAAATTTTGACTGGAATGACGTCTTCAAAGTCTGCCATTTGTGATTCTTTCTGAAATTAAAATTTTTGATTCCTAGCTCGAAGTTTGCATCGCATCGAACAACACTTTAGGAATGGAGACGTTTACGGTGAGTTCTTTATAAAGAAAATAATCACAAAAATGAACGATAGAAAAATTTCGTGGATTTGAAACTTCGCTCGATTAAGTAAAAATTTGAATAAATGGTTCCGAGAGCGAATTTCTTTTCAAGTCACGCAGTGATCGATTCAATTGGTAATTCATTTTTTGAAAACCCTCAAAATTACTATCACTCTTATTAATATTAATTTCATTTTTCGAAAATATTTGGTCTCCAATTTTTCTGCGACGATGTCACAAAAGAATAATAATTCTTTCAGAATGGAACTGAGCGTTTCCAAGCCGATTTGTACAAGGGTGGAATTTACTTAGGTTGTCAATTCGGAGTTGCGGCAATGTTTATATGGGCCATTGGAATATTGGCTGCTGGACAATCGTCAACGATGACGGGAACTTACGCCGGTCAATTCGCGATGGAAGGGTTTTTGAATCTTCAATGGGTTCGTTGGAGACGAGTTTTGTTCACTCGAACAATTGCAATTGTGCCAACGTTTCTCGTTGCTATTTTTGCTGATATGGAGCATCTCAGTAGAATGAATGACATTCTCAATGCCGTTATGAGTCTTCAATTGCCATTCGCTACACTTCCGGTTATCGCCTTCACGAGTAGCATACACATAATGGGCGATTTTAAAAATGGATTGTAAGCAAACGTTTTTCCAAGCCAAATATTTCTGCATGTCAAGAGAACTGATTAGATATTCTCCATTTCGTATTAATTATCCATTCATTTTAATGACATTTTTTTTTAGAACGATATGCCTCGTTTGCTGCCAAATTATTTCGAGCTTAAACTACCTTTTTTTACTGTTTTTACATAGAAAAGTAATATTTTTGAATATTAACACAATTCATTATTTATTGAAGATTAACCGTTAAAATTAACCTCATTATTCCTTTATTGCAACGACCAAATTTTTAGCACAATCCCTCAAACCCGTAAGGTATGATTTTTTACACATTTTTTATTTCACATATTCACACGAACTGGTCTCAACACAAACAATAATACACACAGAGACTTACACGATACTCGCAAAAAAAAAACGGATACATTCTTACGCATTCTCTTCGTACTATGAGATCGACTAACCAATGAGCACTTTCGAGTATTCATGTTCAACAGTTTTCTAGGGAGACGCTACTTGAGATTTTTTAGGGTAAGAAATCATTGGACCTCAATTTGAAAACAGCTTTTCAATCGGGTACAAAAATTTCGGAGTTATGTTAAAATGCTTTGGGGTATTTAAAAAATACAGTTTTGTATTACCAGTTAAATGATTTTGGAGCTTCGACTGTACTTTGTATTTGCAATAATTTATATTTGACAAAAATCATCATAACCCTAGCTGCACACTATTAATTTTAGTATCTTACTTACACACTATCGGTCTATTGGACCGACGACATTTATTGCTCTATAACATTGTAACAAACGCGTCTATCGAAGTTTAATTGTAGTGAAATGGAAACGCCAGACTCCGACCAATCCGGAGAAGTAATCAGTAAAGCCAAAAAGTCGTTTGATAAAAAGTTATAACATTTATGAAAAGGCGTGTGGTGAAAAAAGGTGAAAATGTAGTGTTGCTGTTGGTCCATTGGATCCCGTAATGTGTAGCTGGGGGTAATTATATACAAAAAAGCCTAAACCAAATGCTCTTTAAACCAAAAAAGAATTCAACATTATACAAGACAACTTTATGTAAAAAAACATTTGAATTGTCAAACGAATTCACAAAACACAGCAAAAAAATGCAAAAACAATGAAGAAGTATAATAATTCACAAAAACACGAAATTTTGTACATCATAACATTAATTTTTCAACTATTACATCGATAACACCGATTTCATAACTACGTAAAAAAAATGTAATATTCAAACTGCTCATAGAAATGAATCGAATTATTAATGGCATTATTATTTTTGCAGCTTTACGAACCTCATATCAACGGCATTGTCGGTGGTTGTAATATCAATAAACATTTACTTTGTGATTAACACGATAAACGAGGAGGGAGTCGGGAGTGATAATTGGGGAGTACTTTTAGCCATAGCGATTTACGCCTTTTTGTATCTCGCATTTTGTCTATATCTTGCGATACATATGGCAATATCAATGGGTGCAACTTCGCTGACCAACAACAGGGTTCGTCCATTCTCTTATATTAAAAATAAATTTAAAAAAAAACAATCAAATAACTGTTTTTTTTTCTTTAATTCATTTTTTGACCATTATTTTTTTTTTTTGCAGTTTATCGCGAAATACATTGGTGGACCAGTAACCACAAATTTCAGTCTCACGAACCCTGCCGCCTATTCGAGGTAAGGGAATAAGTGGTCGATCAAATACCAAACGATGAGACATTTTTTTATTGTCACGAGATCGAAATTTTCTATTTTTCCTACTTAAGGTGATCTATCAGCTGCACGGTTTGTAAATTTCCTACTGCACGTTTTTTCCGGAGAGGCTCGATATTACAAGATAAACAAAAGTTACACTCTGTTCTCCTTTTATCAAAGAATAAGGTGAAACTTTTTTTTTTTCTCGAAATATCAAGCGTGTCCGAGAAAAACGTGTATCTACTTTTGAATTATCTCTCTCGCACTCACGCAACTGATAGAGCGCATTAACTCTACAAAATCATTTTTGTCACCAGTACGTTCAATACTTTTGAGCTTACCAAATGTACCAAAGAATTCCTTTTGTTCCTACAGATCTTCAATTATAATTGAAATGATTAACAATAATCATAGAAAATATAACGACGCTCGATGCGTCTTTATTTGTAAACAGTTTTTGTTTTTACTGCTAATGGAAGTGTGTTGGTTTGCCAAATTGCCAGTTTGCTCGTGAAGCTATGGTTGTTTTTTTTTTTACCTCGCAATATTGGTGGCTGGATCACTCACTCATTTAATTCCGAAAAAAACATAAGAAATCAGTACGAACAATTTAGAATCTGACATTTGGGATTATTATTAAAATAGCGTTATTTAATATCGAATAATCGACGAAAGCTTCCTACGAATTAACTGCTTAACTGTTTATATGTTTTTTATTTTTTTTTGTGTTGTCTTTCGAACCCGATAATTCAACTTTCTAATCCTACAATGAATATTGAAATAATATTAATGAAATGTATGATTCATTTTGATAACTTCGGATGCATAATACTCATTTTTTAAATCCTGTCGACCATAATTTGGCAATATGAAAATTTAGATAATACTCATAAATTGGTATAATTGTTTTCGAATCTGCGGTTTCGTAATTGTTTTGGTTTTCTTTTTCTTTTTTTTTTTTCTTCAAAAAACATCGTATTTTATTTACGGCGTGGAAACAACGAATAAAATGGTGTTACGACAATAAAACCTTAAGTCACAATTGGATGTCACGTTCAAAATTTCTACAAAATGTATTAATTAACAGCTTCCGGAAACCCCAAAAATGGGTCGTTCGCGCCGGTTTCTTGCTGGACTACGTTATATCGTGTTTAGAAAAACTTGAAAAAAGCTGAAAATCTAAATAATTCCTTTTTTTTATACTAAATTGGCACGAGCACAAATGACCCATGTTTGGGGTTCTAAGATTAATCAAAATGAACAATTCTACGAAATTTTATAACAAATAAACGGAAATCCAAATTAGGATAACAAAGAATGGCGCGAAATGAAATTTGGAAATAAAGTGGCAACGTGTGAAAATTCATAAATATAATTAATAAACGAGATATATAATTAATAAACAAAAAATATGAAAAATAGAAAAGAAAAGTATGAAAAGTGCCGAAAAACATGGAATTGAAATGCCTTTGAAAATGAAAGACTTTGGCGTAAAATTTACTTTATAATTCTTGGCGTGCACAACTCATAACTTATGTACTCACAATGTCATCAAAGTGTGAATAACCATTTTCCGAAATCAAGATTTCACATGAGCCCAAATAAAATTTAATATTATTATTTTTACCCATATCCCGCTATTGCAAAAATATTGCCTACAATTGCACATGCCGAATTAATTCTTGAATAATATATGGCGCTGGGAAAAAATGGCGAATAAATTTTTTTCGAATTACGCATCAGTGAAACTGAGCACGTTTTAGAGAATATTTTTCTCATTGCATGACGTAAGTAACGATATTTATAAAAAAAAAAAAATAAATAAATAAATAAATAAAAATACTTTCGCCATCGAATATTATAGTCTCATGCCCTGGATGAGAGTTTTTGATAAGTTTTAATCAAATTAATAATGAATAATGAATGAACCTGAGTCAGATAATGTTTTTACATGAATTTTTCAAAATTTTAATTATCTTTGAATATAATAGGACCTAAAAAAGATTCTTGTACAAATCCAACATCTTCGATCTACCTGATAATCAAGACGAGAAATATTTTTTTTTCTTGTCTCATTTCCAGTTTCGAAAACAGCTCGGAAACATCTTTAGACTCGTAAAGGAACGATATTTATATAATCTCGAGCTTTGCTGTGCCTACAGCGTCGTTATCCATACGTCTCATCATCATCATCATCTCTGATCTCTATTCTTTGTTCTCTAAGATAAGAAAAAAAATGAAAAAAAATGAAAAAAAAAAAAACGAAAAAGATACAAATCATTCCATCGGAACGCGCAATGTGCTTGTGCCAAAAATGTTCCGTGTCGTCGGCATGTCGATCATTATTGTATGGTATGTATACACCTTTTATGTGCGCCGTCCTCAAGCAAAGTAACGCCGAATCGTATTCATTAGGAATCTACAGTGGAAGTTTTTGTAATATCTCAGATTTCGAGTTTTCAAAATAACAAATTATTAACTTTAGCAGTAGACACATTTATTGTGCCTCATTGCACACACTGGGTCTGGGAGACCCGGGACAATTCTGCACTAAAAAATTTGTTGACAAAATCGTTTATTTTGTTGAATACGGCGAACAAAATATTATTGGAATTACAACAAATTTTTTGATATTTCAACAGTATGTTTTGTTGGCAGTCCGTTGAAATTGTTGAAATGACAAAAATTTGGTTGGTAATCCGATAATATTTTGTTACATTCAACAAAATAATCGACCCTTTCAACAAAATTTTTTTCTCAGTGTGATTTCCGCGAAACTGGGTCTTTTTAAATTCTTTTTTTCAAATCGAAGGCCAAATTCTTACGATCTCATTCGTATAAGCAACATTTTTATTGGCTCCATATTTTTCGCGGAAAAAATATTCGGGGTAATAAAAAATGTTGGTGAGACGAAAATTGTGATATTTTTTTACTTTTTAATCGGATCTCGCAGAGTTAAAGTGTCATATCGATCGAGTTGTCAAGAGTGCGAAAATGTTAGGGTGCAAATTTCGATATAAAGATTTTTCGAAACCACACACGTGACCAAATTGGAAAAAGGTTGAGAAAAGGTTGAAGAATTCGCACAATTTTATTGGTGAGTAAAGTTGACGCGCATATACGCAGTACCAATTGGACACACGCAGAAATTTTCAGACACAAGGAAATAAAATGTATTTACATTACGAAAACTTCCACCGATTTCGTTCAAACTAAGTTCTGTTTTACACACGTGTGGTTTTTGTTGGCTTTTTCTTTTAATTTCTACTTTTCTTTCAATTTATACTTTTTGATTGAGTAATCGTACTTTCGTTGCATGCACAAAACTTCTACTAATTCTACCTACCTCGCAAAATGATGAAACAAAAAAGTATGGCATTACGACCAAGAAATCAGACGCTTGAAATACGATCTAGTCATTTCAGTATGTTGAAGGTAAGAATTTCATTCGTTAGCGATTTTTATTTTCCCTTATTTAAAAATTATTCTAATCCATTTTTCTTTTTCAATAATATTCATTAAATTTTTACCTTGTGATTGTATTTGTAATAATTTATTAAGAATTTCTGGGTTTTACTGATTTTTTATTTTACAGGAATTAATCATCGAATGAAATTATTGTTAGGAAATAATTTTAACATCGCTCTTTTTTCAACGCTATTACTTCGCACGTTGCATCATTTTGTCACGTTGTTTTTTATTTAATAGAATAATAAGGCCACCGGTGATTGATTCTTGTCCAATAATTTTTAATCCAAGCATTTTACTGATTAACTAACTAATTAATTACAACCGTGGTGTGGTGCAAAAGCAAAAATTAACTAATCCGACTCGTTCCACTCTTCTATAATATTTAATTCGTTAATTACTCATTTATTTTTTCTTTTTCAACGTTCTAATGGAAACCTTTATATTTATTTTAGTAACACTACTGAAGACATTTCCTATGTAAATCCGGCATTCTCGATCCAGGAAAAGACGAGCGGAAGCTTCAGAACGGTGTCAGAATTTTGAAAAATTCGTTTCAAATTCGGTTAAAAGAATTTTACGACGCGATTACTATATAATTTAACACACCTATCGAACATTTCATAGAAAAACGTTGCGAACGAGAATAATCATCGACATTTTGATTAGTATACATTTCGTTTAATCCTTTCTTGACACACCGGGTCATTTTGACCCGGACTAATTTTTCGGCGTCAAATATCCCTACCCCAAAGAATTTTTTTGAGAACTCTCAACGCCATCGACCGTTAGTGTGAACCTTCATCCACACGCTCCCACGGCCCCTTAACGAAATATCGATAAGTCTGCGTTTGGCGTCGTTGTCAATGCAGTGGCCAAATTTAAGTGTGTTAAGGAAAGGTTAATAACTATCGACGCTGAATATTTAAAAAATGAACCAACGTTGTAATATCCGATGTAAATAGACATACAGATATTTTTTCAATTAAATGATATTGTGATAATTCATTAAATAAAAAAAAAAAGTTACATCATTTTCTAGCAGTTTTTCATGTTTACCAGAATTCATGTTATCAAGTATTTAAACAAAAATATTTGACATTTTTTAACTTAAATTAATAAGGTTTAAAATAAAAACTATTTCTTTCATTATGCACAACGATATTTGTTTATTTTATTTTTTTTCCTCAATTTCGAAACAATTTTTCGTGCTAAATCACAATAATTTATTAACTAGCTACGAGAGGAGAATGATCTTTGGCCATTGAAAAATCATTCATCGAACTCGAAGTATAAATATATATGTTTTTTGGTGGTGATTTTTTTTCGTTTTCATGGCAATTTGAAATTATAGGTGTAATTACAAAGTAATTGAAATTGATGGAGATTTCGCCAGTTCCTCCAAACAACATATTTAACTCAGTTTTTTTGGTCTCTCTTAACTCGTTTTTATTTTATTTTACTATTATACGTCGACGTGTATTTAAAAAATATATATATTCACTATTTTTTATATCTGCTTCTTCGTTTCAATCGCAGCCTCAATATTTTCGTTAACGAGCAATCACAGTTCCGAGTTAATTAAATTACACATACAAGCCTTGCAACCATGTTTGTTATAAATATAACGGCTATTTTATTCGGATTTTGAGGGAAAAAGGGAGAGAGAGAGAGTTTTCATAAAAAGAACTAAATTTCATTTTTCATGAATCATTAAAATAATTCACTTTTCAAGAATTATGTAAAAAGATAAACGAATGATTTACTATAAAAACGAAATTTTCATCTGTGCAAAAATAATAGGGTACTAAAAATTTTCTCAAACCCATTAATCCAATGATGGCGTCAACTTAAAAAAAAAAAAACAATCGAAAAATATGGTTCGCTAATTGTTTCAATTTTTTGTTTTTAATCTCAATGATTTTTGAACTGGTTCAACTTATAAAATTGAAGAATGAACATTATTTTCATGTTCTAATTCTCAGTCATTTTTTTCCTTTATATTTCTCTTTTAAAATGCTTCGAAAATGCGTTGTAAATTGATCGTCAGACATTTTTTAAATCGGATCAGTGGAGAGTCGCAAATAATACTGACTATTTTCTCGCCTGTATTGGGAATATATAAAACCGAAGATCAACAAAATGAGCACGACTAGGAAGAGCACCGACCACGAGAGAATCGCTGGAAAATAAATTGTAATTAAGTGAAAGTTTATCAGAAATTTAAGAAAATGGAATATTATTATCAGATTTTTCGAATATTTATTGAAAAACCGTAAGAAACAGAAATGACCATTTTTGACTCGATATTTAAAAAAATCCTTAAAAGAAACTGTTTTTCTTTGAATTAAAAAATAATATACAAATTTGGAATTAAGGAAAAAAGCTTGTATTGAAATTCAATAAAATGATTCCAAAAAAAATGTTGAAAAGAAGCAACTTTATGATCAACGTCAGGAGCAAGTAAAAAAAAAAAAGATTAGCTCACCGATTATGGCTGAATTACTGACATTGTATCCATATATCGAAGCGTCCATCAGACATTCTTTTTCCCAATTTTCTGGTATAACGAATTTCGTAAGTTTGATGAAATCTTGCAAGGGACAAGCAGGTAAGCATCCAGGAATTGTTAAAAGTTTCGGTTCGTCGGTTGTGTTTTTGTAAAATACCTTTAGAAGAAAATATTGTAATAATGTAAAAAATTATTGACATTTTTTAAATTTCTTTGTCTTACGCGATTATGATAGTTTTGAAAAAACTTACGGTGACGACGTGTTTTCCTTGAGAATTTTCTCGGAGTTCGAGAAGAACCGTGGCAGCGTAGGGTGGACAATGAGTGTCAAAAATATTCAAGGTCATTAAAAAATTCGCCACAGTGTCGTCATGAGCGCTGTAAATCCAAACTTTACGATCCGGCACCAATGCATTTTTGGACTTTTGTTTCATGTGATCGATTATCTCTTTGAGTAGAGGCCCTAAACAATTTTTCATGAATACATTGTCAAAAAATATGGAATGCCAAAAAAATATAATTCAAAAAGTCGAAGCTCTATCGCACCTGATTTTAACCTCTGCAAAATTTGGTTGTAGGCCTGAAGTCTAAAACTAAAACGAGCCAGTGGTTCCATTTTTTCCGGATATACAGATTCCGTCCATGATGGGAGAGTTTTATTATATTGGCTCTAAGAATATTTGATCATTTATAAGCACTCTCGAGTATTCAACCAAAAAAAAAAACATTAAAACTTATAATTTCAAGAAAAACGTGTTATTTGAGCACAATTTTGATCGCGAAGAATTAACCCTACACCTCTACAATCTATTTTTCTGAACGTAAAACCTACAACGGGGTCGAAAACGACCCCAATCTTCTCTTTAGCATGAAATGTTCCTCGCATGCAATAATAAGGTTTAATTATACACGATACTCTTCGTTTTTCAATAACGAAGAGAATAGTATATGATAAAGTCACATTTGGTGAACATTTGATGATAAAAACTCTATAAAACGAAACAAAGTTTTGGAGAAATGCAAAAAAAAAGGTTTTTATTTTAAAAAAATGGGGATGCTTTCGACCCCGTTGTAGGGGTCTAGGGTTAAATCGAATCCTATAAAATATGATTAATTAAAATCTGTAATATTGTTTCGAACATAAAAAAAATGTTAAAATTTTTCCATATATATTCTCGGGTTTTCCAAATAATCATAATATTAAAAATAATAGATATTTTTTTCAAACTTTTTTGTAACTTAAAATCGACCTTGAATATATTTAAAAAAAAAAAATTTAATTATTATACCCATATAATATTGTAAAACTTTAGAGTCTTAAAAAGTGAAGTATTAGAAATTTCAAAAAATGACTTTACATACCTCGATCCAGAGTGTATTGTAAAGATATTCAAGATCCTGTAAACTGTCGATTTTACGTCCTGATTGTTTTGAGATGTAATCAAACAATTGAGAATTTTCTTTTCGTATTCGTTTCATCTCTGGTGATTGCAAAATTTTGTTCGTTTCATAATCGTATCTCGGACAATATTTTTTCCCCGCCAGTATATAATCCTGTGCCTTTGAGACGGTGTGAACGGGTATTGGCATCCATTTAATAGCAGAATCCCAAATTTGTTTGTTACGCGGTGGATATAGACCAGCGAGATTCGCTTCGGCTGACATCAATGTACGATCGTAATCTGTGCTCATAACGTAAATATCGTGCAACGAATAAGCGTCCGGTAAAAGATTACCATAACGATTTCGTAGCCAACGGCCCAGCAACAAATGCTCCTGTTGTCCCAACTATTTTTTTGGCAAAACAAACAAAAAAAAGTTAAAAATAATATTCCGTCGTAATACTTTTTTTTTTGTTCAATTTAAATTCGAAAGATTATTTTTCAAATTTCGCTCATAAATCAATCGAAAAATTCTAGTGACGAAAGCATTTATTGAAAAAATTCGGTTTTAAATGTAATTTCGAAAAACTTTCATTCACAAATGTGAAACAAATTTATGAGGATTTTGATGATTTTTTGAATTTTTATGCTTTTTTTCTAAAAATAATTGAAAAAAATCGAGTTTAAATGTAATTTCGAAATACTTTCATTCACAAATGTGAAACAAATTTATGAGGATTTTGATGATTTTTTAAATCTCTATGCTTTCTTTCTGAAAATATAATTTTTACATATTAAATATAACCAATAAAAACGTAACGGATAATTTTCTATATTTTTGTTTGGGTAAAAATTAGAATTTCGATGAATCTGATTTTATTCGACTTTTATTCGATGTTTGGGTTTACGACGAAATTGCAATGAGCAATTAATTTCGAACGGTTACTTAATTATTGATGTGACATTCGAAAATTAATTTGTCAAGATAAGTCGAGAATGCTAATTTTTTGCCTCTAATTACAAAAATTCGAATGTAAACATCTCGTTACGATAATACAAGAGACGAGTTTTTATTTGCTCTTTTTCTGGTTTCTCTTGCTACATTATCAGCATCTGTGTCTGCATGTGATATTAAAAAAATATATATATATTATCTTCTGCGAGTCATTGCGAGTCTAAAGAATTGTTTCGTCCAATTTTTTTTTCAGCTGTTCAGTCAATCCGATTTCTGCTGTTGACAGCTCTCTGCTTTTTTCTTTACTATTTTTTTTAATATGTATTATTTGTCCTTGAAATTCTTACGGTCGTTAACTGGCCAAAAGGTACGGGCCACAGTGATTCGTCGTTGTACGGATCGTTCGGGTATGGATCAATCGGTGTCCGATCTCCGTGTCTAAATAACTGGAGGAAAAGAAACAAATTAACATACTTTTTTTTACACAATTTATTCATTTATAGTTAAATTCGAGAGTACAACTCTATTCTTTATGACTCTACTCCAAAACAATTGTCCTCGTAAATATCTCCACTGCAAAATAATTTTTTTATCATACCATCTTTACTTTCATTTATGCCTACTCTGTGTCATTTCTATATCTATTTTGGAACAAGAATATTTCGTAATTATATTATGCAGTATAGATATTTTGGAATGGGTATATTTCGGTGATAATATTTTGGAGCATTCTTTACGGGGCGTAGAAATATTTGCGATTAGAGGTGACACAGAACAGAGCTACTTAAAAGGCGAGTTGTTTCGAAGTAGATAAACAAAGCGTAATTGTTGATTGCCTGAAGTTTTTTAATTATTCAGATACTTTGACATAATTCAAATTGAAAAGAAATTTTACAAATTATTGACGTGTGGGAATTATATTTTCGAAATATTGTTTTATCATTCCTATAATATTGGAAAGTAAAATTTTCTCTGTAGTTCCACGTGCAACCGCTGCAGCGCAGATCAAAATGGCCAATGTAACAGCCGTTCGAGATTGAGATGTTGCGCCGGTTTTTTTACGTTATGTTTTTATTATCGTTTTATATTGTACCAAACATTTACATTTCTCGACATACGTTGTAGCCTAACATGAATACAGTATCGAGTTGCCCATTGTTTTAATCTTTATGACGATACCCGAGCGTTCATGAGGAGAAAAGTGGGATGACGCACGAGAGAAAAATAATTACGTATATTCAGGCCTGTATTATTTCGATCTTTGTGTATATTATTTACATTCGTTTGCTTAACATTGTTAATTCAAATGTTTGTCGGAAATTTGTTATCAAACTGAAAAAAAATAAGGGAAAATATTAAAAATTTTCCTTCATAACCTACAAGAACTATCGTGTGTATTATCTTCAGAATAGCACGTGCCGGTCTTAACCGGTGTCGTATTCGATCGCTTTTTTTTGCTTCCTTGAAGTTTTATTAGTATTGTTTTGATTCTAGTTCCATTCGTTTCGGATCATTGTGCCCTCGTTACTGATTTAATTGAGTAAAAGCTTAAATAAAAACAATGGAACAGATAAACACATTTAAAACTCTTATCTTCACAAATATAAGAATTACTTTCTCAGTCGTAATCGTTGATCTTGACATTCTCAGCCTCGTGCTAGTGACCTTTAGCTATGTTATTAACAGAGATCGGGCACATTGACATTTTTATTAAAAAAATCATTATTCGATTAGTCTATTAGTACACTGCTCAACGGTATGTATGTTCTATATGGAGATTTTTAGCAATTCGTGTGCACACGGGCCCTGATTAATACGATGCGAATTTTTTTTCGCGAAAACATCTATTTTTCAACGTATCTATTTATTATTGAAAAACAAAAAAAAGAAACAATTTTTTAATCGCGTACAAAGTCGGTTTTCGTTGCTTCAATTTTTTTTCCGGAAAAACAAATTCTTAGCCCATAAAATATGGTTTGTTGACTAAATATATGTCTGGTCAAATTGATGCACCCACTGAACTGTGTGGGAGGCCCTCATACGAAGGGCTAAATGTATCTTTAGGTTTTTTTTTTTTTTTTCAGGAAGTTTATAACGATTTGTGTGAAGTTTTATATTATTTCTTACGAGTCCAAAGATTTCGTGCGAACAATTATGAATCGTCACTTTTTCATTTATGAGTAAATAGGGTAAAACATCCAATTCCCAGCCCTGCTCCAGTAGTCGGCCTTTTGCAACTTTGAATGCGTGAGAATAGGGTAAAAATGTTTTCGACTTACGGGAATTTTGAACTGAAATCTCCGGTTTTCGTTTTTGAATGTTTTCGTGTTGATTTTATTCGTTTGTTATAAATTTTATTATCAAAGTTTAATAAATAACGTTTCATTTAAGACTTGTGTTTCGTTAATTTTTGTCTACGTTCACAGAAAATCTAGTTAATCTCTTCGCAACAGCCGCGTACGTAAACTGAGTTTATGCATGCGCAAATTTTATGATAAAAATGAAAAAAATGCCAAATCGACGCTAAGCTGAAAATAAGTTAGGAAAAATGACCTTCTAGATTTTACTGACGGAATATCGGTGAAAATAATGATTATTTCGTTCAGTCTATACGAGCGAGAAATATGAGGACGAAAAAGAAAAAAATTCAAATTACTCAAGCCGTTTTCTCGAAATAATACCGTTGCGGAAAAAGACGTTTCTAAGAAAATATGAAAATATTCGGGATTGGAAAAAAAACGTTATTATTTATCTTTATTTTTCACATTTTCACAGTTGTTCTCAAACAAATTACATTATCCTTATTTTTTTCGGAACAATTTCCCTACATATTAATATTCTTACGTCTAATCGGCTTTCGACAATTGTCTCGAAAAAACATTGGAGTTTTAGCAACATCGTTGGAAATGAATTAATAATTAAAAAAATCACAAAATCAGGATGAGTATATATGGGCGATAATCTTCGTGCAATTTAGTTCGATCAAATTATTTCACATTTACAAATTTGTCGCGATCATGTCTGAAATGATATTTTGTACTCGGATCACCTATATCAAATTTGGCCTTGAAGTTACGAGTCACTCAAGATGCCTCTAAAAAAGCAATTATTCATTAATATGAAAATATACAATCCGCGAAATTTCAATTGAATTGAAGATATTTTCGTTTTTTCGTAAGTTCAACCCAGATTGTTTCTCCTAATGTGAAAATGTTATTTTCTTATCGCTTTCTTCGCCTGCTCCATCCTCTTTGTACACATTATATTTTTGGGGTTGCGAGAGCTTATTGGCTAACAGAAATTCGTGCATGCCAGCAAGCAGTAGAATATCAACATACATAGGCCAGTCTCCAGAGCGAAAACAGAAAAATTATTTCATACTACGCGAATTATTCGGTGAATAGGATCATTCTGATCTGAATTTGAAGTATTCAATTTGGTGACCTCAAATTCGGAGCGGAAGGCATTGGGAAAGTCAAAAACTGGTACATATTTGTATGTTTTGCGTGTTATCTCCGAAACTATCACGAAATGCGGTATAATCATTCAATACTTTTTTATTCCTCATAAAATAATGGAGAAAACAATAAAAAAGTTGACCGTCTTCCATTATCTGCTCCAGAGATATGGTGAGTCAAAGATTGACCTAAAATGATGGAAAAACACCGAAAAATGCCACTTTTTAACGTTTTGCGCGATATCTCCGAAACTATCAGAATATCCAATAAGACAATCGATTATTTTTTTGTTTCTTATGAAATTTTTGAGAGAATGAAAAAAAAATTAATTGGCTGCGCTAATTTTTTCCGGAGATATGGGGAATCAAAGTTGGACCAAAAATGATTTTTTTTTTCCGTATTTCGTGTTGTACATTATCGATAATGATTACGAAGATCTCGAGATTGGTCTGGAGAGGAGCACTTATCTCTAGAAATTAATTAAAATTAATCACCGTTTTAGTGTCGCAAAAGAATAAAGCAAATAGAATTGGATACGCTGCATTTTAAGTGTTCTTCCTTCTCCCATGCAAAAAAGTTCCGATGATAATAGATTTCATGAGTTTGTCATTTTTCCCAGCTGAATTTGGCTTCTGTTTAAATTTTATTTCACCACACACCCAAAAGCACATGAAAAGACACAAGAGTAACAAAAACCAGCAATCCACGATTTGTACTTAAAACTATAAGATACAATTGTATTAGAAATTAAAAAAATAAATGGCACCCTTCTCTGCTAAGGTCCCTGCTTTCGAATGTACTACAATTTTATTAGTCGTTCTGAAATTTTATCAATTTTACCTGTCCTATTCGTTAAAAAAAAAAATTGGAGCACGAAATATGAAAAAAAAATAATTTTTGGTCTAACTTTGAGTCCCCATATCTACGGAAAAAATTAGCGTAGGCATTTAATTTTTTTTTCAGTTTCTTAAAAATTTCATAGGAAACACAAAATAATTAATTTTCTTATTGCCTTTTCTGATAGTTTCAGAGATATCGCACAAAACGTTAAAAAGTGGCATTTTTCAGTGTTTTTACATCATTTTTTTGTCAATTTTTGACTCACCATATCTCCGGAGCAGATGAAGGTAGACGATCAACTTTTTTTTTATTTTCTCTGTGATTTTATGAGGACTAAAAAACTATTAAATGATTATATCGCATTTCGTGATAGTTTTGGAGATAACACGTAAAACATACAAATTTGTACCAGTTTTTGACTTTCCCAATGCCTTCCGCTCCGATTTCGAGGTCACAAAATCGAATACTTCAAATTCTAGTCAAAATGATCCTGTTCACTCAATAATTCGCGTAGTATAAATTAATAGTTTATTCCGTCGATGTTTTGGCTCTAGGGACTGGCCTAATAAGGGCGTAGAGGATTGAATATACTAGCGAACAAAATGAGTCAAATTTCACGGAGTTAGACAATTTTTCGTTTTAATAAAAACACCTAATGAAACTTGATATAACACGAAACTCTTTATAAGTAATTCGTTGCGTTAGAGAAGCCTGATTGGATAGTATTTAAAAGTGAAAGTGTGTGTAGGTTCGACAGGGGGTTAAGTTCATTTCATGAAGGCTCGTGCCGGGACGTAAATAGAAAAAAAAGAGAATCGCTATACCACGAATTTACGAATGAATAAATATGTTTTTATTTTCTTAATTTTGAAGATTTTATTATAACTCACCACATTTGCAAATATAACATTGCCAAGATCGATATGTTCGGCATAAAGGTTACGCGAGGTTGCTAGTACCGTGATGAGAACCCCCACCAATCGAAGCTCCATTTATCTCGCTCGTACTTTCCCTTCTTTTTTATTTATTATTCTCGTCTCTCCGTTCCAACTAGAAATTCGTTCGAATTCAAACGCCGACGTTTCACTCAAATCTTTTTGGCTTGTTTATTCTCTTAAAAATTATTATCACTTTTTAACGCACTATTCGCGACACATTGATGCCGTGAGCCGCGAATAGACGCGTCAGACGAGTATAACAAGCGAACATCGATGAGAGAGGCTCCCTTGCGCGCCAGATCCGCAACCTGTGGAATACTGCGCTTCGAATGAAAATCTTTTATGTTCCTCGACCAGCTGCGGAGACTCACTTTTGGAACGTGGCTTCCTCATTGGTTACCCGAACACTCACGAAAACTTCCGAATACGTTCAATCTCAATTTTGATTATTTTTTTATTGCATGTTAACATTAATTAGATTAAAATCCTATCTAATTCTATGTATTCAATGATCTTAACGGGAGAAACCAGTTTAGGAGGCCGAAATTTTGGTGTTTTTCGTGAATTTTTTTAACAGGGAAGGATTAATGAGAATTTGTTTTAAACTTGGAGGATATTTTATTCATGTTTTGAAGTACACTTTGTAATTTTTTCAAGTCATTTCCGCCGGAAATAATGGAGTTAGAAGCTGCTGTCCATGGACGATCGCCATCCGAGTTTTTTGCTGGTGGGCATTCCTGAAGTCACAATTTTTATCTGTAATCATTACAATTTTCTTTTTTCGTTAACAACATATTTCTTAAGAATATGAACCTAATTGTGATCAAAAACGTTGAAAATTGCATGTTTTTGGGGTGTTTGAACACAATGTCATGTTTTTATTCCATGTTTTTTTCACCTCTTTTGCATTAAAAAAAATATTTTTAATAATAATATCATCCCAGAGTTAGGTTCATATAGATTATAATTGAATAAAGAATATTCACACAAATTTTCAGAACGATTGGTCAATAACTTTTTGAGCTAGAATGCCCACCAGTTGAAAAAAGTCGTCCATGGACAGCAGCTTCTAACTCCACTATTTCCGGCGGAAATGACTTGACAAAATTACAAAGGGTACTTCAAAACATAAATAAAATATCCTCCAAGTTTAAACAAATTCTGATTATTCCTTCCTTGTTAAAAAAAATTCACGAAAAACACCAAAATTTCGGCCTCCTAAACTGGTTTCTCCCGTTAATTGCCAGTGAGTATTTCATTTGTGAATGAATGATTAATTTTCTTTCATCCACCCATTTTTATGACGATGGAATTATTTGATTTCCTTTTTTTTCATTATATATACAATTGCATAGTTATTAACAAGTTTGTGTTTTCTTGTATGGAAAAATATTAATTGAGATGCACATATTACTTACGTTATTCTCCCTCATTTCAAGCAGTATATTCGATTGTCTTATTTATCAATGAGTCGATAATCGTTTTTTAAATTCTTTCTATTATTATTATTATGATTTGTTCATCAAATAAACACAACTTGTTGGGACGTAATGGTTTTATACAGTACTTTAATACTTATATACAAAAGCTCCTGAATCTACTCAACCTCCTATAGCTTTTGAACCGTTTTTTATAGATATATTTTTTCCTTTTTTTCTTATTTTCATGCATGGATATCTATCAATTCCATATTTTCATGCAACGAAATAGTATTGAGTTCACATTTTCCTATTTCAGGAATTTTTACATGGATACCTAAGGGGGAACGCCATTGTGACCGGCCAAAAAATTGTCATTTTTTGGGCATTTTTTTACCCAGGTATAAATAATTATTTAAGGATCGGGTAGAGGATACTATATTGAGTATATATTCAACTATTTTAGTATCAATTTTTATTGAAAAATATTAAAAATTAATAACGTTATGAGCTTTCATGTGATGATAAAAAAAATTCCTCTTCATTGTCCCAAGGAAATCTTGATAGTGGGTTACCTGACGAAGAAAATTTAAAAAATGTTAATATCTATATGAATGTAGCTATGGCTGTACGTGGATGTATTTTTTTTTTTTTTTATCTTTACAAAAGGCGGCGGTTTGAAATTGTTTTTAATCATTTTTTCGACCTTTTTTTTGTTCAAGCGATCTTAACATTTAGTAATTATCGAAATTTCAAAAATCGGCCACGTACAATCTTAGTCACTGCAATAACGAATATTTGGAAAAAAAAATCGATTAATTCGTCTTCGAACATTCCCTGGGACAAGGTCGAAAACAGCTGTTTAAAATAAGGTGTTATCTTGAATATTGATGCTTACTTTTTACTTGAAAATTTTGTTTACATAATTTTCAACATGTACACTGCAAGAAAATGCAAAAAAACAAAATATAGAATTGTTTAACCCGTCACAGTGGCGTTCCTTCTTAATTTTGGAATGACACATTACATTATTATTATTTATTTATTTATTGAATAACTAAACAGAGTTAATTTGCAATCGATCGATTCTTCCCAAATTTGATTACTAAATGAACTTATTTAGATCTTTTGATTCTGCCTTAGTTATTTGAAATGTACTTTCTTGGCTTAATTTAAAAAAAGGGGTTGTTTAATTGATGTTGACCTTTCTTTATCTCATTAAATATTAAAATTAAAATTAGAACGTAATAACTTCGCGGACATATTAAACCGAACAACGGCCGAACCAACTCTAATCAACAAAAGTGAATATGCCACATTTGCTTTGTTGGCAAATTTTCTTTTTAATGAAAAGATTTGATGAAAATGAATGCTCTTACTTTTTATTTTCTATGGAAAATAAATGACATGATATTTTCGAAAAACCCCCGATGCATTTAGTATTCGTCGGATTAAAATCGTTATTTTTTTATGTGTTCAAACAGTTTTTTTTTTTCAATAATAATACGAAGTTCTAGAACGCAGTTAAAAAAAGATATTCGACGTAAAAAAAACGCGGGAAGAAGATTGAATTGCTTTTAATCGTAAAATTAATGAAATTTTGTGTCTTTATTTATGAATATTTTATTTACATTCGGAGAAAATAAGAAATAATGTAAAACTTTGGCTGATAATTTTCTTTGTTCCAAGTAGTCATTTAATTATTTTTAGATAAGATAATGGATTATCAATTACGAAAAGAGATTAGGGAAAATTGTGAGGAGGAAAAAGTCTTTATTTTTATTTATCTCTCGGAAACTTTGTGTGAATTCGTAATAATTTCATTATTTTTATCTGGAGGGTTTAAAAATAATGATACATTTATTTGTGTAACAATTGACGTCTATTTTCTAAACCAATAACGAACGATATACATGAATACAAAAATTCTGGTTATCCCACGTAAATACTACAATTATCATGTATATAGACTATATTACAATTATATTGGTTGCATGTTTGATAAAAATTTTTTACAACACATTGTGATGCTCCGCGAAAAAACAATTTGAATAATTCATTCTCCAATATTTATTATTTATGCATATTTAATATATATTTATAATATATATAAATGTATAATTTTTTTAAATCTATTATAACGTTCTTGTGACACTGAAAATTACACGTGCTCTGGCACGCATTTGTTCCTTACTTTTTCCTATTTCCTGATACCTACTCCTTAACAAAACGAAAAAAAATAAAATCACGGATTTTTTCTGCTTTGATGGGCAATTGTGTGCTTAACATTCAATTTGGAATGTCGTTGGCGATTTAATACAAACATTAATCATCAACGATTGGCAAATTCGCACACAAGTTTTTTATATCCGTCAAATTAATCGTATATTTAGAGACGCTGGGTCGTTGTTATTTATTAAATATGACTTAACGTTTTTTTCGTGAATTATGAGATTTTACGTAGAAATGTAATTATCGAAATATTCTCGATGTAAAAATTGGGTCGTTTTTTGGGTGGGGGTAAAATTTTCGAATGACGAAATTTCGAACAGCTAAAATAGCGAATTTTAACATACAGTTATCGATATATATATATATAATTGTATGTTAAAATTCGCTATTTTAGCTGTTCGAAATTTCGTCATTCGAAAATTTTACCCCCACCCCGTTTTTTTATGTATTTTTTTCCGGTAAAGTTTTCGACAACTTTATTTTGCACTAAGAAATTTTAGAGATATCCACTAGAATCGTTTCCACCTCGTTATCGTTATCGCACGTGTTTTTTATCAATATTGATTTATCGATTGGAAATATTGAGCTTTGAAGATCCACTCAACAATAACATTTCGAACAAAGAAAATACTCGTTCTTCGTCTTCAAACAATTTCTGTCATATTTTTATTATTATTCTTCTTTTTTCGTTTTCTTATACCTTTTTATTTTTTATTTTTTTATTTTACGAATATTAAACGAATTGAGCTTTGCATATTCCCTTGATATATATTTGTTACTTCGATCCGTAATCACTCATTTTTTAAATTCGTGAATCGTACGAATTTTCGTGTATCACGTGTAGATATTGTTTTTTTTTCTTTTTAGTCAATTAAGCGTCGCAAAGGAACGATAAATCGTATTTTAAACTTGATATTTATTTACACCAATGGGATCGATGCTTAATCCCGTGTGGATAGAAAGAAAAAAAATCTAGGCTTTCGTTTGATGTGAATGACGTTGAATCGTTGAAAAGAGAGAAGAAAAATCACAGCTTTCGTTGGCGATTGCGTCGGATGTAGGACATGAGGATCTGAACGACGAACGGCCAGACAATCATCAGAGCGAAAATTCGAGGTGAACACTCCGACAGTGGCCACCATCGAGGCGTTATTTGCTTTTTCGAATGTTCCTGCATGCAGAAAAACAAAATTCATTTTACTCATCGATTGAATTAACACTCAGGAAACTGTATCAACGAGAAATTCTTCAATAATAAAACGGACAACTTTTTATCTCGACAGATGCAAATGAATTTGATTTTATTGAATATTAATTATTTTTTCCAGAATTTTGTATGAATTGTGAGAAGAGCTTGAAAAATATACAATATTTTTCAAAATTTGTCAAAATTAACGGTTGTGCACATTTTTGGAAAACTTGGACAATATTTGAGAACTGTTAGAATAGAAAAAGACCAAAATAGCTTTTGAAAAGGTGAATTACTAACCGGTACAGGAGCAAGGGCTTTAAGGGCTTGCCCTTCAAGACATCGTACTCGTCCAGTTATCCTATCCAAATCTTTTTGAAGATTTTGCACCGTAGTAGAGATATGACTGAAAAATTCGTCATTTATTCGATTTTCTTCGCGTTTTTCTCGCGTTCGTCCTCTCTCGTGGTGTTTCGATTCCGGCAAACTTTCTTGGCCAAATTCGCCGTTCGTTAGACCGTGATGGCCGTTCGTTAAATGCGTTGCTTCACCGAAATTCATGCTGTTTTTACTGTGTTTACCGTTCAATTGTTTCTCAGATTGTAAACTACTCGATGGGCAAGAAGTTTGAGCCATGCTAATGGAAGACTTTGTCGATTCTTTAGGATATTGCTCCGGGGCCGTCTGCAACCAAGAAAAACAAGTGTAACCCATCAAATGTTGCATGCCATGAGCCCATAATTAGAAATTTATTGATTTTTTTCACCATCATTTTTAAATCGTAGAATTTCTTGTTTTTTTTTCCTCCTTTTCGTAGAAACGTTTTTTTCTTCATTTATCTATTATTTGGTTTTCTGAATCGTTCAAATTGGCAGTAGGACAACTCTATTCTCTATTTCTCTACTCTTAAATAACTCTATGGCAAAAATCTCTACTCCGAGACATCTCTATTCTTAAATATCTCTATTCTGAATAATTTTGTGATTAATTAAACTCTATTCGTAAAAAACTCTATTCTTAAATATCTATATGCCAAATTATCTCTATTCCGAGACATCTCTATGCTTAAATTTCTCTATTCATAAATATGTTCTATCCTAGACATCTCTATTCGTAAATATGGTTGGAGACAACTCTATTCCAAGATATCTCTGTGCTTGTTAAAAATCATAATATTGTGCAGCTTGATTGTCAATTATTTTTGACAAGCATAGAAATGTCTTAGAATAGAGTTATCTTCGACTATATTTACGAATAGAGATGTCTCAGAATAGAGATTTTCACGATAGAGTTATTTAAGAATGGAAAAATAAAGAATAGAGTTGTCCTACTGCCTTCAAATTTCTATGCCAAATTTCATGCGGTGCCCCAAAAAAATCCCAAAAGTGAAACTAGCTGTGAGCACTACCAAAGAAAAGAAAATATCACTCCTATTCTAACGATGCAAACTTGAAAACCATTTATTTCTCCTCCACTTACTTCAATTGTGTCTTTGAATTCTTCGTCTTCGCCGTCAGTATCAGGCGGCAATGGACTCGCGCTATGACTAGTCGCAGGGCTTGTTTCGAGGCTGCTCGTTATTCTTCTTGATGTATTGTTGCTGCTGTTTTTTACTCTGTGCGGCGATGTTTCTCTGGAGCCTAATTTTCCATAGTAAAAAAAAAACATTTTTATAAGAAAGAAAAAAATGAAAAAGTGCAAAAGGATTATTAGCATATTTCATTTGATATTGTGAATTTTTATTTTATGGGCTTACATACACCTAGAGAGGTCAAAAAAATCGATTTTTCAAAAATATTTTTATTCCATAGTGTTACCCTCGATATATAAATTATCAAAAATTTTCAGGAATCGCTCACATCTTGCAAGTAGGAGAAAAAGATTTCATCTCAATTTGAAAGGTGCTTAAACCTTAAAAAAACTCCTTTTCAAAATGGTGTTTTTGAAAACAGTAACCATTCTCAAAAACTCAAAATTCAAAAACTAAACGACCGATTTGGCCGAGAATTGGACCAGAGGATCTTTAGACAATTATCTAGACTTTGTTGAGAGATTTTTTTTAAACATCTTAGATTGTTTTTTATAAAAGAAGGGAAAAAAGTTAGTCAAAATTTTGACTTTACGATTCGATTAAAAAAAATCATCCTCGACAGACTAGTTTTTTGTCAACTTCAAGACAAAAATGTTGTTTTATTTTTGGGTTTAAGTGTACAGTCGGAAACGTAGTTATCGCAAATGGCTTTTTTCAAAAAACTGTTTTACAAAAACTACAACAACAGCAACTATTTTTTTTTATGCAATTTTCCAATTTCATTGACTATGTGTCTTTTTAAATAAAAAAAAACGTGTTTCAATAGATACATTTTTTCAGTACAAAAAATATCATTGAAATTGACCCTATTTTTGGCACCTCTAGGTGTACGTAAGCCCGTAATTACTCAGTTGATTACGTCCCAAATAATTCTTTAAGTTTTGATACGGGGATGGAATCAATTGATCCGTGTAAAAATATGCTGAAATGCAACTAAAGGTAATTTTCTTCTTCCTTTGTATTTGGGAAGAAAATGCTGGGTACCTAAAGGTGAGCCGGACAATGGTGAGCCAGGCTGCGAACGTATTCTCTCCAAGACGGGACCAACCAAGAGTTCCAAATCTTCGGCAGGCACATTTTCGTAAAACGAATCTAGGCTGACGAGGAAATTTTCCACGTTGTCTGTATAGGACATTGTCTCGACAATCTGCAAATGTATGAAAAATGAAATAAGCATAAATACATAATAATAAGCAAAAATAAAATCCACATGAATAAAAATGAATAGCAGAATGAATTGAATAAAAATAAAAATATTTCTCAAAAAATTAGTCCTTCGAAATTTGACCTCAACACAGTCGTCAGCGTTCATAAATTCAGACACGACAATTGCGTCATGAATAATAAGAGAAAGCATTAATTATTCGTCCGATAAGTCAATCGCGAGCTAGAAATATATGAAAAAAAAGGAGTCACCTTTTTCAATTCTTCGACGTAATTCTCCATAGCTTCGTTACGACTCATATTTCCTAAACGATTCCATGCATCCCATTTAGCCTTTTTGACTACTTCCCAAAACGCAGGTTTTGGCTTTTGGCACGGACCTTCGGTCGCTTGTTTGTAGTATGAATAAAAACGTAACGAAAGCTCGTTACTTGGTTGGTATGCACCTGAAATGAATAAAAAATCAGTACGTATTCTATTTCTTATTTTTTTTCATCATTTCTCAGATTTTTTCAACGTTTTTCTATTCCAGCAATTAAAGTACAATTACGATAGAAAATTGGGTGAACAATTTCGATGAAAATGTTTTATTACTGCAATAATACGTTATTTCCAATAGTTAATGTAACAAAAAATTGAAAAAATTAATATTAATGAATGTTTATATCGACGTAAAACCTTTTTTACAACAGTTAAATATTTTTTCAAATTATAAATTAGTTATGTATTTATATTCAGAATTTTAATTACAAATTATCAAGTGTATAACTTAATTTTTACCGTTTTTTTTTAATAAAATTTATTTAATATTATAAAATATACAAAACAACATTAATCTTCGAAATATTGTCCACTGTTTTCGATGACCTTTCTCCATCTATCAGGCAACATACGAATGCCATCTCGAAAGAAATGAGGAGGTTTTGAGGCAATAAATTCATCGATGAACGGTAAAAACTAAGTTATACACCTAATAATTTTACAAAAAATCACTCGCTGTAATTATTATATATTATAATTGTGCTGTTTTGTTTATAAAGCAAAAATGACTTACAACTTCATGCGGATCAAGATCTTCATAATTTTTCATAGTAGCTTTTTTGCTAAATGTTGACGTTTTAAATTTAAACATTTTTGCAAAACCGAGGATAATCATAAAATGCTATAATTCGAAATCGCTTTCATTTGCATTGCTTTTTCTTTTCAAGAACAACAGATCGGCCTTGGAACGTTCTGATTTTAAATAAATGATGATTTCGTTTCGGTCTAATTGAAACTTCACGCAGAGGATGAAGAGGGGCAAGGGGGAAGCGTTTAGTTTTGTCTGAATTATCACATATAAATTGTTCGCTTTCCAATTTCCAGCGTCGAATAACACACGCGCAGTTTGTGAAAGTTTTCAGCATCAAGATGATTAATGAGTGTTTCGTGAGAACAAAGCAATTAACTGAGTAGAAGTTAGAATAATGTTAGGAAATATTTTTTTTATTCTCGCCTTCTGCGTGCGTGACGAAAGTGTGGAAGCGAATAAAAGAAAAAAAAATTCAAACGGCGGATAAGAGAAATGTGACGTTTATCGAATAAAGAATGAGAAAGGCCAACGGGTCCCAGATCACGATGGAAAGTGGATTTCGCGCATCTCCGACGATACGAAGAACCGTCAAGAATATCGGGTCAAAGCAGACCTCGGAAAGTGAAATTGCATCGGAAACGATGAGTCGCGAGAATCGAGTGGGGGAGTTTTAACCTGCGGTCAATCTCGTATCCATTTTTACCACTCACGATTAATGATTTCTCCAATATTATCGAATCATCATATTTCATATTTAAAAATTTACAAATAGTATTTTATTTGACGATCAATCATGACGACTTCAAAAGTTTTTGATATAAATATATGGAAGAACAATTTTAGAAAAACATTGGTAAAGGGTTTGCGAATATGTAAAAATAGTTGACTTTGTGCGAAACGATAAATTCTACTGAATATTTCTCAGTCTTAAATACTTGGAATTCGTTAATAAATCTTTGACACTATTATTATTATAAGAACATTCTAATCACATGACACTCAACGGATAATATTCAATATTGTTGCGTAATGGAATAAAAGAGCTTGGATTTTTTTTTTATTTTGCTTAAATTATCCATCGCTTCTGAGAACTAAGGAAACTCGTTAGATTCCGATGAGTTTTCTTCTTCGTTTTGCTCCTTTTTATCGCAAATATGAGTTGTTTTAATTTTTAATTCTAACAATGGTTATTTAAGATTTTTTGATAAATCATCGAAATTTTCTCCTCTAAATCCTTTATCGTGATCAAATATTCAACCGAAAAAAAACCCGCCTAGAATAAACCCTTCAAAATGAAATCGAACGTAAAATTCATAACTTGTTCCTTCTCTTTTTGCGATCTTTCAGCATAATCGAATGTCCTTGATCTTTTACGAACTTTCGACTACGGGAGTTCATCCTTGCTTTTGCGTACACTAACAGCTGGAACGACATTCAAAACAAACAAGCAAAATTTTGCGTCAGCGTGTTTCGTTTATACTTCGTTTTCCTTTTGGTTGGAATTCATTAAAATTTGAAAAAAAGAATACTAAAAAAAACTACAAATTGAATACGTAAAAAGTCAGAAGCTCATTATATTCCGGAAACTTATACGAATGCAAATGAATTCTTTCCGCAGCTTCTTAATCATATATCATAAATGCACATTTCAAAAATCTCCAAATTTTAATTGCGTAGTTTTTGTTGATTCTGTAGATTCAACGATAGCAAACATGGCGCCATGATTGTCGATGTCGTAAATTTTTATCTTATCGGTCAGATAAACGAAAAAATAAAACATTGTCCGAATTATTTTTCATTTCTCATAGTTTAGGAAAAAAGGAAAATCAAAAAAATGGTGCTATTTAGTTTTATGTGAAATTTACATTTGTTTTTTTTTTATTTTGCGACATAATGATATCATAATTATGACAAATTAAATATGATCAATTTTTTTTTCAAATCAGTTCGATGATTCGAGAGTAAAATCACCGTTTTTCGAATAAGAGAATCAAAAACTGTTAATTTTGTCAATTTATCAACATTTTTATAAATAATACAAACTATTTAACAACTTAACATCAAAATAATTGAAAAGACGAGACTACTATTCTTGGTTCAATCGGAAAAATATAATATCCATCGTTCAACGGAGCCGGAGCAAAAGTTTTCGATTCTAACGATTTCCGTGCTGATTGAATAAATCGATATAATTAAATAACTTTCTACTATATAATAACACGAACCAACAAAATTAACGGGGTCATCCCATGTGACAGCTATTTTTTTCGCTTTTTTTGGAAATTTTTTTTTTGATGAACCATTAAAACACACTATCTTTGAATTTTTACCACACATTTATTAACATTTTTACAATCCCTCAGAATTTTATCAAACAAAATAACGAGCTGAATCAACTTTACGCCGTTTGGAAGACACTCATGTGTTGGTTGACGGCTGCCATGATTCCGGAGGTTTTGCTCATCTAAAATCAAAAAATCAAACGGCATTTTAATTTGTAGACCTGAGGCTATCGCTGGAACTAGAATAAAGTTAAAATATCGAAAATTGAATTTTTGGCACGGTTTTAAATGTTAAGTTCCAAGTTTCGTCATTTTTTTCGACTTTTAAAACCGTGCCAAAAATTCAATTTTCGATATTTTTACTTTACTCTAGTTCCAGCGATAGTCTCAGGTCTACAAATTAAAATGCCGTTTGATTTTTTGATTTCAGATGAGCAAAACCTCCGGAGTCATGGCAGCCGTCAACCAACACATGAGTGTCTTCCGAACGGTGTAAAGTCAATTCAACTCGTTATTTTTGTTTGATAAAATTCTGAGGGATTGTAAAAATGTTAATAAATGTGTAGTAAAAATTCAAAGATATTGTGTTTTAATGGTTCATAAAAAAAATCCCAAAAAAGCGAAAAAAAAATAGCTGTCACATGGGATGCCCCGTTAACCCTAAATTTTTCTCGCCCAGAATGCAAGAACGATTTTTGTTTTTGTTTACGTACAGAAGGCTAACAAAAAGTTTATACGTTGAGTGTGCAGCTTGTTTCTTTAATTTGTCAAAGAAAAGTATGATGAACGACTTTATACAGATGTTAGAACGATGAATTAGGGTGAAAGGGTTAGAATTTAACCCTTTGGAAGTACATTGGCCCAAATTGGGATGATCAGAATTCACAGAATCAGATTAACTTTTCCTCGTTTAAGCCTGGATATCTCCCATAAAAAATGAAATACTTTAACAAAAGTAATGTTTTGAATAATAGAGAGGACCGCAAAAATCGCTCATAGAATTTGCCTATAATAGTGAACCGCTCGAGGGTTGAAATATAACCTTAAAAATTGACTGATTTTGTACGAGTTCGTAAAAAAATATTCTGCCGGTCAAAACCCTTCGTCGCGCTTAATTTTAGTACGATTGGTAGCAAATTTATCAATTTTATTTCCTTAAATAACAAAATATCGCTATATATGACGAAGAAGTGTAGTTTTTGAAATAATACCATCGAATTTTGTAATTTCAAAAATTGAAGTTACAAAAAAAAAGGAAATACGAATTTTACAACTTTGCAAAGGGCGTAGAAAGATGATACTGTGTGCGACAGTTCGCACCTGCGTATATGCGTAAAAAAGTGTGCACGAACAAATGTCTCAAGTGGTAGGTACATGATAAAAACAAATTGACGAAAGTTTCGTCATCGTCATTATTGGTAGATCGCGCGGACTTTGGAATATCAAAGTCCTACTTTAGTGCGGATGCGCAAAAACCAAAAAAACACTTGAACGATAATTATTTTTCTAGTTATGCGATTACATATTGGCTCGTGTTACGAACTGTCATTATTCATAAGTGTGCCATTAGTACCATTCGTTTTAAAAACTGTCAAATTCACAATACGATTAAAAAAACGTCTGAACATCTGCTTTGTCGAATTGTTGTAAATATATTTCGTAAAACAAAAAATCGCCTTATAAATCATTGATTAATTTATTCCTGATTAAAAAGTGGCATAAAAAGTATTACCATCTTTCGGCAGGTTTTTAATAACGTTGACAGCAGCATCGAACTTTTCCTTGGTCGTCATTATGCCGTCGATGACGACTGTTCGTCTCACCGCGATCCCCTTTTCCCCTCCACTTCTCCCTCACTTAATAATATTCTCCTCTTTGACACGCCACAAATTACGATCGTGACTCTTTTTCTGCTCCACAAATTCGATGATCACTCGTGTTTTCGCGAATCGCGCACGTGAACAAGAATACGAAAAATGTGCGAGAATGTACTCTTTGTTTATTTTTTTACCCTATTTGACTGGTAAGCTTTTATTACCAGAGAAACATTAAGTGCTTAAGAAACAACAAAGAATACAATATGCTAGCTCTTTTAGTTGCTATGTTAATGTATCGAACCACACTGTTGATATGATTGGTCAACAGTGAATTTATTTATCGGACAAACCCACTAACAGGTACAACTCGCTGTCCCAGACTGGCCTGGGCACACGCACTGAACGTGAACGTGAACGTGAACATCGCTATACTCCAGTTCTGTTGCATTTCTTTTTTTATTCTCTTTCTATTCACCCATCGCTTCCTCCCGCGCCCTCTGTACCTTATCTACACAGTTAAGCTGATCACACACGCTTTTTCATCGTAGAGCATAACGTAGCATAAGAGATTTTGACCAATCAGATAGCACACATATGTACTATATATATGCATCTGGAGTTACCCGATTGGTTGAAATCGCTTATGGTACGTTATGCTATGCTATGCAATTTCATGTTTGATTAGCTTTAAGCTGATCACACACGCTTTTGCAGAAAGCGTGTGTGATCGGCCTTAAACCGCTCACACACGTTTTTATGCTACATTATGCTATGCTATACAAAACCGGGTGTGATTAGCTTTAAGCTGATCACACACGCTTTTGCAGAAAGCGTGTGCCATCGGCCTTAAACCGATTACACACGTTTTACCATAGCAGAGCATAACGTAGCATAATAAATTCCTACCAATAAGATAGCTCCGCACGCAACTATATAGCACATATGTTCGCTATTTGATTGGTCGAGATTATTCTACAATATGCTATGCTATGCAACAGCGTATGCGATCGGCCTTACGGACTGATCGTGTACGATCTTGTTCGGATGCGTTCTGATATTCACTGCAAATTACTGTGAGTCCTATGTATAGGTATACCCTACTACGTAATCGCATGTACTGCAGCAGCCCCTTGACACTGGGTACTATAGTTGATTCTCCCATGTGTCAACTCGACGGGACCAAGCCCGATCCCTTGTGTCAACTTCTCCTCCATCCCCACTCTTAATACTGCTAATATGGGGGGAACATCGCATGGAAAGAGAGGAAATGCAAAACGAGCGAGAGAGTAAATATTTGACGTTTCGGAGTGGGAGTCGGGGAAATTGACTCATGGGAACGGATGGAGATGACATGAGAAAAGGGTTGACACATGGGAACGTGACACAACGGAGAGTCGACTGTATTCCCATTCTTCTTCTTCTGTTTGGCTGTTAGTCTCCCGTCTTATTTGCTTGCAGTGAGACTAGCCTGGCCACTGGAATACCCGCTTCGGCCATACTATTCCCATTACGATAAATGTTTCGCGTTTTGTCCCTGTTTTTTAGTTCCACTATAGGCCACTTCGCAGCGCTAGTAGTCATCTGGTCACGCTGAACTATAGCTATACTGGAACGTGCACTCCTATAAGGTCTTAATTGGCAAGGACCGCGACGAGAGAGAGAGTCTTAAAAGGAATCTCTATCTTTCTTTACGATCTGCGCATGCCTGTGCGCATGCGCATTCTAAACTGTACAGTCTTTACAGAAAATTGTTTCCCGGTGTTCACACGTGTCTACTCTTTTACATTTTCGTGAAGCACGGTCTTCCATACAGGGGGCCTATTACGGTTCTCGGGTGAGCATGCTCACTTCTCGTATTTTCATGTCACGTGGGGAGCTTTCCAACAAGGCGACACAGTGTGACACTGCGAGAGGTGCTTGTTGGAACGCTTTTTTAGTTTCTGACACAACCATCAGATGTCAGGCAGCTCGCAATTTCACTAGGTTCCTAACAACGAGTTCCTAACCTTAATGTAATCGACATTTTCATCATAGTGAGATGACTATTTTTTCATATTTTTATTTTTATTGGATAAGCCGTGTTATAATTTATAAAAAGGTTTGTTGTAAACTTGACATAAATATTTTGTAGGACGATTTAGATGTAAGCATCGTTCTACTTATGGAGACACCAATCTTGAGTAGCAGTAGTTCCTCTACGTGTGTCAAATATGAGGAATGAATAGACCGAAATAGACAGAGGTTACAGAAGAGAAGTGTGTAGAAAGATAAGCCAACTTGAGAAAATGAAATTTCCCCGAGAAATTGGTAGCCATGCGTGAAGCAACACGCTAAAACTCTGCTACTCGCTGTGTCTGGCTGTGTCGCACTGTGTCGTAGTAGGAATGCACTGTGTCGAACACTGTGCCACACTGTGTCGCTCTGTGTCGTAGCTGGAAAGCTCCCGTGAATATTCTCACCCTATTATGGATCTCCTAAGTGAAAAAGCGAAATCACTAGGTATTTCCGGTCTAGGGATCTCACATTTTCACGCTGTTTGATGTTTTGAAAAAAGGTGGCTGTTCGACGGTATATATAGGTGTTTTTCGATATTAAAAGAATCAGACATTCAAAAAAAAAAGAAACCTTATATGACACCAAAACTTTAATATCTTTATATTTTATGAAGATTGAACTGATATACAATTGAAATCATCACAGCTTTGAAGGTTTGTTGAATCAGTCACCTAACCTCACTTTCAATTTTAAAAGTTGAAATTTTCCAAAACAGTTGGACCGATTATAAACAAGTTTGTTAACAAACGCACGAGGAGGGCAAGAATTTGCTGATTGAGCATTTTTTGTTATTGGTTAAATCGTCTCAAAAAAATTCACTTTTGAATTTGCAACTATCTCTCTTGCACTTACGATATGCCACTGATTCGTACCCTTGCAGCCGGAACCCCCGAACGACACTTTAACTAAGCAACGCATGCGCAGAGCTGTTTTCGACATAGAATTTTGTGTCGAGTCAACTCACGCGTATAATCTCGCATTTTCGACAAGCGAGATTCACCGTAATTGGGTGAGCAGCTCACTTTCGTCATTTTCACCCAATCTGAGAACCGTAATAGGCCCCCAGGTCTGGAAACTCCCCCGGATCCGAGGGGTCACTTAACGACGAAAACTTTTTACTGTAGTGGCCGGTAGGGGCGCAGCTATCTTTAAGGGAAGGCGGTGAGACGCGGTGCGACGGCAGACGGAGGTATTCGCAGCTATTGGCAGGGTGCACGAAAATACTAATACTATTCAATTATCAGTGTGTTACATATTCATGCATACTGTCAGCGCCACCTAAAATCATGCTCCGCATTTTTTCAGGCTTAACGTATACGCAATACACACTTATTTTTAAAGTAGTATATGTACGTGCACCCAGCCAATATAAAATTAGCCGCTCGATTTTGACTTTTGCATTTTTTTTAAATTTATAATGATTGTTTGTCGATAGTTTGTGATTGTTTGATTAATTAAAACGTTTGTTTGATAATATTTTTTATCAAACAAACGAAACAAAAAAGGGCGTTAAGTTAGCCGCAAATTTTTGAAATTTTGTCTAATTTGATTTTTTCAAACGCCAATCAATTCGCAATCGTTTGTTTGAAAGAAATAATATTATTTGAAGGTTTGTTTGATTGTTGTTTTTCCAAAAAATGAATAAATAAAATATTGGATCGTTGTAGCTTTTACACTAGATTCTAATATAACCTCGAGCATTGGCCGAAGCGGTTGAGTTTACTTTTCAGAGCAATCATGATCTCGATTGTGTATAAAAAATGTGTATATCTATTCGATTTAAAAACATTGAATTATTTATATTACCAGGCTGGCATTAAAATTAGGCTGTGTCTAATCGTCCGGACACCCGGACAAATACGCGTCCGGTATTATTCGTCCGGATATTTGTCCAAAATGAGGTTATTTTTTTTTCAATTAATTTTTTTATAGTATGATGGTACATTGAAACTCCCTCCGAAAATACACCTGGCAGCTATAAATGTCCGGACGAATAATCGCACGTAATTCGTCCGGATATACAATTTATAATGATTTTCGTATATCCGAACGAATAATCATACAGAATTCATTCGGGTATATAATGAATTACGTGTCGACGAACGATTTCCAAGGGTTCTAATATGTATTCGGACGACTAATTGTACGTATTTCATACGGATACATAAGAAATAAAGGTATTTGCATGTATCCGGACGAGTAATCGCATGTAATTCGTCCGGAAATACAATTTATAATGGTTTCCGTATAGTATATCCGGACGAATACTCACAGGTAATTCATCCGAATATACAATTTCTGATAGTTGTTATATGTATCCGGATAACTAATCATACGTAATTCATCCGGATATATGATGAATAAAGGTATTTGCATGTATCCGAACGAATAATCGCACGTGATTCGTCCGGATATACAATTGATGATAGTTGTTATAATAGTTGGGCATGAGAAAATAGTAGGGTGGGTTGGAGTCATCTTGCGGTTGTTTTTTGAATAGTTGGGCATGTGGAAATAGTAGGGTGGGTTTGGGTCATCTTGCGGTTGTTTTTTGAATAGTTAGACATGTGGAAATAATAGGGTGAGTTTGGGTCATCTTGCGGTTGTTTTTTGAATAGTTGGACATGAGGAAATAGTAGGGTGGGTTTGGGTCATCTTGCGGTTATTTTTTGGATAGTTGGACATGAGGAAATAGTAGGGTGGGTTTGGGTCATCTTGCGGTTGTTTCTTGAATAGTTGGGCACGTGGAAATAGTAGGGTGGGTATGGGTCATCTTGCGGTTGTTTTTGAATAGTTGGACATGAGGAAATAGTAGGGTGGGTTTGGGTCATCTTACGGTTGTTTTTTGAATAGTTGGACATGAGGAAATATTAGGGTGGGTTTGGGTCATCTTGCGGTTGTTTTTTGAATAGTTGGACATGTATTTGAATAGTTGGATAAAAATACTATTTCCACATGTCCAACTATTCAAAAAACAACTGCAAGATGACCCAAACCCACCCTACTATTTCCACATGCCCAACTATTCAAAAAACAACCGTAAGATGACCCGAACCCACCCTACTATTTCTTCATGTCCAACTATTCAAAAAACAGCCGCAAGATGACCCAAACCCACCCTACTATTTTCTCATGTCCAACTATTCAAAAAACAACCGCAAGATGACCCATACCCACCCTGCTATTTCCACGTGTCCAACTATTCAAGAAACAACCGCAAGATGACCCAAACCCACCCTACTATTTCCACATGTCCAACTATTCAAATAATCGCAAGATGACCCAAACCCACCCTACTATTTCCTCATGTCTAACTGTTCAAAAAATAACCGCAAGATGACCCAAACCCACCCTACTATTTTCTCATGCCCAACTATTCAAAAAACAACGGCAAGATGACCCAAACCCACCCTACTATTTCCACATGCCCAACTATTCAAAAAACAACCGCAAGATGACCCAAACCCACCCTACTATTTCCACATGCCCAACTATTCAAAAAACAACCGCAAGATGACCCAAACTCACCCTACTATTTCCTCATGTCCAACTATTCAAAAAACAACCGCAAGATGACCCAAACCCACCCTACTATTTCCACATGCCCAACTATTCAAAAAACAACCGCAAGATGACCCAAACCCACCCTACTATTTCCACATGCCCAACTATTCAAAAAACAACCGCAAGATGACCCAAACTCACCCTACTATTTCCTCATGTCCAACTATTCAAAAAACAACCGCAAGATGACCCAAACCCACCCTACTATTTCCACATGTCCAACTATTCAAAAAACAACCGCAAAATGACCCAAACCCACCCTACTATTTCCACATGTCCAACTATTCAAAAAACAACCGCAAGATGACTCAAACCCACCCTATTATTTCCACATGTCCAACTATTTAAAAAACAACCGCAAGATGACCCAAACCCACCCTACTATTTCCTCATGTCCAACTATTCAAAAAATCGCAAGATGACCCAAACCCACCCTACTATTTGCTCATGTCCAACTATTCAAAAAACAACCGCAAGATGACCCAAACCCACCCTACTATTTTCTCATGTCCAACTATTCAAAAAACAACGGCAAGATGACCCAAACCCACCCTACTATTTCCACATGTCCAACTATTCAAAAAACAACCGCAAGATAACCCAAACCCACCCTACTATTTCTTCATGTCCAACTATTCAAAAAACAACCGCAAGATGACCCAAATCCACCCTACTATTTCCTCATGTCCAACTCTTATAACAACTGTCATAAATTGTATATCCGGACGACTTACGTGCGATTATTCGTTCGGATACATGCAAATACCTTTATTCATCATATATCCGGATGAATTACGTACGATTAGTCGTCCGGATACATATTAGAACCCTTGGAAATCGTTCGTCGACACGTAATTCATAATATACCCGGATGAATTCTGTACGATTATTCGTTCGGATATACGAAAATCATTATAAATTGTTTATCCGGACGAATTACGTGCAATTATTCGTCCGGATATTTATAGCTACGAGGTGTATATTCGGAGGGAGTTTCAATATACCATCATACTATAAAAAAATTAATTGAAAAAAAAATAACCTCATTTTGGACAAATATCCGGACGAATACCGGACGCGTATTTGTCCGGGTGTCCGGACGACTAGACACAGCCTAATTTTAATGCTAGCCTGGTAATAGAAATAATTCAATGTTTTTAAATCGAACAGATGTACACATTTTTTATAAACAATCGAGATCATGATTGCTCTGAAAAGTAAACTCAACCGCTTCGGTCAATGCTCGAGGTTATATTGGAATCCAGTGTAAAAGCTACAATGATCCAATATTTTATTTATTCATTTTTTGGAAAAACAACAATCAAACAAACGTTCAAATAATATTATTTGTTTCAAACAAACGATTCCGAATCGATTGGCGTTTGAAAAAATCAAATTAGATAAAATTTCAAAAATTTGCGGCTAACTTAACGCCCTTTTTTGTTTCGTTTGTTTGATAAAAAATATGATCAAACAAACATTTTAATTAATCAAACAATCACAAACTATCGACAAACAATCATTACAAATTTAAAAAAAATGCAAAAGTCAAAATCGAGCGGCTAATTTTATATAGCTGGTATTCGCTCCGTGCACGACACTAGTGGCATCTGGTGGTTAGAGAACCGGCATTAAATTTGGAAAAAATAGACTGATTGATATAGCGATTTGCAATAAAAAGTGAGAATAAATGAGAAAGCAGAGTAATTTTGCAATTTTTCATTGTGGGTTTGATGTTTGTAGTTTCCTGTATCATTTGGAACAATAAAACACGTAAATACAGTCCTGTGTATGTACATTTTTATGATTTTGCTTTTCATTTAGAGGTTAGTCCTGTCAAGTTGTTTTGACTAATGATATGCTAATTTGAAAAACTAAATAAAATAATTTATCAAACATGAATTAAAATTTGTTTTCGAATTTTGTTAAAATTAAAAGTGAAATTTCAAAAATACAAAAAATTAGTGTAGTGCCATTCTAATTCTGGAGTGTGAAAGTAAAATGTTAATTTTAAGAATCATTTTTTCTTTCTAGGTTAGCAAATGCAATAATATTTTGTAATGGATATAACAATAAGGACTGGATTTGGAAGAGTGATCCATGATATCATTTTTCAACCAGAAACGATACCCAAAGGAAAAGCTTTGGTGAAAGCAAATCATGTACGGAACGTCGAAGAACACAGGGCGAATGGAGAAAGTTTTTTAATTCAGGCTCAAGTTATAAGGCAAACTTCAGTCACATCTCCACCTTACTGCACAAAATTGAATGTAAGCATACAGGATTTTTTCTCATTTATCTGTTTTTATTATATAGATTATTAATTTCACATAATACATTTTTACAGATTAATGCAGCTCGAAAAGTCATTGGTGTTTCTTGCAATTGTGTTTACAATAAAAGTGGACATTGTAAACATATAGCAGCAGTGATTTACTATATTAACAATGAAGACAGCTTAACTAAAACAGATTTTGAACAACAATGGGGAAAACCAACTGCTCGTCAATTTGCACGGGACAAGTATTCGAAAGGAAAATATTTTTTTGAAATGTTTCCTTCCCAAAAAAAGTTCAAGGTGAATACAAACAAGCTAGACCCGACTGATTTGACAGCACCTTCACCGCTACGGACAATCATGCTTGAAGCGAAGAAAGATAAACACGAAAAAGCAATCAACAATTTAATGAACGATATGTTAAAAACAGTGGATGTCCTTCTTGAAAGAGATGAGTGCGAGAGCTATTTGAATATATTTTTTTTAATGTGCGAAGCAAAAGTAGCGTACATAACGAGTCAAGGGATTGAAAAAAATCTTCACGATTTTTATATAAAAAAAATCGTCATGTCAAGAAAAGATATTATAAATTTGTGCTGTGATACATTGGAACAGTCCAAATGTAATGAGTGATTTCGTGCCAGGAATTTAAGAATATCTGCGAGTAAAAGTGCTCACAGGATTAAGAGTAGAGTACATAAATCTGTAGAATCAGTAATTGCAGATATTTTGTACCCTAAAAAAGTAGATACTGCTTCTACGCGCTATGGAAGTGAATATGAAAAATTTGCTCGACATGAGTATGAAAAGTTATATGGTACTAAAGTAAAAAAAATTGGTATGATCGTGAGTGAAAAACAACCTTGGCTATGTGCCAGTCTCGACGGAATTGTTATTGATGATAATAACAATATTATTAGAATAGTTGAGTTCAAATGCCCTAGTTCGTGCAAAAAGCAATCTATAGTAAATTTTGATGCAATAAAGTGCAATGTTAATTATTTACTATTTCAAAATGACCAAGTCAATTTGCAGTGAACTTTTGCAGTGAACCCTTTTTTATAATGAGAGTAAGTGTACACACGGTTATCGACGCCTGCAGGAACTTCAATTCTGAATTCAGTACAATCAATTATTACGCGAGTGTTAACGTAATCAGGATAAAAACACTTCGGCATTGTTCCTTGTACTATATCCTTCGCTGGCCAAAAAACTAAATCTGATGTAGCTGCAGCTAACACTTGTAAACATAAATGAAATATTCTAGAAACTGTTGTCCTGTGTACATTGAATAAAACACTTATAGCCGAAAAAGTTAATCCGGTTTTCATTTTAATCAAAAATATTAAAAGTGCATTTTCGGCTGAGATTTTCACGTTGTCTAAATTATTATTCTTGATAGCTTTTAGTAGGAATTCGAAATTTTCAAAACTCACTCCAGCAAGATCTAACAGTTGTTCTTTGGTTTTAACTGATAAAAACCCATTAAAATTACTTGCATCTTTACATTTGCTGGATGCCACATCTGTTTGAACAAACTGATCCACGGAGATCTTTTCTGCTGTACCGCACTGTTTATCTTTGGATTGTTTCTGATTAGGCACTACTATCTTAGTAGAATTTTCAATTATAGTTGTCTGAACTTCAGCGTGACGACAACCATTCTCATAAATATACCTGTTGCAGATAAACATTTTTTCTGGCTGAGACAACTGGAAAAAATATCAGCTTGACACTCTTGATCCGTATACATGTTTATATAACTTTGATTCATTGGAACATTATCAACTACTATATCAGTAACGTTTGGCTCCATTTGCACCACAGTAACCTCTTGTTTCGTTGTAATTGATGATTCCATTTTCGGATTTCTTCGCTTCATGTAACGATTATGCCTAAAATAGATAATTATTTTAAACAAAACTGGAAATACATTTAAGATAAATTGGAGAAATTATTGATCAATTACATACCGTTCTACTAATGAGGTGTGATTGACTGCTTTTATTCCATATGCAGCAGGGAATATGCTTGGAACATAACTAGGACTTAATTCCTCTTCAGATTTTTTATTATCAACAAAATGCGCACTGCATATGGAGCTGGATGGTGTTGGATGCCAAGGTGTACCATTGGAACTAAATAATGATGAGACACGTATGAGTTACATGAATCACGCTTTGTATGCAAAATGCTCAAAAGTGAGGTTAGGTTACTTACTTTGCTCTTCTTACAGCAGCAATCCATCGCTTTCTCTACTCTGTTTTATATTTTGCTTTTGGGAAGCTATAAAATTTACACTTGCTATTTAAACCATTATTTTTGCAATTCACCACACAACACGAAGTATGGCCCATTTTTAAAAATAACTCTCTATCGATGCTGTTGAATATTTCCAGATTTTTTTACTCTTTTCACCGCTTCGTGCGCTTCGATCGATTTTCGTATCCCCACCAGGGAGGACGCACGGAGCGAATTGAACAAAAACAGCACTAATTGCCGCAATCCGCAAATATTTCGCATCTGCCTGTCTCGGTCACGCCTAATCTCAATGTCTGTAATATGATACAAGTCCATTTTTAATCAAAAAATGTTAACAGCGCAGTTCGTTGTCTTTCTAATATTATCATGAAATAGGTTTAATAAATATTTAAAAAATTCGAACATGCTGAAATATTTTTAATTCGTAATTGGAACTTCATGTGATCAAAAGCCCTACATAATTGATTTTTTTTTCATCAATTAATGAGCTAAATAGCTTTTAATTATTCAAAAGTTATAGTAGAGAAAAGTTATGAAAAATTAGTACGAGAATTTTTGTCGTGTTGAAATTGTCATAGTTTTTTGCATTAATTTATCTCGTTTCAGTTTTATGTTATCGTTGCTAACAGCAAGTGCCAATAAAATTTTGCTCTTTTATTTTATATATTCATTACTCTAAAACTCAGTTACACTTCTCCAGGCCTTCATATTTTATTAATATCCAAGGCAATATAAGTGAAAATGAACTCTTGGTGCGCGAAATAATGAGTGCTTTGATGTCTCGATTCTGCTTCCCGTTTTGCACTTTGGCACAACACAGATTCTCGGGATTTTTTCACTTTGTATGATGTAATATTGTATTACATATGATATATATGTAATAATATTGATTAATATTGATAGAAATTGCCGGCAAAAAGTCGCTTGTGTTTACAAAATTACGTTAGATTCGATTTTAAGGTTATGTTATCAGGGGGCGAGACCCCAGCGCCACGTGCCAATTTTTGATGAAAGTTTTCGTCGGTAAGAGCACACCCCCACCATGCAAATTCTGGCAAAGTTTCCAGACCTATATGTAAGACCGTGTCGTGAACCAACTAACTTTCTTTGATGGACTGTACGAAAAGAGATAGAGATTGCTTTGGAACCTCTCTCTTGCCGCGGTTAGTGGACTGAGAGTGTGCGTTCCAGTATTGCTATAGTTCAGTGTCTGGCCATCGGAGCCAGCGCCAAATGAAACAACCAACCAACCAACCAGTGTCTGGCCGGCACGCTCCACGCATGCACGCTTGAGCTTGTAACACGGTTTATCCACGATTTTTATAATACATATTTTTTTTGAGTATTTTTTGATGAAAGTGAGATGAAAAATGTGTAGTGAGCGATTTGTAAGGGATTTTTAATTTTTGAGGTTTTTGAATTATTTGACTTTGATCGCGAAGTTCTTCGAATTTATGGATTGAGTGCTTTTTTTCGGTTTATTATGCCGAAGTGCATTGTTCTTGGCTGTACCTCAGGGTACATGTCAAATCTGGAAAAAATGCACTTTTTTACGATTCCGAAGAATGCAGACAGTGAAAAATTATGGAAAAGTGCTGTGCGGCGAGAGGATGGCTCCGTGAAAGCTGGAAGAGCAGTGTGTGAAAAACATTTTCGGAGTGACCAAATTATGTGGCAACGCGAATATTTAAGTCCTAACGGAGAAGTAATTGGAGTGGTAAGTTGAATCGTTTACTGTTAGTACTGTTTGTTTTATAATTCGGCTTCCTGTTACAATTCTTTTCTGTTATTTTCAAAATGTAATTGTAAACATTTCAGGGGAAATATAAAGTGCCTCGTTTGAAGAAGGGTTGCATTCCGTCAGTTTTCCCATGGGTTGAGGAAATTGAACAGCCACGATGTGAAAACCTTTCGACACAAGATAACATTCTCTCACAGCGGATGAATCAAGAGCATCAGCAGTTGGTGAACGTCAAAAAAATTGTTTCTGCGGTTGAAGCTGATTCTGCTCATCCGGAAAATCCATCAACCGATAAAGTAAATGTTTCTCCAGCAAGACTATTTCAGTCATCGGAAGAGATTGTGTGCAAAGCAGAACCTCTTCCGTCACCATATGAAAATGTTCTGCTGAACAATGGAGACGACACATGTGCCACTTTTGATAGCGGACCTGCTCCTTTTCTACCTGACGCCGAGCACATGAATCAAAATTCAGCTTGTGAGAAAAATATGCTTTCTGCAATTGCGGCGAAAATTCCAGACAGGAAGACAGGTAACCTGGATTTTGATAAACTCCAGAAAGCGGATCTACGTCTTCCTCCAGGGTGGTTAAAATATGAATCTTATTGTGCAGGCATAAAATTGCTATTTTTCTATACCAACAAGACTCTGGAAATGGATGGTTCTTTCCAAATGTTCCCATCGAAGAATGTCATGATCAAACAAGACATGTCCATTCACATAAGGATTTTTGGTCAGCTGCTTGCTCTCAATAATTTTGATATGTCTCACCATATAACCAACATCGAAGATCTTCAAAATTTGTTAATAATGATCCATCGATTTAACGTCTGTCGTGGTGTTACCCGGCCACCGATGGGGTCAGAAAAATCAGAAATTAATTTGAACGCCCGATCATTAATGCAGGACAACGCTGGAACCTTGCGTCATACAAGCTGCCCCTTGCTACTTCAAAACACAAAAATTTGCATGCGTTGTAATACGTCGAACATCACTCTGCGAAAAATTCAACGTAGATTTAAACGACGTTTTTGAACATATATAAAATCCTATTCATATATAGCGTTGTGAAACCTCCAAGGACAGGCAATTGTTCAGTATTTACTACTGGAAAATCTACCGAGCCTTTGCTGACTCTTGCAGATCTAAAAACGATATATGAAAATCCTAATGCTTCCAAAAATGCATCACAGATAATTAAAGAAAAATTGCAGAAAATTATCCAGTACGATGATTGGGAACTTGAAGATATTATGCACATAACAGAGCATACTTATAGCATGCTAGCTGTCACTGATTGCGTTATGTATTGCTATACGGCAGATTTAACAAAACGAATTTGTAATTCTGTTAAATGTTTGCAATGCAAGAACGCTTTAATAGGCTCTAATGAAAACAGCAATATTCTCCCAGAAGCTATTTCAAGTATTTGGTAACAACACGGTATTTGGGCTCATCCAAACACGCATTTATACCGGTTCGTACAAAAAAAAACAACGAAATTTTGTACAACGTAAAAAAAGGCATTTTGCAATGAAATCAATGTATGAACATTTATAATATATTTTTGATACATATGTGTCCCATGGGAATGTGTGAAAACCAAACGAATGATCCCCACCCTTTCGACCCTCTCAGGGGCCCTACGTTTTACAAGTATATACCTGAGGTTTGTCAGTTTTATTCTAGCTGCGGTAGAAAGCGGACGGCGTTAATGAAAATGAGTGAGCTTACCATCGAAGAAAAGGTTTTTCTCATTGAGTGCTTCTACACAAGAGGAAAAATTTACAGTGAAGCATTTAGAGGATTCCGTACTAAGTTCGAAACTAAAAGAGTTTCGAGCGAAACTACTCTTAGAAGGTAAGAATCAATTTTTTTGATATTGATTTTTCTATAACGTTCCATAAATAATCTTTGTCTCGAAGTTTCCGCGAATTCTCATGGCAATATTGTTCTTTTTTACAGGGTAATTGATAATTTTATACAATACGGAACTCTGCAGGACCGTAGGAAAGATTTACCAGGCCCTTCAGTCTCGGTAACTACGGAGGAGACGATCAATGAAGTTGAAAAATATTTTAAAGAAAATCCACATTCTTCGATTCGCAAGGCCGAAAAAGCTTTGAAACTGAGTAAATCAACTGTGCATAGGATTCTACGCTATTTTCTAAAAATGCACCCTTATAAAGTAACCACGCATCAGTTGTTAACTGAAGATGCAAAAGAAAAGAGAAAAGAGTTCTGCAACACGATTACGCAAATATTCGAAAATGAAGAATTGAGTGAAAAAGCAATCATTTTTTCTGACGAAGCGCATTTCTGGATGAATGGTTAAACAAACAAAATGGTTAAAAAAATGGTTAAAAAAACAAACAAAATTATCGCTTTTGGGGCTCGCAAAATCCTACAGTCGTAATGGCAACGTCTCTTCATCCCCGGAAAGTGACCGTGTGGGCAGCCATGTCAATAAAAGGTATCTACCTGTATTTCTTTGAATCTACTGTCACCGGAGAGACATACAAAGGAATGTTAGAGACTAAATTCTTTCCTTATGCGAAGAAGAGAGGTCTCGTTTAATCTTTTTTATCTCACATTCTTCACTGTATTTTTAAATTAATAGTTTGTACTAAATAGTTCTTTGTTATATATAATAAAATAGACGTGAAATGAAAATGACGACTTTCCTTTATTAAAAAACATTTAAATTTTCCCAGTCCTTTCATTACTTAAAAAATAGTGACTCATTAGTTTTCATACATTCCTATGGGACATCCACCCTGTATGTACACAGGATTATGTACCTGCTATTATATGAGATAATTAATAATATATTGTAACGGAACGCTTTTGCCATACGCTAAACGTCGCTACGCGCAGGTTCGAGCTTCCTAAATAATTTTAAATAATTTTGGAGAAGGTATGAAAGAAACGTGAGAAACGCGGATTTTGTGTTCAAAATAATAACAAAATTAATTTATTCAATTAAAAAATGTAAATTTTCCGATTTTTGTTACAATAAATGAATATTTGTTTTATTTCGCGTTCGGGTTATTTATTTTCATGAATTTATTTAATAATCCGGATCAGAACGGAAAGAAACGGTATCAATTCTGTTTATTCGTCGGTAACAATTCAAACGACGATATTTATTTTAATTCCCTTTTCGCGTCAGAATTATCATTTAAATGAGAAAAATAACAATAATTATGGTCAAATAATAAAAACGATGTCTTCGAGGCTAATTAACAATAATAATTGAAATACTCGGTGAAACTTTGTCCACAGAATAATAATAATAATAATTCAAACAATAATTGAATTATTTAATATGAAATAACAATTAATGGGGCTTTATGTGCCGCGAAATTCACTTGTATTTTATAGTGAATAAAAGAAAATAATTCGAAATTCTAATAATCCAAAAGTGGATTGACTCGATATAATAATAATAATGATAATGTTAAATTTTTAATTGATTCTATATAATGGATAATCTTACCGCGGCCTTTTGGATTATCGAATTCAGGATTATTGATGATTTTAAGAATAGACGAGGATTGCTGAGCATAATAAATGACGCAGACCAATTATTTTTATAAAAAAAATAATTTTGAATTCAAAAAATTCAAAATATAAACTTAATTAGCAAATTTTAATTAAAAGAGCGCAAGCAGGCTTCCCACTTCCAGCAGGCATAAATTCAAAAGATAAAACAATTAGAGGAAACGTAGTATGCAAGCTACGGGCCCCGAACGTCACCGAACGACGCCGATACTCCACACGCCACAGGTAAGGATGCGGACCCCGAGCTATGGGATGTGAACGTCGCCGAACACCTCCGATGCCCCGAGCACCCACAGGAAAAAAAATTAAAGAATGACCTTGGACTATCGGAGTTGAACGTCGCCGAACCGCTCCGATACTCCAAGCATCAAGGAATTATAGGAAAAAATTAAAGGAATAAGGAATTGATCTTGGACTATGGGAATTGAACGTCGCCGAACCGCTCCGATACTCCAAACATCAGATATGATAAGAAAGATAGGTTATTATCCTGCTGGAACTAGGAAGGATCTCTGCTGCTGAGAGCGTGTTGTCTCTCCGAGCTCTGTTTCCAGAATGAGCAAAATGCCTGTCCACTGCTGCTGTGTACGGCTTTTTATACCCAGCAGATCCTTTGTTCTCTCGCTCGAGTTCCGATTCACTCACCGGGTAGTCTCGAACCCGTTCTGCGTACGCTCATTTATAATATTTTTAGGATTCGTTCTTCGCTTTCCCCACTCTCGCATTCTTATACTTCGAGTTGTTCGACGCTACCCCCACTTTACGCATCGCCTGCGCAAAAATTAATAATTTTCGTAATTTACCAATTTTTATAATAATCTTACCACATTTGATCGTTTCCTAAATTTATTTAAACATTTCGCAAAGATTTTTCAGTAATTAAAGAGTTTTTAATTAATTTTGAAATAATGAAAAACACACTCTCATTCGTGTGTTCCCTTGTCGCTTGTCCCACGCGCATGCGCACAAACATCCATTCTTTTTACTCTTAAATTACCGGTCATTTTCGCATAAGTTTACCACGCGAGTTATTCCCTTCGATTTATCGGATTTTTCTGCATATTTTACGCGTTATTTTAATTACAATAATGTCTGTTTAATAATTAATTACCGAAACGTGCGAAAAGTCACGTACGCATTTTTTAGTTCCGGTTTTTCACGATAGGCGGCGGCCAGACACTTTCGTAAGTGTAGCTTCGCCGTTAGCATAGTGTTCAAGATGGCCGCTGACAACACAGTCAACAAACGCACGCGAAACGTTGTCGCGTCGTTTTCGCATTTTTCCATCCCAAAATGTCGAATATCGGATGAGATGGGATGAAAATCGGGATAAACAGTATTTATAATGAAGTGCCGGTACTACGCGTAAGTGTTTGCGTTACAATATATTAATAATATCTGATGAAAATAAATATTTTTCAAAAAATTTGTGTTCGAATTTCTTTTATATTTATATTTTGTAGCGTTTTGGGTTTCTCCGTTTAAGTTAAATTTTATTTCTAAATCAAGTTCGTGTGCTGGACTCTGTTTCACGGGGAATATTTATCTTTATTATTTTTTTTTTTTTTTGAAGCCTCAGATGTCCGCTCATGGGTTATTACAACCGGGACAGTTTCATCATTGGCTTGTGATAATGAATTTAAATTGAAAAAATATAAAAAAAAGAATTGAAATGAAAAATATGAAAAAAATACGCTAGCAAAGGGCTGGTTGCACGTTTTATTAATTTTATTTTCCTTTGAGAAATTAACGTTATTTTAGGGACTTCGCCGGTCTCTTGCGGCCAAATTTATTTAAATCACGTATGGTTGCTGAAGGCAACACATACGAGAGGTGAAAATTTAGTAATTAGTTCAAAAACAATAGATTTTTGGGACTTCGCCGGTCCGTAGCGGCCAAGAACGTAAGTCGCTGATGGCAACTGTACGTTGAGAAAATGAGCAATGTTTTGTTAGTAATTTTATTGCCGAGGTCTAGTTTTTTAACGAGTATCTCTACTCGACAATTACTATCCTCTAGGCGTTCTTAAATCTCAGTTATGTTGTCAAGACCTCACCCATGCGTTGGACGTTATGCCAGTACAAATGCTTAGTTATGTCGACGTTGGCGAGCCGGGCGTGCTCAGGGGACAAAACGCACAGAATCGGATTCTTTATCAATTTACAAAATGACAAAGTCCGTATCCTGGGAAAAAGTGTCGGTGCTCGCAATCGTGCAATACGACCACGGACATCCTATCTTTTTAGGACACCCTGTATGCGCTACACACAATGCTAGTACGATACAGAGCGATGCTAAAGGCATAAGACGGTACTCAGTAATCGTGCAATACGACCACGTCACACCTTTTTCCTTAGGACACCGTGTATGCGCTAGACGCAATGCTAGTACGGTACGCGGTGATACTACCAGGATGGACAATGCACAGCAATCGTGCAATACGACCACGTCACACTTTGGAATTGAGGAATCCTTATACTAAGCGTCAGACGCAATGCTGATACTTAGCCGGAGGTATGGAGAACTGGATCGTTCGGTAGGATATGAGAGAATAGGTACCGTTCGCTGTTTTGTCCGCCTTATACACCCTGTTCGGGCGTCTCATTAAAGTAAATTTAGAGGGGAGATCCAGATCGATCCGGATTTTCGGGTCGTCTGTCTCTCGCGGCGCTCACTCACGCGACGACGCTGAACGTCGATCATGTGTGCGTGGACGCTTAAAGACCTATTGTTTGTGCTAGAGACGGAGCGCGCTTATGTGTGTGCGTGTGTTTTGCGACGTGAGAAGTATGTGTATATGGTTCGCGTCGTTGTATGAGGAACTCCGTTCCGTTACAATTTATATGCAGCAATAATGGAAATTTACGTGAAAAGCCGTCTATAATAAACTGTTATTCCATGATTATCAAATATATAATATAATTAACATAGCATGATTAATAATAATTAAAGTAATAACGGTCTTGATTGATATTCGTGCGTACTCTATATTGCCTGCATTGCACTATATATACAATCCGGCCAGACGACTACTAGCTCCTACGTGTGGCGCAATTCGGCACTAAAAGCAAGGGACAATCTGCGAACCGTGTTTAAGAGCCTGCATCAGGGGGCCGATCAGTGTTAAATATATGTCTAAATCTGAACAATTATTGACGTATTCCAAAACCTGCTGCCAGTACTGCGAGTACGTACTATGGTATAGGGCTCACAGCGCTGGCAGCAGGTTTTGGAATACAGCCTATGATGGTTGCCGCCGATTTTCTCCTTACTCCTGTAGTTTCACCCCCCTCATCTAAAAGTCTACTTTATGCTCCGTTCATGTATCTCCTACGTCCATGGTCTGGAGTTTGCCGCTTGGTTGAAATCGCTTATGCTAAGTTATGCTATGCTATATGCAAAAGCGTGTGTGATTAGCTTTACCCAATGACCCAACCCTATAAATCTTGCACGAAGCGAGCCTTCTCCTGTTTCGCTCACTATGAGTCTTTGGTGGGCAAGTACTGAAATTCTCCACCAATGGCCTTGGCGCCACCGAGCGAACGCCGAAAAAACTCTACCCCACCTCGGCTTCCACAGCCAATATGATGGCAGCTTACCGCCGTTATCTATATAAGGCGAGCCGATATCCAGGCGGTCCCAGACGAACCGAGACGCCCGTGGAGAACAGATTGAAGGGACTACTCAGCTAACGGACGAACCCTAAGTATCAACGCAGCCCCGCCCTGGTCACCAGATTGAACGAGTTATTTCCGTTTTGGCTTTTAGCTAATTCGTAACGAAGCGGGGATCGGACTATCTTCAAAAGGACTATTACATCTTCATTGACACCGGGGTCATTTTTGAGATAACAGTGACACCCGTGCAAGAAAGTTGAAGTTCGTTAACCTTGAAAAAGATTCAATAAAAATATTCAAAAATCAAAAGAGAAAGGAACAAAGGAAAAGCAGTATCCTGACGAAAAAAAATCGATATCCCACTTGTTATCCTTCAAATATAAAAGCCGTGTTAGGTAATTTGCATTATTCATTTCAATTAAATGCTTGATAAGTTACGCACAAACATATAAACTTATCTATAAAAAGAGCCGAATTATAATCTTTTATTAAATGTCCCACTCCGTATGTAGGAGCTGATATCTACGATGGATTTGACTGATAATAATTACAAAGTGGTGTACTTTGACCTGGAATCATCGGGTTTCGGCAGAAATGCAGATATCTTAGAACTCGCAGCACAAAATGAAGATAGAATATTTTCTATTTACATAAAACCTACAAAACCAATCGCGGTGCAGGCATCAGAAATTAATGGGTTAACATATCGAAATGGCGAATTGCTTTTTCGCAATAAAAAAGTGGATACTGTACCACTAAAAAATGCTTTGCGGAAATTTCTTGCATTCCTCAGGTCATCAAAGCCAGCTTTACTTGTTGCCCATAATGCAAAATTCGACACTATGCTCTTAGTTCAAGCATTTCAAAAAACTGCCACGATGAATAAGTTTCAGTCTGTTATTGCTGGTTTTTCAGATTCTCTTACAAGTTTGAAAAAAAAGTTTCCAGATCGAAAGGGAAAAGGGCAATTCACATTATCCGTTCTAACTCGAGATTTGCTGAAAATAGAAAATACTGGACAATTTCACAACGCATCATATGATGTGCAAGTTTTGAAAGAGCTGGCAACCAAATTTTTATCAACATCTGATTTGATTAGAGACAGTAAATCTTTCAAAGAAGCTTTTCTGAGTGAAATGCGAGCCCAAGATACTTCAATATATGTTCAAAGTTTAGCACCCTTGCGAGATACTATATCTATCGGAATGATGAAAAAAATTGCAGAAGCAAGAATTTCATATTCTACTTTGACAGAAGTTTTCCAGCAGAAGAGCTCCGAAGGTCTCAAAGAATTATTATCTGAAAAACAAAGTAATAATAAACCACGCGTTACCAAAACGGATAAAATACTAAATGATATTGTAAATTTTTTCGAAAATAATGGTGCAATTAACGAAGAACAGGATCCATTCTACAACAAAGATGATCCATTTTATAACGAAACTGGTCCATTTTACGAAGATCTCGATCCATTTTACAACGAAAATGATTCATTTTCCTAAGAAAATGGTTCTTTTCCACGAAAATGATCCATTTTTTTCGAAGATGTAGTAGATTTATCGTTATTTTAAGATATATTTACGTTCTAAATATTAATATATTATGTATTGTTGATTGATAAATAAAAATATTGATTAATAAAAAAAACTATGAAAACTGTCTTTGATTAGGAAAATACTTTTAATTAAAAACGTGTATTACGATGCCATTTTTAAAATCCTGCACATAACTATGTCATCAGATAATTGCAACAATGCAGTGTCGTTATGTTTTATCCTGATAAAATTAAAAAATATTTTTTTTATACAGAATTATTTTATTTATACTGACTATTTTTACCGTAACCACATAGTCGAGTTGAAAATAATTTTTTTTTTTTACACTTTATCTATTGTTCAATCGTGGTGCAATGTCTAAGCGGGTATGTAAGCAGGCGGGTTCGGGGTACGCGCGTGGTCGTTAACGGCGCCACGTACCGGGCTATATTCTTTTCGAACATCGCGAAAAGAGAGTTACCGGGCAAGCTTTGCGCGCTGTCGTCGACGTCGCCACTTCTTGGGTAACAAGCTCTCGGACAACGCGACATGCGCGCATGTTCTCATGATCGATCGCGATATTGATCGAGCAGTCTTCATCTTATTGAAATCGCAAGTGCAGCTTGAAAATTAATCGATCTTTTCTCACGAGATTAAATTCGTTCTTACAAAGCGAATCGGGTATTTTTGATTGAGATAATTCACACAGTAAGGTTACGGACATATTTTCGCAATATAACTCGGGATTGCATTGATACATCGGGATTCGGCATGAGCACGAGTTGCTCTCTCTCTCTTCGTCCAGCTTCGTTCTCATCGAACGCGTGATTGGAGACTCACGGGCCTCTCTCATTATTTTCTCGGGAATTATTCGGGCTTATAGCTTCGGGCATTATTGCTACGTCTTAACTACGGGCACATCATCTACGGGATTCAAAAGATATTTCAGGATTTCGGCAATCCCGGGTCGCGCTCACGCGCTTCGGTCATTTTGGCATCCTTGACCACGCGGTCGACGAATCGTGCATATATCTTTTTATTCTCACTCTAATTAAACAGGACTTGATTTGGGACTGTCGCATCGAGCAATTTGCTCAACATTGTTAATATTCTGCGTTAATAAAATATTATTGTTAATACAAAAAGTTCGTCGTTGTCTCACTGCATTATTCTACCTACACCAGATCCGTGAAAAAACACCTATTGTTCGCACTTATTGTAATCTAGTCTTTAAATAAAATTTATGGAAGCATCAAAGTGTTACAAATTATGTGACCTGATTTTAGATTCGTGTAGGGAATGTAATTTATTTTTTACTTTTAGTGTTCCGCCGTATATCCTTCTTGTATTTTTACGAACCTATTACATCATTTTTACCCTATTTCACTGCCTCCCATGTTCTTATCAAACTCCTCCAAGAATGTGCCCATAGCCACCCTCTGCTAATACACAACTGTATCAGTTTTGCATGAGGGCCCAGAGAAGCTGTGAAAAATCTGTGTCATCAGAAAGTTAGAAAACTGCCTTCGCTTTGTGATCAATGCGAGGATCGGTGTATGGCTAAGTGGTCACCCATCAAGAAAGTAGAAAACAACCTCGATCCACGCAATGCATGCTATGGCCCCCTACTATGCGATCCATATTGATCGGTCTGCGCTTAGTATGGGAAGCACCCGGTCCAATTCGGCCCTTCGTCAGGCACGCAGAGACGGTAAGACGAAGCGCGCGGACCCTTGATGCTTGCAAGTGACATACAGAGCCTGTCCCGTCACTGTTCGATGAATCGAGGTTGTAGTGTACTGATTTCGTACAAAGGCACACACCAGTCTGAACAGAAAATCGTTTCCTGACGCGTTCACAGGTGTCTACTCTTTTACATTTTCGTGAACGTTTTTATGTGTTATATTTCATTTTATTGTTAAAATATGGTTCAATTCTTTTGAGTTAAGAAATGTAAAGTGCAGTGGAACCTTCACGTGGATGTATCATTTTTTAGGTATGTATATAATGTTTATTGAAAGGTCATGGCCATTCATCGGTTTATGTTCCAATAATTGGCAGAAAAGTAAGCGAGTATAGTATAATCATTTTTCAATTCGACGTTCTCTTATGAATACAATATATACCATTTTCTTTGAAATCGATAGATGGAGTGGTGTGAAAATGAATAAAAAATCAACAATATTTAATTTGTCTGTTTTTATTTCAGGTGTAGCTGTGGATACATGCTCTCGATCAATAAACAACCGATGATTAACTTTTCAAATCATACATAACCAGTTTTGTAATCTAAGATACAAAATATTTCGTATAATATTTCCAAATTGTATATATTTGATTTTTATTTTTTCATTTTTTTCATCGATGTTTTTATTACAATTGATGTTTATTTGTTTTTTGAATAAAGATTAATCGATTCGATGTTTCACATAAAAAGTTTTTTATTAACCTATTGAATTAATTCGACACTTCCATATTTGAAGTTAATTCCCGCTGTCAGCTAACTTATTTTGATGGACTGTACGACAAGAGATAGAGATTCCTTTTGGAGACCTCTCTCTCGCGTCGGTTAGTGGAGAACGAGAATGCGCGTTCCAGTATTACTATAATTCAGTGGAGTATTTCGCTATTTTTGATCCGCGTATAGAAGAAATGTATGGAGAAAACCTGACTAATGCAATACTACCAACCATTCAATCCACGGGCCTTCACCTTTAACTGCCAGATAGGCTTACCTAGAGGTTGAAACAACCCACCCTAAATTTGCATACATTTCAATGATAAAAAGACGGAGAATTTTATGAAACAAAAGGGTGGTGAAAAAAATAAAAACTTTTTAGCAACTGTCGGTGAATGTATAGTACGGTATTTTTTACACAGATGGTGCTGAGTGTTCGAAACTTCGTGATTTGTGTATTGGCCTCCTTCGCTCTAGTTATTTTTATTCTCGGTTTCCAAAATTGAATACACTCGGTACGAATTAGAATACGTGCATTGTTTTTTCGTACAATATTAAGCCCGAGAATATTGATTTAATAAAGTTTATTATGAAGTTATTACCCATAGTATAGAAAAGTGTGATAATTAAACGTACACATATATACAGAAACGCAAAATGGTAAGGTGAATCTTGGGCTTGAGGTTATGTCAAATACTGATTACAAAACTGAGTATGTTTTCGTTGTATTTGATTTCGACGTTTTGACGTTTTGCATTAAACTTAATTAAGTACTCGACCTATCGATTATTTAAACGCGGCAAAAGAAACGTAGAATTTACATTTTTTTTACGTGAATGTCAATCATCGAGAGGTTTGAATGTTTGAATGAAATTGGAATTTGTTACTGTCACCTTTGAACTGACAGCTGTCATTTTCGGTCATATGATTATATTGTTACAAGAACTATTTTTTTTACAAGAAAAGTTCACTCTATGGATAGAATAGATTATAAAGTTGTTGAAAGTGGCGTAAAAATTGTTTAAAAATGTGAAACATTTATGTATCAATATCGTTCATGATTTTTTAAGAGACTATTACATCTACAAGAATTAAATACGAGCAATTAAAATCGAAAAAAGAAGTTGAGAAACTATTGGCATAATTGGATGGTTTCCTATGCTTAAAAACAAACATGTTGAAAAACATTTATAATTTTTTTCCTTTAAATGAAATGGCAGGCAGCTGTGATAGGGTGTTGTGAAGATCTTTGTTTATTTTATTTTAAAGGCCGCAATGGTATCAAGTGTATCTCTGCGAAAAATCGATTGACAAAAATGTGAAGTGAGACATTAAACTACGCACGAATATCTGTTGTGTATCATAACAGATTTCGAAAAGATCAATTTTTGGCAAAATGGCAAACTATGAAACAAAAAAATAGTGATGTCTCAATCAAAGTTTGTTGGTTTTCTGCACAAAAACAAAAAAACAAAATTATAAAAATTAATCCAACGATATTCAATAGGTAACTGGATATAGAGCAACTATAATTTGCAACAAATCGGACAAGAAGTTTTTCAAATTTTTGTGGTACCAGTTTTTTAAATGCTTCACAAAACTGTATCACGGCTGTATCACTTTTTTGAATAAAAAAATGGGAAGTACTTGTCGAAATGTGTTGTCAACCCAGACGAACTTTCATCACACTGTTCCAATAGTTTCAGAAAAAAAAATTATGAATGACTTTTTTATCCCTTCTGTGTGCATATATCTCTTTAAGCGTGATGTTCTTACAATATTTATCTTGTAACTTTTATTTTAAGTGCCTTGTTGCCTCAAATCAAATATGACTATTTCGGCTTAAGGGCTAACATACATCTAAAAATGCCAAAATAGCGCGAATGCCAATAATTTTGTTTCTACTGAAAAAATGTATCTAATGACACAACTTTCTGTTCACTCGAACTTCAACCCAAAAATAAAACAATTTTTTTTTCTCAAAGCCAACAAAAACATTAGTCTGTCATGGCCAATTTTTTTTTATACATATTTCGCAAAATAGCAGAGATTTGAATCGTAAAGTCAAGATTCGACTATTTTTTTTTTTTTTTTTACTTAGCAAAGAAAAAATGTTGTTTGAAAAAAAACCCTTTGACAAAGACAAGATAATTGTGTAAAGATCGGGTATACCAATTTTCATCCAAATCTAGAATGGTTACTGTTTTCAAAAACACCATTTTGAGAAAAAGGCATTCTAAGGTTTAAGCACCTTTCAAATTGAGATGAAATTTTTTTATCATACTTACAAGATGTTATGGATTCCTGGAAATTTTTTGTAAATTATGTATAAAGGGTAACCATATGGAATAAAAATGTTTTTAAAAAATTGATATGTCTGACCTCTCTAGGTGTATGTAAGCCCTTAAAAAACTAAAATGATTTTTTTTAAGGTAAATCGGTGAATTTAAGCCATCGAAAATGAAGGGCTGACAATTTTTGTAGTTACACACAAATACGGGATAAATTGATATTTGCAACTTGAACGCTATTTACCATCTAGTTTGATAGTAACTCGTAAACGACTGTTTCCAGATACTTATCCCTACGAGCATAGAAAAATCATATGCACGTCGTCAAGACTTATTGAATTTTTATACTTTTGGTATTTCCAAGATTTCGTAATAAAAAATTGATCACTGTACTCCGCGAATATTCCTGAATATAAAAGTGCTTGGGTTTTTGGACGTTACCGTTAAAAATCGACTGAAGAATAAAAAATTATTGGTTGTAAAATTATTGAGATTTCCACAGGAATGACACGGGAAAGAGCGCGAGAGCGCTTAGCAACTCTGTATTCGGCGTCTGCTAGCACATTCCTTCAGACGTGACGGTTTGCCAATTTGACTGTGTTTTTCTTTTCTGTTCTCGAATGTTTTTACCGTATTTGATAAATATCGATAGAATTAATGGTGATAGGTAAACTGGCAAAATCTTTGCCGTTGCGTAATTCCTTTGCGTAAATACACTATGTAGGTTGTAAACAAAACTGGCAGTTTCAGCAGACGACAGTAACCGCCATGAAACGTTTTACAATTCACTACGTTCGTCAAATGTCAATTATTAAACATTTTTTGAACAATAAAATCATATAAAAATATCCATTTTCCACTGTTTATATTTCAAAAATAATAAAATCATAATTTTAAAGTCAGTTTTGTATTTGCAGACTTTGGTCTACTACAGATACTGCAAAGATCACGTAGCCATCACCGATCTACCTTAACTTCCAATTCTTATGTTTGAGATATTATAAATGAAAGATGAAATCGCTTTTTTCCCTTTTAATTAATCATGCAAGCAATAAATATCTTAGGACTCGATTCATTGATGCACAAATAAAAAAAACCTGCAATAAATAAGTGAATAAATTAATGACTACACAAATTAATGAACAAATACATAAATAGCTGTATCGGTGAAACGGAAAACGAATTAATCATGAATTTTCACAGTCGGTGCTCAAGGATGTTGAATTGCCACAAACGATACCACAATTGTTGTTGGATAAACACAGTGATTACATAGTTTCTTATGGTACAAACAAAGATGATTACGTAGGTATCGTAAATAGTAAATTCCATGCATATCCATCGAAACTTTTTAATAAATCTTTAACTCTTAAAAAAACCATTGCAGATTTATTTTATGACGGAACATCTTCGAGTATCCGGAATTTTTTGGGGTCTGACCGCTTTGGATGTAATGGGTGAATTGGATCGGATGAGGAAAGACGAAGTTCTTGATTTCATAGCAAAGTGTCAAAATCCGTGCGGCGGAATAAGTCCCAGTATAAATCACGATCCCCATTTGTTGCATACGCTCAGTGCCATTCAAGTACTTTGCACTTATGACGCTCTCGATGTTATTGATGTTGAAAAAGTTGTCAATTGGGTTCGGGAGAGACAACAACCTGACGGAAGTTTTACAGGCGATATTTGGGGCGAAGTCGATACTAGATTTTCTTTCTGTGCTGTCGCTACGCTCTCCCTTTTAGTAAGCTTGAAAATCACTAAATTTTGTACCATTATTTTTTGTGACTATTTTTGATCACTATAATATTAATATATTTGTTATTGTTCATTTATTTTTGATTTCTTGTTAAAAGTAAAATCGATCGACAATTTTAACTAACAGGGTCGTCTAGATGCCATAGACGTCGAAAAAGCTGTTGAATTTGTAGTCAGTTGCATGAATTTTGATGGAGGGTTTGGTTCGAAGCCAGGATCTGAAAGTCATGCAGGCTTGATATATTGCTGCCTCGGACTTCTCTCAATTACCGGTAAATGTGACTCCTTCATATCGAATTCTTACTTGAAACAAAGTGTTAAATTAACAGCTTATGTTTTAAACCACTGCACGAAAATGGTTATAAAAAAAAATAAGAATAACAACGCAATTTTTTTAATTTAATTGGAAATTCATAGTTTACTTTTGAAGCGTAATTTTCTTTAACAACGTACACTGCTCTAGAATTTTAATAATTGAAACAATTATTTACGATATTTAAGGGGCCAGTCCACTTTGGAGCCACGAAAAAAAGACTATTTTCGCGATTTTTTTTTGAGGATTTTATAAAAGATATGAATATAAAAGTTGTTGGGCTTGATAAATAAAGTCTTGAAATACATAACAAAAAAATTTTTAATTCATTTTTATTCATTTTTAAGTACAAAAACTATAGTTTAACGTAACGCCTCAAAAATAGGTGGGCTAGGTAGCTCCATCACAACTCGGCAACGGCTTGTCTGAAACAAAAAAATCAAAGTCCATTGGATTCAGTATGACACCAGCTACAAAATGACCCTCGGATATAAAGTTTTATCAAAAAATAAAAAAATGGCAGATGAAAAATGAAAAAAAGTAAAAAAAAACGCGTTTTTTTCGTATTTTATCACAAAAAAAAGAGTAAAAATCAAAATTTTTAAACCATCGAGGGTCATCTTGTTGCGAATCATATTTATAATATGTGGTTCAAATTTCAAGAGAATCGGTGTATTAGTTTTAGAGATACGATGGAGCTAGATTTTGAAAACGTTGTTTCGAGAAAAACGCGTTTGAGCGCGCTGTATGCTCAGGTAGACGAAATGAGGTCCTGACGTTCAGGTAAAAAAAAAATACTTAGAGAGCTCGGATTTTCATAAAATTTTGACACAATATTTCTGAATGTATGTACTTTCGAAAACAATAAAAAAAAATCGATTTTTTGAAATTTTCAAAGTGGACTGGCCCCTTAACTCGAAATGTACATTTTTTCAACGAAGCAATTATTCACCAAATTATTCAAATATGCCTTCTCTTCGAAAACAAAAACTTGCTCAAAAAATTTGGAATAACAATCCAGGATTCACGGCATTTCTATCAAAACTGTGTTGAATTTATTTTTTTAAGGACGACTACATTTGGTTGATGCTGATAGACTCGGTTGGTGGTTGTGTGAGAGGCAATTGCCATCGGGTGGTTTGAATGGAAGGCCTGAAAAATTGCCTGACGTTTGTTATTCCTGGTGGGTCTTGTCATCGTTGACGATTCTCGGTCGACTCCATTGGATAAACAAAGAACGTTTGGTACGTCGTAATTCAGAATTATTCCAATTTGATAATTAAACGAAATTCTTTTTTCTCTTGTTTTTTTTTTTTTTTTTTTTTAATTCAATTGGTCAGTTCTTTTAATATATTCTGCAAAGAATTTTCGTGGAATGTCGAAAATTATGGATAACCCACAGAGTTTTATTGCATGCACAGATTTATAATTATTTATTCTTTCGTTCTAGCTTAAATTTATATTAGCGTGTCAGGACGCGGAGGCTGGAGGTTTCAGCGATCGACCTGGCGACATGGTCGACCCATTTCACACTCTCTTCGGTCTCGGTGCTATTTCCTTACTGGAGGCTAATTCGGTACTGAAACCGATAAATCCTACATATTGCATGCCCGAATACGTCATTGAACGTTTAGGCTTGAAACCAATGCGCCTCGATAGATGATCGCTGACATCAATCGCACCTCTTTTTCTCAAACACCAGCAATATTACAATTTTGATAAAAAAAGCAAAGGATTAAACTTCAAAATTGGAAATATTTCAACGTGAGGAATTCGAGCAATATTGTTAAAAATTCTTCATTAATCGTGTTAACCATTCGATGAAACACTGGAAATGGTTCAAAGAGTGGAATCCTCGTAAAACATTCAAGGATTCAATTTTTAAAAACTAAAGTTAACGTTGTCAAGAAAATTTGTATTCAGTTTTTTTTTTTCAGCTGAAATCCGGACGTGAAATACATTGGAAAAAATATTTCTATACAGTATTTTTTATTTCCTTAGATTTCTCTTATCTTACAGCAATAAAACAACTTCGATGGAATAATGAAATATTTTCTTAGATCAATCGTGCTTTAATTGCTAACGTTTCTCTCTTCAAGCAGTCCAATAGCTTCGTGTCCTTAAACCAATTATTTTACTATCGTTAATTGCAATCAGTGCGGAAAATCTCGAACAAATCTTTCTTGACTATTATCTCAACTCTCTGCTCTCAAAGGATGCGCTTTCCATTCACTAATCAAAATTATTACTAACCATTTACAAATCAACAATTATTCATCGATTTTTCTTGAATTTATTTCATAAATATATTACTAAAAATTACAGTTGCAGTTGAACGCTGGCTCTTAATTCAAAATTTTCTCTTACGATCCAACGATAAATAGAAATAAAAATAAGTAAATAAATACGTGCATCTTTCGCTTTTAGCTCAGAACTAAAAATCGGTCAGAAACCATTTTAGGCAACTAAAAAAATATCTCAAAACTTATTATTATATTTTTATTATGCCCCCGTGAACTTTAACGTCAATGCAAACAACAAAATATAACCAAAAAGATATTGCATCACTTTAAATCAACAGTCCTGTTTAGAACAATTGTAAAAAAAACATAAAAATAATACAAAGAATAATATAGAGATAAATAGAAAGATTGAATGAATGACAGTTTTTATTTATGCCTCGGTTATTAGTTTAAAGCAGTCTCAAATTTAAAAAATGGAAATAAATGTAGCAAAATCATGATAAGAACATTAATCGAACCGAAATTAAGGTTTCGCTACAATTGCGCTAGTTATGATCTCTCATGGGAATATAAAAACTTATAAAGCAACGAAAAAAAATGCTTAAAACAAAGTTTAGAGTTTCAAAAATAACAACGTTTTCCAAATCTTCTAATACGAACTTTTACGTTCTGTCGCTATATCTCCGAAACTAAAGGGTTAACATTTTAGTTTTCTTTGACAAGCTTCGTTATATGTATAAATTTTGAATAATTTTATTGAAAAACGTATTGGCCAGACAAATACCTTAAAATAGAAACGGAAATAACAATAATCGAAATGAAAAAAATGTGAAAAAAAGAAAATTACAGTATAGATGATGAACAGAAGTAATAAATAAATAAAAAAGGAGGAAAGGAAAAGGACCTACATTGTGTATTTGTGTGGGAGAAAAAAAATCAGTGAGTTTTGTGGGTTTTGTCCCCACGTAGAAACGCGAGAAGCTTGAAGAAGCACCTGTTGCACGTCCACGTATTCTCGATATCTACCTGTTTCACTTTGCACGCCCGATCGTCGGAATCCGTTGTCTCGTTCGGTATATATTCTCCCTCTCGCTCCTCCCTCTTCTGACCCCGTACGGGGCCCAACGGGCTAAACACGCGAACGACAAGCCAGTAGTCAGTACGACGCACGGTGTCTCCCGGTGCACCAGCTCCGACGACATCACGTCGGTGGCTTGTGAGACACGAGTTTTTTTTTCTTTTCCCATTTGATAAACAGAGAAAACATACGCGATTATAACTGACTGGAAAAAAACATACGCATAAAATATAATAAAAAAAAATTTAATTTCAAAGTTTAATGAATCCAGAATTACAAATGAAAACATTTGAAATGAAAATAAAATGATTACAATAATTTCTTACGATTAGCGAAGTTGAAAATCGTGCATATTTGAGAATATACATTTTTTGTCTAACGACTGACGATCTTCAGTGCAACAGTGAACAGTAAATAATTGAAAAAATTACATTTTGCCTACTAACAATATTTGTTTATACACGAGAAAAGTTGAATCGACCAAAAAATCAGCAATATTTTGATCCCCTGTCAAATATATTTACATAGGCAAATGCGTGCGCGTGTGTTTACAAAGAAAACATATTTTGTGGCATGAAAAAAATGAAGAAATATAGTCATGCTCTGGTCCCTAATTATTAATTTCTTACCGAAAAATTTTAGCGTGTGAATTTGTCGCGAGTGCGACGAATTATTTTGTGCTCTAATTAGTCCGAAGAAGGAATTGTATTATAATACAGAAAGGAAAGAGAAAATGGATGGGGAAGGCGCAATGAACACGCAGGATAGTTGTTACGGTGGCGCGAGCATTGCGGGGGCTGTGATTGGCACTTTTCTCACCACGATTCTTCTTCTTCTCGTTGCAGCTATAGTTTACAGACAATGGCGGCGTCACAAGGGTAAGTCTTTCTAATTCGCCTAATCACTTATTTTTTTTTTATTTCATCGACCTGAACACTTCGACTACGAAAATGTGCAATCCTTATTTTTCATTCTCGGAAATTCGTCGCGATACTTTTGAGATGAACGATATCGTTTGTTGTTTCGAAAGCCAACGAATTTTGTCTCCAATGTCCGTTTTTTTTTTAAATCGCCATAATTTTTCTGCACATTTCAAAGTATAGTTTTTAAAAAAATCTCCAAAAAAGTGTGATCTTTTTCATTATCAAAATTATCGTAAAAGTTGAGGGTAATATAAAAACAAAGAAATTCGACATCAAACAATAATATGAAAATCCTGTTGATCACGTTGAAATTTTTTAAAGCACTTAACGACCTGACCAAGGTCAGTTGCCAACGTACTATACCAACAAAAAATCCCAATTCGTCTTGCGATAAATTATAATATTGACGTTTGTATCGTTGCAAGGAAACGGGACTCGTTTCTGGGTCTTTTGAGACGAAAACACAAAAAATATCTTTCCAAAATTGGTGTATCCAAAAATAACGGAGAAACGTTTCGTTGCACTTCAACGATGCAACTTCTGACTTTATAATAATAAAAGATCAAAATAACGTGTGCATAATCACTGAAGAAACGTGAAGTACACTTTTATGCGGTGAAAATATGTCTTTTTTCCTTTTTTCTTTTAATTGTCATTCAAAAAAACTTTGTTTATACCAATAAATCCAGATAAATCGAACCAAACATTTAAAAAAATCGTACGCAATCGTTGGGTGCGTAGAATTATGGGAGAAGCGTGACAAGATTTTGAATATTCTGTCCCAATAACACGTGTCGTTATATCGGAAAGAATTTTCGAAAAAGAGCTGATATTTTGAGTGAAAATAGGACAGAACGTAAAAAAAAGTTTGTTTTTTTTTTTCGAATTCAAGAGCTTTAGTTACGAAACGATGTTCTCAGGTGCAGTGCAGTTTTCAACAGGGATGAAAATTCGAGTTTTTCTACCTGCTCGAGTCTATAATAATAATATAAAGGTGGAAGATTCCTCGGTAGCATTTCCCATACTTCCTTTCCCTTGGCGACCTCGGCCTTTGGAATTTGAGACATTTCCAGTTCTTGTTTTCGGTCTTCGATTCCCAAATATTTACTCTCAACGATACCGAATGAAAAAATATCGTCACATTTCTACTGTCAAATTAGTCACCCTGTCGAAGAAAAAATTATTTGAAAATTGTAGTCTTTTCAAAATGATCCTTCGAAAATTTCGTGAGAATTATTTCCAATAATCCGGATACAAACATAATGACAAAATAACGAGCATAAGGCTACGAAAATTAGACAACCTTTTCTCGAAACCCAAACACTAAATCTACAAAAGCTTGCTTGATTAATAGAAAATAACTAAATTGATGAATAAAAATCATTTATTGCATTCCAATGGTGTAAACTTCAATATTTATAAAAAACATGAAAAACTTAATTTTTTTACACTCATTTTTCGAGACGTCAAAACTAGTTTGGATCGATTGGACCTTTTTTTTATTTGTAGAATCTATTTTTTTGCATTGTACTCAAAACGCACGGTCGGCTGAGTTTATGGAAGTAATTTACGTTTCGTTTTTTTTTTTTATTTTTCGACTAATTTTTTTGCAATTTAGTCAAGATGCAGAGTCGACTAAGTTTATGAAAGAATTTAATTTTCTGTTGCGTCGCGACAAAGGTCTCTGCGGACTGGCATGCGTGTTGTTTGCGTGTGTATGTATTATTATGGCTACGTTGTACATATATAACTTCCCCACTCCGTTTTTTTACTTAGAGATACGTCAGGTGCGTGACCTTCGTTTAAAGCGGCATGCGATCTTCGAACGATGCCGAGAAAATCTTCGTCCTCGACGTGCTTTTCGAGACAAATCGCTCACCTGTATACGCTTATATATATACACCAATTGCATTTTTCATGAACTATTTAGCGCTTTGGCAAAACGAGAAATACAACGATATTCAAATTAATTACAACTCGAGTCGTAAAGAATTTAAATGACAACGATAAAATGGAGTAAAAATCAGAACGGTATGAGAATTCATTTTCATGAAATAAATTTTATTACGTTATAAACAAATCGATTTTTACGAGTTGAAAAAAAACATTCTATTCATTTATTTATATTTTTCGATCGGTGCAGCAATCGAGATTTCATTTGAAATATAGTTGCTTCGAATAAAATGACACGAATCTATAAAATTGTGCATCTTATTTACGAATAATTCATCTCGTGCTTAAGAATCCTTACGAGGCACTTGAATAATAAAATTCGAATAGAATGAAAATTGTGTAATCGAAGTTTAAATTTACATTAAGTTTTGATGATAAAATTTATGATTAAATTAATGATCGTTTTTATCAATTGGATAGAATTTATTACAATTAAACAGCTTATTCTTATTGTAATATTAATAAATAGTAATTAATAATAATTCAATGAAATTCTGTTTGACGAGAAATACTTTTGTTGATTTCTTTCAGGAGTAGACTACGTTTTATCTGCTACGTATTTGGCACACAAAAGAGTGCGATAACAACTGAGATATTTGCAGAAACGTACTCATTTTTCATGAATATTTACAAGTCGAAATAAATATATATAAAAATATGGAAAGATTTTAGAACAAGTTTTGTAAGAATGTATTAAACCGTTCAATTTATTATCTTACATTTTTAAACTATTCGAAATGTTTTAGCACAAATCTGCACAAAAGATTACGTCATCGTTGCTCTTTGTAAAATTTAGTTTGTAAACAGGTACGAAAGAACAAGTGATTTAGGCAATTTTTTTTGCTCTCCATTTTTTGCATCGAGACTGAAGATTACAGAAAATACCTATAATTTTGCGAATAAACATGACCGGTGTAAAATCCCGTCAAGTTTCTTTTATGTGATACTTACACACGATGAAATAACGCCTGGTTCGAGAGAGTGAGACTTTTATAGCACGAGGATAAGAACGATTGAATACTTATGGCCACGAGACGAAATTGCCCCATTGCGTCAGGAATGCCACTGTGTTTTGTTGGATTCGATTGTTTTTATAATTTTATGACAGGTGTCGTTTTCAAAGGTCATTTTTTTCGCACTATAACTTTTTTTTATATACCAGTACGAAAATATAAACATTGCGTAGAAATTGAACAGATTTTTTCCATCGTTTTTTCAGAAGTATAAATTAGTATCAATTGAATTATGAAAATTAGAAATAAATTTAGGATTTTAAATTTCTCAGTTCGTTTTATTATTTAAAATATAATAAACGTGTAATTCTATATTGAATGCATATAACATATATATATATATATATAAGACTTAAGGCGGGAAAATCATGTAAACGTACGTTTTTTCAAGATTTTTTTATAAAGAAATGGAATAGTTTATTGTATTAACATAAAGCATATCTCAAAATATACGATGTAAGGTATATTGACAAATTTTTTTGAACTAAAATATTTCAAAATGGCGGCGCCACAGTTGCTAGAAACAGATTTGCCTCGTGCAGCCTACAGGTCTCAAATATCAACTAAAATCAAAAAATCAAATTTTTATTGTTAATATATATTAATACGCTTTGGATGACGGAGAAAAAAAAATAAAAATTTAGGACCATTTTGAAAAAAAATTACTTATACAAAAATAAGTGATTTTTTTTCAAAATGGTCGTAAATTTTTAATTTTTTTTTCTCTCCGTCATCCAAAGCGTATTAATATATATTAACAATAAAAATTTGATTTTTTGATTTTAGTTGAGATTTGAGATCCGTAGGCTGCACAGCGTAAATCTGTTTCCAACAACTGCGACGCCGCCATTTTGAAACATTCTAGTCTAAAAAAATTTGTCAATATACCTTACGTCGTATATTTTGAAATATGCTTTATGTTAATTCAACAAACTATTCCATTACTTTATAAAAAGATCTTGAAAAAAACGTACGTTTACATGACTTTCCCCCCTTAATAGATAAACTGTATGCAGTTTGGCCTGCTGTGCGCATCAAGTGGATCCTCCATGTTATTCATTGCTTGTCTCATTCCCACGTATCTCTTGGCCCGGTTATCAACGAAATTGGACTCTTTTTTTTCTTTCAAGTGTCTATGTTTTTTTGTATAATATTACAACATCTAAGATGCAAAAAGTCTCGTGTGCACGATAATAAAATGTCCACGGCTATATGAATATTTATATTACATCTATACATACACATATAAACGTGTAAATGTGATATATCTTCGTGTCCAACGACTCGACGATAATCGATATTTCAACCTCGCACACGATTATGCTTCTTCCTGCACTGACCACTTTTGAGAAAACATTAAGTAACTTTGAAAAAGAAAAACGGCATAAACCCAACCGAAAAAGCATGTATTTTTATATTTTCCACTACAATTACGCTTATTTTGTACGAGCCCTGTTTCTTAGTTATAAGTTATTTTTTATTGAATAATACCGTGCAAAAAAGTTGCGAAAATTCTAATTGAAAAATTACACTTTTGAGAGCTATAATTACGCATTATTTTCATGTTTTTTTTTTCTTTTAATTCTACTTTTGTCCTCTTTGACAAGACAACTATTCGCTTTACGATGTATAATTTTTTTTTTATCGAGGCTTTAATATTTAAATTGTTAATTGGAAAAAATGACAAAAAATAACCCTGTCCAACTGCTTTTTCACGGGCAAAATTGAGCCAAAAATTGCACGACCTGTTTTCGAGAAACGAACATAAGAATTTTGCAGCTTCAGCATACACACACAGAATTTTTTTTCGTCTATTTGAAATAACATCAGCACCCTTTCATGAAGATGTCAAAACACAGCTACTTTTGCTCTCGCAAAAGTCCGTAGCTTTCTCTAGGAGGAAGTGAAACAGTGATATTTGCCGTAAAAGAATTGCATTCAAAGAGGAAATGCCGAAGTAAAAAAAAAAAAACATTACAGATATGCACATGCCGTATCGTTGTGGGTGAAAGGTTTTGTGGAATTTCTTCGCTTCCATGAGAGATGAACAACAGAGAAATGATCGATGTTTGAGTTCTTGCACTTCTAGTTAGCTCTTTATTTTGGAAGAGTATAGATTGGTAATAAATTTAGCTCCTATTCTTTTTTATTTTATAATTTTTATGAAGAGACAAATTTCAAGTTAAAAAAATGCCCATCGAAGTGGTTTTGAGAAGATTTTGTGCGATGTTCATATTATCCTTTTAATTGATATTATCTCTAAAAAAAAAAATAAGACATGATCCCGTTTTTTTTACCTTCTAGCGCATGACCAGGGTCGTTTTCGACCCCATGGTATTTTTGACTCTGTAAAATCGTTTTTACAGAGATAAAAAGACTTGCCACCATATGAATCTCTTCGTTTTTTAATAACGAAAATAATGATATGGGATAAATTTCATTTAATGGAAGGTGAGTCGACGAAAAACTCATTTAAAAACTGAATAATTCTGAAAATTGACAAAAATCTCATTTTTTGGACATTCATCCGGGGTCGAAATCGACCCCACCTATGAGTTCTAGGGTTAATTTCAAAAGTCCTGCTTATAAATGCACTGTACAGATTTTAGAATATTTTGAAATTTAGAAGAGAATGGAAATCTAAGAAATTTCGTAGCTATCATATTGCGCGAATTTTTAAAATTCCTTTCAGAACTTTTTTTTACTGCTCAGCGAAACTAGTAAGGAATTCCGACGAAAAATTCATTTAAAAACTGAAGAATTCTAAAAATTGACAAAAACCTCATTTTTTGGACATTCATCCGGGGTCGAAATCGACCCCACCTATGAGTTCTAGGGTTAATTTCAAAAGTCCTGCTTATAAATGGACTATACAAATTTTAGAATATTTTGAAATTTAGAAAAGAATGGAAATCGAAGAAATTTCGTTGCTATCATATTGCGCGAATTTTTAAAATTCCTTTCAGGACTTTTTTTTACTGCTCAGCTGAACTAGTAAGGAATTCCTTTTATATATCCTATGTACTCGTATACATATAGGTAAATACATGTATACATATATGATAATCGGTAGACACGATAGCCCGAGAGTTTCTTTTCCGCTCTCTCTTTCTCTCTCTCTCTCTCTCTCTCTCTCTCTCTCTCTCTCTCTCTCTCTCTCTCTCTCTCTCTCTCCTCGGTCTCGAGATGTGAATTCTCCGCTTGTCCGAAATGCACACCCCGGTACATGAATGCACACGAGGCTCGAGTACGTTAACTCGAGTCGTTGCATGCTACATCACACAATTTGCAGCGTAACATGCGTGCATGAACCATATTATGTATAACATATTTATACAGCTTCGTATATATATATGTGTATTATATTTTTAAATTTGAAAATTTTTATGGAGCATGTTTTGCCATACATGTAATATAACAAGGGAAAGACATAATAGATGCAGCATGTATCGTATAACCCGGTTGTTATTAATGTCCATTAACACTCATATGTATGTTTTTTTTTTTTACTTCATATATATGAATGTTTATATATCAAACTCCTTGGAACCACGTTCGAATGTGTTAGTGGACTAAGACCGGCATGCGAAAACGGCGAAGGTCTTTAGAAAGTGCGCGGGGCTCTCCAGCAACACAAGCACCGTGCTGCTCCACCATAACATCAGGCGATCAACGTCTTTATACTTTTACATCAATGTGTGTACTCTCCATAGTGTACGTCACGTCGAAAAAGGAAAAAAGAAACATGGTCATTTCAGAATATGATACTAACGTATGCGTTTTGATGTATCGGACGTCCAAATTTTGAGTTATTTTTCGAGTAATTGTAGATCCAGTTTGTCAGGACTAGAGGATTTTCAATTTGACAGATATTATCATTCGGGGTGCGAATAGAATTTGACTGCATAGATCAAATGATTCATTTGACAACCTGGATTTTTTTAAAGATTCGTTAGAAGATTTAAATGGTTTTGATTTTATAATTTTCACAATTTTTGACCCTTTTCTGTCATCGTGCAGTAATAACGCGAGGATTTTTTAAGTTATAGTTTAATTTCGGATACCGGAGACGCCATAGGTTCATAATGATACCAGTGCATCGATCGTTTCTAGTTCCCTAAAACACCTTTACGAATGCACGAACTCAGAGACTCGTTTTCTCGCGAGATCTTGCTCCGGCCACGGAATTCAGTCATGCGCAAGCGCCATAGATCGCCAAAGTTACGAACCGACCCCCGCGCATGCGCACCGATAAGTGTAAAGTTGTCGCGCTTGGAGAAACCGGTGAGAATATAAGTTTTCGCCGACGAGTTTCGGAGAAGCGATTTCAATGCAATGGAGTCCCAAGATGGAGAGATAGAGAGAGAGAGAGAAAGAGAGAAGACGAGAAAGAGAAAGATAGAGATTCCCAAACCTGATTTAACGTGGATCTTTGATTATGTCCCAAATGCCGGAATTCATATTCAACGGGAAAATATAGGAGATTTATTCTTCAGCTGGAACTCCAAGTCTTGGCCGGTCACCAAACTCGATTCTAGCATCTTCTTTCGATTAAAAACACAGGGCTTAAGAAATAAATGACTTATACCAAATTTTATCAGGCAACAATAAAAATTCTTGGCAATATTCGTAAATAATATTTTAAATAGAAATTGTCTGAGTTTGTTTTTTTTTGTTCATTTGTTTTTCAGTGCTGTCAAACTGTTTATTATTGATAGCTCGTTCTATATTCGATAACGGCTGAGGCGAACTACTCTTATAGACCCGATCTTGTTTATTCAGAAAATACTACTTTTAAAGGGTATACGACTAAGTTTGGTAATTTTTGTCACTAGTTTTTTTTTGTTCCTCAAGATTGCATCAGGTAAAAATAAATAATGTATCTGGTTGATTTAATTAGTAAATAAGAAGAGGAAAAATGAGCGTATTGCTAAAAATGTCGAAGAAAAAAAAAATATGCAGACACCGAAAAAAAAACTTGCAAAAAGGATAGACTTTGAAAACTTTTTTATCAAAGAAATCGAAACGAAAAGTCTAAAAATAAAATACGATTATTGAGTTCTGGAATTAAACTGTACGTTGAATGTTCAGAAAAAAAATTCACAATTTCTTCTCACATGTACAAGATTAATTCAGTCTCCGGAGGGTTTGACGAGGCTGGTGAAATTGATCCGGAATTTTACTCCTCAATATTTTTGCCGGTTATTCGCGGGTCTGGGTTGTAAAAGCACCTTCGCACACCTTGCGATTTTTTTTCTTTGCATACTCTCGTATAAGTACATGCATACGGGCTCACATTTCGTCGTCGTAACAGTTACGCCGAGAAAAAAAAAAATCTGCGCTACATGCTCGCTGATTTCTGAGCCCCGATCATTATGAAAATATGGGGAGCAGTTGAAACAGCTCAGCCATCATAAACATTTATATTTTTCATGAATTAGTGTAAAATTGAAAATTCTCAAATGTCTATGAGCCCGGAAAAAAATACTTCACTGTTTTTATATACGTTACATTAATTACACAAATTAATTAATTACATAAATATATACGTTACATTAATTACATTTATTATAAATTTTATAAAACCTTCAAAAAATTCGTTGTTCATTAACATTCATAAAAAAGAATTACGAAATTAATTTTTTTTTGTTCTGCAGAAAGATTAATTTCACAGTTGAGCTGTCAGTCCCATGAGGGCAATTAAATAAATTGTTAATTTGTCAGAAGTAAATGAGTTAAATACATTTTCAGAAACATGCCAAGTTTTTTAGAAGTCGAGTATACTTCGCGATGTCTTAATCTTTCTGCATCGTTGCTTCACACGATTCTATATGAATATATCGGGTGAGACATTCGTAATGAGCCCATTTTTTTCAAAAATGAAGCTGTATATAAGAAAAAATGTTCCAGACAGAAATTTATCTCAAAAGAGTGTAAGTTTTTGAATTTCTAAAAATAAACTAATAAATTTAATAAGAATTTTCATTAAAAGATCAACGTTGACCTGGTGACTCGAACGCCTGTATTCAGGAAGAAATTCATTGACAATTTTTTCTGCCCCTTTAAAAAACCGACAACTTCAACTCAAAACACTTTTCAATATTTCGATTCGTTCCTGAAAAAAATCGTTCCGTTAAGGGGGAATGCCACTATGACGGGCCAAAAAATGGTCAATTTTTGGGAAATTTTTTTTTACAGGTATGAATAATTATTTAAGGGTATTCAACTATTTCAATACCAATTTTTATTGAAAAATGTTAAAAATTTACAAAAAAAATTATCCTTCATTTTCCCATAGAAAACTTGGTGAAGGGTTATCTGACGAGCAAAAATAAAAAAATTTCAGTATTTATATATGAATGTAGCTATCGTTGTATGTGGTCGTTTAAAGAAAAAAAAATTCACAAAATGGCGGCGATTTAAAAATTTTTTTCATCATTTTTTAAATGTTTAGACCTGTTTTTGTTTAAGCGGTCTTAAAAAATATTAATGATCGAAATTTCAAAATTTGGCCACGTACAACCTTAGTCACTGCGATAACGAATATTTGAAAGAAAAAAAAACAAAATCAAGTCGGTTCATGAGTCTTCGAGTATTTGCTGGGATAAAGTCGAAAACAATTGTTTCGAGGAAAACGCGTTGGAATTTTTCGTCGCTTTTTTCTTGACACAAAGTAAGGTGTCAACAGGGAGAGCGGTTGGTCTAGTGGATAAGGGCTCGGGCTCGCACGCTGCGGGTCCCGGGTTCGAATCCCGACCAAAACACCAATGAAAAATTGAGATTTTTTTCACGTGTTTCCACTGTAATCCCGGGTGATTTGGACTCCACCTTTATAAAAATCATGTCCAGACCTCGCTGTGATGCCTGAGCGGTCGGTGTACGGCTCCGGGTGCCTCCCGTGGACGGTTCTCATCGTGCGGATGGTGGTGGCCCCCTAGCCGTGTACTGGCTAGCTCATTGCATTACAGCTGAGGAGGGTACCTTTCTTAAGCGCCCTCTGGTAGCTGTGCTTGAGCATGCTCGCATTGTTACCCGGGGAAATTAGGTAGGTACCGGCTATATCGGCAAGGTTTTCTGCAGTTTCCCTTCGCCCTCGGCAAATGCGATACAGTTGGGGATAAGTCAGCTGCAGCCGCACAGGGGGGTGTCTTTGGAAAAGGGGGGGCAAGCTAAAAAGGGGAGAACCCTGGGCAATGGCAAATACAATAAAAAAGAAAAGAAAAAAAAGCAAGGTGTTAACTTGAGTATTGATACTTACTTTTGACTTGAACATTTTGTTTACATAATTTTGAACAAGTAAACTGCAAGAAAACGTGAAAAAAATAAAATAAAATTTTTTGACCCGTCACAGTAGCGTTCCCCCTTAAGAAAAAAAAAACCCACCCGGTATACACGAAACGCAGTTGTTTTCTGTGATCGGGAAGAGGTACACGCACATAAGTATGGGTGAAAGCCCATACAGGTAGCGGGGGAATTGCAATAGCACGATAATCGACGAAACTCGTCAAAGATATCTGTTCGGTACGTCGTCGATCGTGATGCATGTTAACCCGGCAAGAAAAGCGTCTTACGAGCGGCACACGCGAGCCTTAACGAATCTGGGACGATCGAGCCGGGAATGAGAATGCGTATTATTCCACCACTTGGTATTATAGTACAAATTACTCCTTTCATAGTGCATTCTACCATCAAACGAGAATGTGTCTCACGCTTTCCTTATTCGACGCCTGCGGAAGGTGAAACAAACCATCGGGATTCGGGCATTATTCCAAAAAAAAAAGAAAAAGAAAAAATATATCTCCGTATATATAAAGAGGCCATCCTGCGGAATAAACAATATAAAAACAAATATATAAATCTGTAAAAAAAGCACTTTATTAATAAAACATTGCACGTTAATATACAAAATTTCCACACGCTCAATCATTCAACAAAATTCTTATACATTTTTCTGAAATGTTTATCAGGCTGTTTATGTTTTGGTGTCATCTACGAAACGACGAGAAATTCCTAGACTATCGTCTAGAAAAATTGCATCATTCGTTGCTGCAACTTTTCTCCTATACAAGTATACATATTATACATAAATGTAAATAAGGTACACATAAAATCGAATGTAAAAGATTTCGTGCCGGAGTGTAGATGGGCTCTTCACGTATACACTCATTACATCTAAATTTCTTGAGCACTGGTTGCGCCCACGACACATTAAGATAACGACCGTTCAAAACTCCAGACGACCAAGTTCTCGTGTTCATAACGTCGAGCCATGATGATGACGTCAAAGAAAAGAAGCCTACGTCACCTGGCATCTCTGCTACTAAGAGTAGAGAAAAGATATACTTATGAAATGAAAAATGGAAGAAAAAAAAAAATCACGTCCCACAAACTTTTTCTCGCGCTCACTCACTCTTACTTCTTTTTACTCTCCGCCCATTGTTCCAACATTTTTGCTTTCTCTCTACTGGGTAATCAATCTTCATTCTCCTTGCAGACAATATAAAAAATTTGCAAGAATCATTTTCGATTTTTTTCGAAACTTTTTTTGCGTTTCACTCCATTGATGAATATACTTTCTTTTTTTTTGAATAAATTTGTCTCGGATAATGATAATTTTTTGTTCTTTCCAATGTACACGTTTTTAGTCAAAATAAATAAGAATTAGTGAAAATTTTATTCGATACACCTTTTAAGGCCGTATTGTTGTTTAGAAATCTGTTTTCCAAGATGAATTTTAGGGTAAAATAAATTTAAAACTGTTGGAGTTTTCTTTCTAAAATCTTGTACATACATTTAGTGGTTCTTTAAGAAAACGTACAATTTTTTTCGCAAAAAAAAAAAGAAAATTTATATATATATAGAGGTTTTTTTTAAAGAATATGCTTTTTAAATTGGTGGCCTCGATATCTCGATAACCAGTTGGCCGGCGAAGTTGAAATTTGGCACACATCTTCAGTAGATCGTTTTTTAGCAATGGTACCAAAACTGAGTCGAAATAATTATTACTTTTTTCTCTAAGACCGGTAGAAGGAGGAAAAACATAGGAAAAATCGATAATCGAAGTTTAGCATGTCGCCATTTTATGAAAAAAACATTTTTTCTCTCTGATTCTGGTACCATTGCACACTACACTGATACAGATTAAGAATACGTTTGATTTTTATATTTCGGATGCATAGAACGTCCGTCACGCTGGTCTCCACCCGGAAGTTTTTTCCGTGCACCGTTTTACTCAATCGTACAAAATTATAATATAATCTTTTTCAATTTTTTCTTAAAAATTGATACGTGTTTTTAAAGAATCGATAAATTCGTGTACAAAATTTCAAAAAAAAAACTCGAACAGTTTTCGAATTATTTTATTCTAAAAATCACCTTTGAAAACAGCAATCTAGACAATAGTATGGCCTTAAAGCGATATTTCTTTTAGATCGAAATACTTAAAAAAAATGCGATATAAACATAAATCAATACGTATTTTGTAATTTAAACTACTTCAAATTTATGTCATTCGTGTGTCAGCAATAATTGGGCGGATGCTACGCGGAGCAAATATTTCAACGGTTTTTTCTCCCAGCTTCGATTTTAAAGAAAACCGGAATCACTTCAGCGGCGAATAAAAAATTAATTTTTTTTCTCGTTATTTATAATTATAAATTAGAAGTCTTGTTTAAAGACACAATAACAAAACTACGTTCCATTTTTTTCGGAGGATTCTTTATTTTCAAGACTAATAATTACAGTGTCAACCAGTCATAAATCATTTGTAATTATTTCCAATGATTTAATGCTTGTTTTTTTATGAATTAGAATCCTTGCTATAGATGTAATTAACGTAAGACAAAAATAAACACAGGACCACACTCTTGACATATTTCCTTAGATCATAAAAAATCTTTACATTACAAAAATAACTGGAAAAAAGGAGTCAATTGGCGCGCAGAGAAAAAAATAACAGCGATGTAAATGATGTAGTAGGTATGTTGTAATTACGATTCTAATTGTGATTCTTAATTGACTGAGACCCGAGTCTAATGGGAAAATCGTAAAAATCGAAACATTTTTTCCATTCCAGTGATGATAAGGAGTGTAAGATAACGGTCATATGTAACTAATAAATAGAACGTTCGTATGCCGACGTTCTTAAATGAAATCGAGAAATTAACGTGTATTAATATCTTTGAGTATACCTTTGAGAATAAAAATTGAACAGTAAATTCGATTATAGAAATAACGTTTTTAGAAACAATTAACTTTCCGTTTGAGAAACACCAACAAGAATGCATTGATGAAAAAAATTCTGTCCAAAAAGCAGAAAGAATCGTTCGTTATTTTTGACTTATTTTGAAGAGTTGTAAAACGCTGAAAATCACCGTGACTCAATGGGTTAAGTATTTCCGTGATAGGATGATTAATTTCATGATGAATGAAGATTAAGACTTTTTTCCTTCTTGGATAAAGCGCTCTGAACTCTCCATCACACGCGCTAAAATTCCAAACGTCGCTTCACCCATCGTGGGGAATCGCCGCAATTCTTTTGAGCCTTACAGTGTTGCCATATCGTTCTTACGCGCATGCGCGCGCCGTTGGTACTCAAGTGCTCGGTAGGAGACATGGCAACGTCAAACGTAAGATCATATGTACGACTCTACATGCGCTAGCGGAGAAACGTCGCATTTTTTGCACTTAGTCATATTAAATATTATTTATAAAATATAAATTGAAAATTATCGTATAATTTTCTGTTTTATTCCATTCTACCAATAATAAAACAGGAATAGCTAAATTATCACAAGTGTATCATTCATCAATTTTTGTTGATTAATGAAAAAGCAAAAAATGCTGCGTTTCGCTCATAGCGCGTGTGACGGAGGGTTAAGATATTGATCGATTGTTAAAATATTCATCGCTGCTCCTAATTAACAATGAACGTGACGATTATCCGTCGTCCTTTCTTTTCTTTTAATTATCATCTGTCTTTTTTTCGTGTACACCAGTGTATAAATGGGTTACACAATTTACAAAGAATACAAAGATTCTCCAGAGGATAATAATACAAGGCGTCGGCGAGTCATATTCAGATAAAGTCATGATCAAATAAATGTCGAGGCATTTAATTGAGAACATAACAAGATGTGTTTATAGGTACATGTACAGGCTGATCAAAAAACCGCATTCACGCTTTGGAGAACAATTAAATCGCGAAATTTTGTCGAAAAAAGTTCGAATAAGTTTTTCTCTCCGATGTTGCATTGATGAGATTTTGATTCATTAGAGTCAGCCAATTTGATTCGGTCCTGAATATAAATAGGAGTGGCCAGCGTTAAGCGACAACGCTCGAGCCTCTCCGGAGTCGCTATGGCAACGGGGGCTGGGCTTTTCTTCCACTCAATGCTGCACCTGATTAGCTGTCACTAATTAATCTATTACTCATGAAAAAAGAAGCTTAAAAGAGAAAAATCCACAAGGATTTTTCTTTTCAGAATTTCTTTAGGTTCGTGCAGCTTGTAAGCTTAGAACTTGAGGTTTGGGACACTCTGTATAACACTTAAGGGTACAAACCTATATCTAATAATCTAGTGACTCGGCATCACTTAACGTACACTCATATCGGAAGCAGACAAATATGACGTCTCGCGTATAATACTTGATGCTATTAATGATGAAATATCACGTGTCCTGTCAAAGGTGACAATAATAAAGTATTATAGACGTAGATATCTAATGATTAGTAAGTTTGGAAATATCTACAAATTCCTCACAGTCTAGAAATTCACATATCGGATAAAAATCAGAGATTATAATTATTCACCTTTCAGTCATTCTTTGATTCGCTCTCCAACAATGTAAAAGTACGATTGAAAATACTATTTTCTTCAAATAAGCTTTCAAATTTGAATTTTCAAGAAAAAATTGCTTGTAAAATCTAAAAAAATCAAGTATCAATATATTTTGGAGTTTATTTATCTAGATTCAGTCAAAAGCTTTTATTGCATATAAATTTTCATTTTTTATATTCAGCAATTTTTGTCATATAGTTCTTTCTTTGCATGTTCATCCACAATATTACCTCACGATCGAGTTACTTAATAAAGTGCGAGGATCTCACGTTTCAAAGAGTAGGATTCTACCACAGGAGACTTGAATTATTTATTAGATTCTAGAATCTTATGTTTTAGAGAGAGAGGGATTTTTCTTCAGGAGGTTTTTATTATACATTGACTTTCCATACGACTGAAGAAAGCCTCCGGATTGGTTACAAACACATATATATTTATATATGCATACTCGTATCCATGTCCCCGAGGCACTCGTTAATTTTATGGAAAGTCAACGGATTTATATGTGGTATTCTACGTTAAGCCCACTGACTTTTTGTCCGATCGAACTCTCTTCAAAAAGAAACAAACGTTTTCCCATTTGGGTTACTGAGAAGTCAATTTTTTGGCACAATTTCGTATATTCATGTTTTCGATGCTTCGTTCTGATAATTTGTGAATTCATTTGATAAGAAAACATGCATTCTGTTGTCGTGGAATTTTTTATATATATTTATAATGAGTAGGTGCGTTGACCCCGTTAAAACTGGGTGCGTATCTATACATTTTTGTAGTTTATATGTATACATATATAATTTTATATTATAGCATTCCACGCCAACACAAGATTGTTGAGGCCGTTGCTATTGTCATTTTTTCGATTAACCTATTGCATGCCATCCTAACAAACAATTATATAATTAGTAAATCGTACTATGTATTTGAATGTCATATATTTTTGACTTTACGTTTAAATCTACGTGAATGATTTTGTCTACGTCGTACAAAATACGCTGCGATTTGGGTTACGTGATATTATTACGTAATTCTCATTGATTCACTCGGAACAATCCGTTTGGCCCATTGACACGATTTTTTTATTTTACAGTCAAAATCTCGATGATTTTTTTTCTGCTCTGTTTCTATTGCTGTTTTTTAGACCTTTGGGAATTGAGAAATGTTCTTTTAGTCTTAATTCAGATGAAAATTTGTACGTAAACAAAACCGTGAGTTGGAATATTTCAGTTACTTCATTGCGTTGGTTCATTTATTTCTTGCATCAAGTCTCTAATTAGACGCGAAAATTGGCTACTGTGCTCGAGTTTTACGCGGTTTTCAAGTCCAAGAGAATACTCACTTTTTTTTCTATGTTCATTTATTGTACAATACAAAAGACAGAGAAATAACTATTGAGAGAAAAAGAGACAGGAAATACATCTTCTCGAGACTTTAATGCGAGAGCCACCTTACTTTACGAACGCCACGCCTCGCATTTCTGTATCATATCACCGTCGACTACGACGACATAGTCAAGACTCACTCAACCATTTTGTCATGCGTCCTCCACCTTCCTCCTCGTCGACTTACCTTTTTTATATATATTTTTTTATTTCTATCATCTTAGTGTTAATTATTGCGCTTTCTTTTGCTCGTATTTCGAAATTCAAACTTCATTGTTTTATCTTTGCGATGATAGACGGAAAATTCCCTTATCGGACAATCACTGATAAATTCACAATGATCGGATTAAATATTGTAATGGTACTATCCGTATAGTACCGATATGACGATTCGGCAAGATTACAATATGTTTTGAGAGGTTTACATATATACCGGATTTTCAATTAAATAAAGTTCAATTTATTTTAATCCTTCTATTCGTATATGAGATTCCAAATTTCATGGTTTCGAAGAATTTGACACGTGTACATTTTTGCTGCAATTAGAGTATTGAAATTCGTTAAATATATTCTGGGTCCAATGGAGACAATTACAGAATAGGTGCAATTTATCACTTAGAATTAAAGATGAGCAGCAGTTGAAAATTTACGAAAGCCTTCCTAAAAGATTTCGAGTGAAAGTTTGTGAAATTGAGATCTCAATCATTGGTATGCAACGGAAGTTGTAAAAAAATATATTTTTAAAAAATTTTCTGCACTTGTAGTCTACGAATTAAAATGATTGTTGTTCTTATACAAATTGAAAGGAAAATTCGAAGCATTTGAGCCGTTCGTGAAATTATGAATTGTTCAAAATTCCGATGAATGAATTCGTAATTAAACATTAAAAATTCTTTCGGTAAATAGTTTTCGGTTTTTTGCTTTAACCGCAAGGTATTCGTTTAATCTAATTAACCATCGCAAAAAAAATAGAGAATACGGAAGGAAAACAATGACTGGCATTTATTCTCTTCTAACATCCGAGCCAATTTACTGCCAGTCACTGAAGGACGTTCCTAACAATCCGGTAACATTTACTTTACGTGTATTAAACTGCGATCAGGTTATCAGGATATAACCACAAGAAATAAATGCTGTGATATAAATGCCGTATCCATCGTAAGCACTAAGCTGTATTTAGTAAATCGGCTGTTCGATAACGAGGAAAAAGATTAATGAAAAAAATTCGGGCATTTTTGGTGGATCGTATTTTCTACGGAATTTCGGTATATTCTCGTATAAAAATAAAGTATTGGGTATCGTTTTGCATTTCAACGATTGTGCATACCAGTTCGGTACAAAAGATTCGAATGGTTCGAACGATCGTTGGCAAGAAAAAATAAAAAAGGGCGCTGTCCCATTGTTTCCATTCCAATTGCACTTTAAGTTAAGCTTTTAAGGCTGTACATAACTCGATTTCAAAATGTACGACGGAAAACTCGAAGCCCAGCGTCCTCGGAGCGCCTGGCGAGGTAAACCCGAGCTGCGTTCCAGTCACCTCGTTCTATTAGGAGCGAAATAACTCGAAATCAGTAATACCCGTTTTCGATCGAAGCCCACTAGAGAGCGTTTCTACATATACAGATGAACGAATCGGCAATGAGAAAATAGGCCGAGTCCAGATTAAATAACGCGATGAATCGTGCTAGTTACGCCCTTTAGATCGGTAGCGATCGGCAAATAACCATGTAGAAACGTAAAACGATCATCCATACTAGCTCAAAACGATCCGTCGCTGCTCGCAGCTGCTCTTGACGTCTACAGCGTAATCGTCTTTAGCTGGATTCTCGCGAAAGGCAAAAAACAAGAAGATAAAAACACTGCGATAAAAATCGCCTCTGGAGATGCGGCATACATAACAAAACATTGCAAAAAACTTATAGGTTCGAACGGCGTAGATGTGAAGTTAGCATATCATTTTCCAGCAGATCATAAATAAGAGGGAGTTATCCTATTGCATGTAGCTCGCGTGTTCTATAGTTCCTGATACGATTTACTGATAGTTCTGGTAGTTTTACCTAAAGAATATTAATTGAAACAATGATCTGCTAACTTCCGGTAGTAGATCTTTTTTTTTTTCAAACAGTCGTACCTGAACCCGACAAGGTTCAGGTCTTTATGGCTCTTTATGGCCAATATCTTTTGTTAGACAAAATCAACAAAACTATTACTCATGGGACAAAAACTCTTTTCAACTTTTGATTTCCTCGAAAATCATATGCTAACTTCGCAGATATTAAAGTGGACACATGAGGTCTCGATACTAAATGGCGAAACCATGAAAGCTTGATTTCAAAATGGCTGCCTCAAAACTTGAACCGCACGTGGCTAAAACGTAATCTTTTATTATCCATGTTGACAATTACTTTTGGGACAGCTGTCCATGAGGTTTAAGAATGAAAATAGCCTGGAAAAACTTTATGGAAGTTCAGGGTAGACAGGAGGAGACGCTCTCAGTTTGTTATGGGCATTATGAATGTCTCGTTCCTTTTCTAGAATATGGTTAATGAAAAATGGCGAACGATATTTCCATTAAGAAATCGCGTTTGCTGGTGTTGCTCATCTCGGAATCGCAACGAGCGGGAGCGCGGACTGAAGAAGGCCCATGACGTTACGTGTGGAAGGTGCGGTGAGTTGCGGCAGCGATCCAAGGGGGAGGAAGTGGGGAAGGTAGCACGAGAGCAGCTCACCTTGGCGCTCATGGTATGCGTCCAATGGCGTCTCCATCAAAGGCGTAGCCTCTTCACGTAAACTTACGCGGAGGCGCTTATCCGCGGTCAGGCCACTTCGGACAAATGGAATTATGTACGCGCACGCATATACGCTTGTTTACTACGATCCACGAGCAAGAAAAAAAGACTTAAAAGAGCTCTTCCACCGTTCTCGCTTGTTTTGATGCTCCGTTCTCGGGGCAGACTGTACAGGTATATATGCGCGACTCTGTAGGTTTTGTGTGGCTCAAGAGCATATAATCTTTGCACTTGAGTTCCTCCGAAACGAGGGTAAATTGAAAAACAACCAAAATGAAAACAATATGGCGACCGAAGTAGAAGAAAAAGAGCTCGCAAGAACTGCATCTTTACGAAGGATAATTATGATAATAAAACGAAAGACTGCATCATATTTTATAATACGAAATGAAATTTGAGCTGATATCAGAGCCGTGCTATTATTTGACGTATGAAATCTTACGCACAACAGAATACACACCATAGGAAACGGTCATAATGTTAATTCCGTACGTGTCAACTTCCTTTCTCTCTCTCTCTCTCTCTCTCTCTCTCTCTCTCTCTCTCTCTCTCTCTCTCTCTCTCTCTCTCTCTCTCTTCTCTTCTCTTTTTATTTCTCTCTCACTTCTCGCCACGAAACATCCTTTCAACGCTATGCTAGGTTCTGTGGCTTCAGGTCATTAATTCATGCTGTATACGTGCAAATCCGTATTTGGTAAGGGCTGAGCGATGATCGTTCGTTAATGTCTCGAATAGCGAGGGGCACACATAATAGTTATTATTGCACGAGGCATTTCACGCCGACGTGATATTTCATTACGTTTTTCAATTTTAAAGCATCTTTTCAAATTAGGCAGGATTAGCCAACCGTTTTGTCAAACAAACGATTTATTTTCTGTCACTTTAATTCGAGGTTTTAAGATGATGGATCAATGTCGCCCTTAAACCTCAATTATTCTTTTTTGACCAAAGATCATTAATGGCGTATTTATAATCCAACTAGTGCTCTTAAAACACGCAAAATTCAACTCAAATAAAGAGATATATGAATACGAACACAAAATTGTCAAAAAAATTAGTCACTCAGATGGATGAAATGCGTTTCCAGCAAAAATAGATTCGTATCTAGGAAATGCATACTATAAGACAGAAAAAAACCATAAATGTGAATTTCAAGCATACTCCTTCCGCGTTCCTGACCGCTGCAAAACGAACTCGAGATTTATTATTTTTCTCGTATTTCTCGTTCATTGCTTCTCACGTATTCCGCACCTCATCGAACACTACATCGAATTCCATAGTTCGAATCAACGACGAAACAACAAAAAATCGCTATTAGAAATATTTTTCTTTATTCAAAAACTATAATTAACCGGTACGTTATTATTATTATTTTTTTCATTACCATTGATGAGTATAATTTCAATTATTTTCATCAGAATGGGCGCCAAATGGAAGAATATTTTGAATAAAGAAAATAATCAATCCATTCGCTTACAAATTGGCTTATCGTTAAAAAAATAATAACCGTGGACAATTTTCAATTTGCATTTCGTTTTTAGTCCTTTTTTCTTTCGTTTTACGCTCGTTTACACAGCCAAAGATTATTTTGTTCCATTCACTCGTTAATTACGACGGTGGAGAATAAACGTGATACTTTAATAATATGTTGCTCGCGCTAGAGCACGGATAAAGTCACCGTCATAGAACGACGCTTATTTACATCCCTGTGATTTCTGTTGTGCCGTATTACCTTTCAAAGAATGTGCTTCCTTCCTGTCGGTACTATTGTAATGTGTAGTACATATGAGGCTACAAATATTTACCCACAACCAGGACCAAACATGGCCTTGCCCATCGTGCCAACTTTGATCGATGACACAACGACGTTTTATATATTACAATATACTTTATACACAGGGCTTTCCCAGTTGATTCGACCTTATTATTGATCAATTTATACAAATTTTATTAAAAGGGAATGCCACTGTTACGGGCCAAAAAATTATCAGTTTTAGGAGTTTTTTTTCACAGTTATAAATAATTTTTTTAAGGATCGGATAAAGGGTACTTTATAGAGTACACGGAGAGAAAAATCTTGGAATGTTTATAGGGATTTCTGGAAAAAATTACCATGCTCTCTGATAAACCTCATGAGAACTGCAAGCATTAGAAAAATGATAAGAAGGTTTCAAAATTATTCTTTGACATACAGTATAAATATTGTTTGCGTTGACCAAAAAAAAAATCATGCGTAGAGTGAATTTTTACCATGCTAGCATGGTAAAATTTGTAATGCTAGCACAGTAAAATTCGTCAACACACTAACAATTTTTCTAATACCAGCTCGAATTTTTATCGTACTAGCACGGTAAAATTTGTCATGCTAGCACGGTAAAATTTGTCGTGCTAATGTCTTTGTATATTCTGTATAGAAACGAAAGAACAGTCGTCACAACTATTTGTAGTGATATCAGAAAATACCGACAACGATAAGAAAAACGCAAAAAATAATAAAACTGAGCAATCCCTTTTATATGGATAAAAAATTAACTGAGATCGTAACCTCGTTCGATTGCGTCATATTTTCAACTTGAATTAACTTGATCTTCCTTGACTAATGCCATAAAATGCTAAAAAAGATCACACGATACAACGATCATACGATATTCTTCACTATGCGTGTTCTTTCAATACGATAAATTATTTAATTAAATCATACTAACGGAATCACTTTCACTAGATGCGTTGCACTTGTCTCACACGGCCACTGAAATTCGACTGGCCTTTTTTATTTCGTGTAGACAAAGAGGCGTCGTCCACTAGTGTGAGTATTCGTTATATGCACGAACACTTTTTCTCTCTTGTGAAGAGAGGAATGAAAACAATTTCAAACTCTGCGATTTACCTAGCTCTGGAAATACGGTTTTGACCTTCATGTGACCTTCATGCTTGTGGTCGCTCTGGGTCGCTCCTCATCTCCCTTTCTAAGAGAGCACGGTAAAAATTTCTCCATCGTCTTGGATTTATTTCCAATGAGACTATCAATTTTTCTGTGGTCGCAAATGAAAAATTTGGAAGCTTGAATTTTTACTGTGCTGCTTATGAAAAATTCGTCATTATATTTTAAATTCTATGATTTCGCGAGACATTTTTTCTGAAATGTGTAATAAATTTTCTGTAACAACAGATGAAAAATTACAAGGTCCACATTTTTACCGTGCTGTATCAGAAAAATTCGTCATCTCATTTTAAATTTTGTGCTGAGAAATACATTTTCTCTTAAGCAAAATAGTAATTTTTTTTATGAGAACCCATAGTTTTTGTAACATGCATCGATAAATACTGCATTACGTGTCTGTTACATGACGATTATAGTAACAGCACGGTAATTTTTATCAGATTTTTCTCTCCGTGTATTTCTTATTTTTTATTTTTTTTTATTGTCCCTGCGTATACCCTTGCGGGTTTTTATGAACCCATTCCATCACTTTAACCCCAATTTTTCCCCACTTCACTAAGTTCCAATTTCCAATTTCCTAATTTCCGTGTTCCTGCGAGATCCCCAAGAGTGTTGCCTACAGCCACTGTTTCATAATGCACTACTGTATCGCATTTTCACGAGGGCCAAGGGAAACTGTGGAAAACCCGGTCGATACAGATAGTTATATTTTTACTGAGTTTCAATTGTTTAGCACTATCAGAAACTCAGAAAAACTGCCTTCCGCTTTGCGATTGATGCGCGAGCCGGTGCATGGCTAAGCGGTCACCCAACCAAGTATTGGCCTCGCCCGAGGCTGCTTAACTTTGGAGATCGCCGGAGTCACACACCGACCGTGCACCTATCGCTGTCGGTTACTTTATTCAGGATTGTTGTGTCCGCGAAGACCATCACGTGGGGACGAGTATCGAAAATGGGTATTTTGGGGATTATTGCCAATAATTGAGTCAAACTCCAACTCAATACTTAAAACAAGTTAACGATAGGTTTATTTTGAAAATTAAAGTTAAAGGTACAGAGCTAAGGTTTTTTTACCTCGAGACCAATCGTTCGGAGTTTCGTCGTAGATTGCCGAATTTGGACTTGTCCTGACTTTTAATAATTCGAGGGTTTTCCCCCAAACTCTCCCGATTTTACACCCAACCAAATGTTCATTGAGTCTTGATCGTTCGGTAGCGTGATACCCCGTCAGCATTTTGGGGTGCTTTTGCTCGCAGGGTTGATAGACTCACGTTATCGAGCATCGATATTGCGCATTATTCTGTTTTTATGTTTTGTTGTTATGCATCGAAATTGCTCGAATATATTATGTTTGTATTTTTTCCTATTGCCATGCGGGGCACAATCTAATTGATTATTCAAGTATTTAAATTTAATATGTTCAACTATTTCAATACAATTTTTTATTGAAAAATATTAAAAATTCAGAACGTTATGAGCTTCCATGTGATGATAAAAAAAAAATTCTTCATTGACCCATGGAAATTTTAGCGAGGGGTTAACTGACAATCAAAAATAAAAAAAATTCAATATCTATATGAATGTAGCTATCGTTGTACGTGCCGTTTTTTTAATATTTTTTTTATGAAATGGCGGCAGTTTGAACATTTTTTTCATCATTTTTTCAATTTTTAGACCTTTTTTTGTTTAAACGGTGTTAAAAAATAGTAATTATCAAAATTTCAAAAATTAGCTACGTACAACCTCAGTCACTGCGATAACAAATATTTGGAAAAAAAATCAAATTAGTTCATTGGTCTTTGAGTATTCGCGGGGACAATGTCGAAAACAGTTGTTTCGAGGAAAACGCGTGTTAAATTTTTCATCGCCTTTTTCTTTATATAAAATGAGGTGTTAACTTAAATATTGAGACTTACTTTTAACTTGAAAATTTTATTTACAGAATTTTGTACATATTGAAACGGAAACACTTACGCGCTGTCCCGACATGTTTTTTGAGTCATTTTGATCCCGATGTTTCATCCTATCCCGACATATTTTACCAACTTTTACCAAAAACGACGCGAAAACGTTTCGCGTACGTTTTGTTTACTTTCGTCGGCGGTCATGTTGAACACTGTGAAGACGACGAAGGACGAAGCCGACGAAGCGACACTTACGAAAGTGCCAAGCCGCCGCCTAGCGTGAAAAATCTAAACTATAAAAGTGCGTATGTGACTTTTAGCACGTTTCGATAATTGAATACAAAAAAGACTTTATTATAATAAAATGAACGCATAAAATGTCGAGAAAAATAATAGAATTATAATGAAACATGCGAGCGGTAAAATTATTGGAAAAATAACCGGCAAATTGAGAATGAAAAACACGATGCTCTCTGCGCATGCGCGTGGCGCACGTCACAGGAGAAAGAATAAATCAGAGTGATTTTTTTTTAATTGTTTTAAAATAATACAAAAAACTTTTATAACAGAAAAATCTTCGATAAATCATTAAATAAAAATAAAAAAGGATTAAATAAGCAAACATTTTTATAAAAAATAGCGAAATACGAAAATTGTAAATTCTTGTGCAGGCGACGTGTAAGGTAGGGGTAACGAGAAGCGAATCAAAGTACGAGGATGTGAAAGTGGGGGAACGAAGAGCGAATGAGAAAATTGTTAAAAATGAGCGTGCGCAGAATGGGTTCGAGACTACCTGGCGAGCGAATCAGAGCTCGAGCGCGAAAACAAAGAATCCGCTGGGTATAAAAAGCCGTGCACCGCAATACCGCAGCAGTGGACACGCATTCTGACCATTCTGGAAACAGAGCTGGGAGAAACAACAAACTCTCAGCAGCAGAGTCTCTTCCCGGCATCTTCTAGCAGCATAAAAACCTTTCTCCCTAATAATTACTTGATTCATAGTCCAAGGTCACTCCTCATTTTTCCTCTTATTCCTTGATACTTGGAGTATTGGAGCGGTTCGGCGACGTTCAACTCCCATAATTCAAGGTCATTTTTTATTTTTTTATTTTTCTTTTTTCCTGTGCGTGCTCGGGTTATCGGAGGAGTTCGGCGACGTTCAACTCACATAGCCCGAGATCCGCATCCTTACCTGTGGTGTGTGCGGTATCGGCGTCATTCGGTGACGTTCGGGGCTCATAGCCTGCATACTACGCTTCCTGTAATTATTTTACCTTTTTGAATTTATGGTTGCTAGAAACGGGAAGTCTGTTTGCTCCTATTAAAAATAAAAATTGATAATTAAATTTATAATTTGAATTTTTTAATTCAAAATTTCTTGAAAAAGTAACTATCCTGCGTCACTGATTATACCCAGTGATCCTCAACAATCCTGAGCTATCTTCAATTATTCCATATTAATAATCCAAAAGGCCGCGGTAAGAATTTTCCATTATATAGAATCTAATACAAAATTTATTATTATTATTATATCGAGTCAATCCACTTTTGGTTTATTATTAATTTGATTTTCGCGGCATCGAATTTACAACAGGTAAAGCCCGATTTAAAGGAATCAAGAGATATTAGATTAATTATTGCTTAATATTAAATAATTCAAATTCTATTTGAATTATTATTATTCTATCAAAGATTCTTCGATTACTTCGATTATTGCTAGTAATTAATCCAGAAGACATCGTTTTTCAATTATTACTTTTTACATCGTTTTTCTATCATTTTTTCATCATTTCTTACGCGATCCATGCGATATTATTAAATAAAACAAAAACAAATATCATCGTTTGAAAGTAACGCGAGTTAAACAAATAATCGTTTAATTAAGATTTACCGTTTCTTTTCGTTCCGGTTAGTACTACTTTGAGAATAAATTTATGCGAAATAAATAAAACGCGAACTCGAATATAAACAATCATTTATTGTACAAAAACCGGAAAATTTCACATTGTTTTATTGAATAAATCAATTTTATTGTTTCAAACCTAAAATCCGCGTTTCTCAAGAGTTTCAAACCTGCTCCAAAATCTCCACGAAGCTCGAACTGATGGGTAGCGACGTTTAGCGTACGGCAAATGCGTTCCGTTACAATATATACTGCTAGAAAACGCAAAAAAAAAAAATATAGAATTTTTTGACCCGTCACAGTGGCGTTGCCCCTTGAAACTCAATCGTATGTTAAATTTTATTTTATCGTTACAATATTTCGTAACACTTTTCCGTAGATTCAGTCTGCTACGAATAATGGCAAAACATTTTTTGAATTCCTTTAAGCAATTCCCTGACAAAATTACCGACGAAATACTGGGGATTAAAAAAATGAAACGATTGAAAAATAATAATGATTTGCATTGCATTCCAACGATACGTTTCTTCTTTATTACAAATTTTCTAAGCTGGAAAAATAATGCTTAGTAATAGAAAAAAGGGGATAATTTTTCAATTTTTTTTGTCAAAACTTTTAGAATTTCATTACTTTTAATACAAAACTCTTATCACTTTTTATCGCGAAAATTCATATATTTTTATTCAATAATTAAACAATGTTTCATGAGCACTTAATAATTTTCTTACGATTATACATTTATTTGTATTTATTTTTCAGGAAAGCACCTTGTCTTGGTGACAAATCCCGAGATCGTCGAAGACGCTTATGCCTTTGACAATCCCTGTTTCAAAGATGCGACTCCGGCTGTAAATAGAAATCACGATAGTCGACCGTTGTCCACTGCGAGTCTTGTTGTCGAAACGACCCCGACCAATAAAGACTCAGCTCGGTGGTCGAGTCCATGGTCTTCCTTGGTCTTTACCGGGACTTCGGCCAACAAGAATGACAGAAGACGAACCCTCGATGATTCGTGTCTCGGGGTGAGTGAAAATAAATTGAAATAATTTGAAAAAACAATATATTAACGAAAATGGAACAAAAGAACGGGAAATAATTTGAAATAAGATAAAATAATTGGAAAAATAATATATAATGAATTTGAAAATGAATCGTTAATGTAAAAAAAATTATTTTTAGTCCAAAGCAACGAGGGTGAGTGTCGTGAGCCTCAGAAGTCGTGACTTTACTGGCCTCGGTTTCAACGTTTGTGGAAATATGAGAGAAGGAATATTCGTCAAAGATCTACTGCATCGTGGTCCAGCCTCGGAATCGGGTCGAATTCATCCTGGTCAGTAATAAATTTATACTAAAATTAAAACTCGATTGAAAATTGTGTCAGAACAGCCCCAAATTTAACAAATATTTAGACAATATTTACTACATTTTTTAAATATTAATTTATTTAATTGTATCATTGATTAATTGGATTAAAATAAACTACAAGAAAACGTCGAAAAAAATGCTGAAAATTAACTTTGAAAAGTCCTTGGAGTAAATTGAATTTTTTTTCTATCGTGAAGAATTTACGACTTCGAGACGAACTTTTTCATTCAATTCTGATGAGATTTCATTAATTGGCTCAAGCTCGACCGAATAAATTTGCAAATAAGAAAAAAAATATCTCCTTTCGAAGCTGCAATCATTAGTACGAAAGTTTCGTGACAGTTGGCAATTCCACAAGGATAATTATTACGTATATTTTATTCATACGAGAGGTAATTAGGTTTATCGGACGAAATAAGTGGAGTGAATCGAGAAACGCACTCTTTACTCATAAAAAGTTTTAATCGCTATATCCTATGCGAATATAATTCACAGGATACACCAGCACTTTCTTCCTCGACACGAGATCTTTCATGTTACTGCAAATCATTCTACGTAGATGATCGTTAATATTTTCAATATTTCTTCGTAAAACTGGCCATCGATTAATCGATACTAAGCATTGGTGCCATGGAGATTCTTGACATTGAAACATAAAGTCAGTTTTTTATGAGGAAAAAAGAACACGAAGTTCATTTTGAAGAAAAATATTATTCAAAGTTTCATTAAGATACGTGTTTAATTTTGATTGCCAAACCTTGAAAAAAACATGTGTATATCTATCATGTTTAAATCGTATTTTCGATCAAATTTGTAGTTTGTTCTAATGGCATTTAAAAATGAACAAAACATCAATTATACCCAAATTTCCAAAAACAATGATTATTAAAAAAATTATTAAGTCATGAAATAAAAAAGAAACAAAATAAATCCTTTCGAGCATTTTTGATTAAAAATAAGATATTAAATGAAACAAATAAATTGATTGGTTAAGGAAGTTCACGCGAATCCAACGATAATTCGAAAATTTCAACTTTGAGGGTTGAAATTTGGAAATATTATAGAAAAATATACCGTACATTTATCACCGGAATTATTTTCGGATCCACCGTCTAGCAGTAAGAAAATGAGGCTGAAGTTTGCAACGTTGGAGTCCAACGAAATGATCTGAAAAAACTCTCCAATAATTCCAGTAATTCTCCAATTCTCTTCCCTGCCTAATTTGCAATTTGTAGTTTTTCAATATACACCTATGATTCACGAAATAAAAAATACGTGAATTACAAATGATTTTTTCGTTCATTTCGTTAGACTCCAACGTTGCAAACTTCAGCGTCGTGTAAGAAAACAATTTATGAAAATCACATGAGCCTATGTATAAGGATTCAAAAAATGTGATTTTCATAAATTGTTTTCTTGACTACTAGACGGTGGATCCGAAAATAATTCCGGTGATAGATGTACGGTATATTTTTCTATAATATTTCCAAATTTCAACCCTCAAAGTTGAAATTTTCGAATTATCATTAGATTCGCGTGAACTTCCTTAAGGTAAAATAGGTGATGCAGTCAAATAAGTGCTAAATTTTCAAAATACATTTATGCAAAGTTTAATACGCTAATTAAATGAACTGACGATTGATTTATATTATAGCATGTCTTCTTACCCTAAAAAAATATTAATAACAATAGATTTGCAAAACCTTCAACTGATAAAAGCAAAATTTCGCAATGTCATATTTTCATCGAGATTTTTAAAAGAATAATCCGTATTTTTCAACCGATTTTAATCCACCACATCTTATTTTGTTCCTCAGGAGATCCTCTATGAATTCACCATGAGGATTCTTTTTTCTGAATCTCATCCAATTACAATTGCAGCCAATTGTTTAATTGGCTAAAAAAATGTTCATAAACCAATTGCTGTAATTTTCATATTAATAAGTTAAGAAGAAAAACCTACACGGTGAATTCGTAGAGGATCTCTCGAGGAACAAAATAAGACGTGGGGCATTAAAATCCGTTGAAAAATAAAATAAATAAAATCATTAAAATAATTAAAATAAATAAATAAATAAAAGAAAATATGATATCATGAAATTCTGCAGTTATCAGTTGATGATTTCGCAAATCCGTCGTTATTAATTTTTTTTTAGGTTAATAAGGCATGCTATAATACAAATCAACCGTCAATTCATTTAATTAGTGCATTAAACTTTGCATAAATGTATTTTGAAAATTTAGCACTCATTTGACTAGTGCGAAGCAGCTATATTACCTTAATACTGGGTCAAGTATTAAATTATGAGAGAGAATAAATAGTAGATAGCAAAATAAAAGAATAAATATTCACCGAAAAAAATACGAATGAATTTCCTGAATTTTTTAGTGACACAAAATATGTTTTTTTTTTCTCTTGACAGGCGATCGAATAGCAAGCGTGAAGATAAGCTTCAGAAGCATGGTGTACGAGGATGCACTGACGATATTGAGTTACGCGTCGCCGTACGACGTTGAGTTGGAGGTTGAGAGCGGTGGAGGTTCAACGGGATCGCGTCCAACGACCTTGTTGAAAAAGACAGTAGGTCCGAGTCCGTCGCGGATCTGCCATCCGTTGTATCGAAGTCAATCGATTCCAGAGTTGTCACAAGCGCACAAGACTTCGGCAAAGCGTCTTTTCATAGCGGATCCGAACGAGTCTCTCAGTTCGAATTACTCGACGATGAATTCAACGATGAAATCATCGAAATCGACACCGGGGAGTCAGACATTAGAGCGACATCACGAGGAGGCAAAAACGCAGAACAATCATCACCACAAATTCGGTATAAAAGTGTTACCAGCGTTGGACGGTACGGTGCACAGGATCGAGAATCAAAACGAGCACAACACAAATCTCGAGAGAAGAAATTCACGAAAATTAGACATGGAGAACGAGGCGATCGACGATACGGATGCGAGCGTTAAGAAACAGGGGGAAAATTCAAAAAAAATAAACCGTCTCGAGAATCTTATTACGGAACGTCATCAAAAACGCGAAAATCCACGTCAACGTGAAGTTTCAGCGATCAAATTACCGGTCAATGACGTAACGACGTTCGATCACGAGACAAGCGAGAAACCATTAACGAAGGAAACAACCGACTTATCATTCAGCACGAAGAAATCTTCCGAAACAATGGAAACGATTGATATCCCAACAGAAGTTCCGACCGAAGTGCACAACGCGGCAATGGCAGCGAGAAGAAATCGTAAAAACAGCATAGAAATTTTATTGAACGCTGCGAAAACAACGAGCACTGATAATTCTGAGTCCAGCGATTTGAAGAGTCCGCATAAGAACAAGAGAAAAGCACCAGCGCCACCGATCGTCGCAACGATCGACAACGAAATCGAGACGATCCTTTCCGATAAGAGGAACGATCTCGCGCTATCGTTAAGGAAAATCGAGCGTGAAAATCCGGATGATAGCATCGAGAGTATAACGGATTATGTGGAATCGCTCAACGATTACGTCGGCAAAATTCGCGATGGATCCGTCAAAAAAGACTCGTTGGTGCGGAGACAAATGTTGGAAGAGAACAGTTCTAAAAGACACAAAACCGAGACGGATTCTGACAACGATAGCGAAATTCACGACAGCTTCACAACTATCGAACTCAAGCCTGCTGACATAACGATTCATCACACCCCATTGCCAAGCGTTCAAAGTCAACTGAATGGCGATGAGGCTGATGAGGACGATGTTTACCGGAAAGCGGCGAGCCTCGGAGACCTCTCGAAATACGAGAACAAAAGTTTAGCCACCCTGGAACGGGCCCAGAGCCTCGACATGGCTGACACGGGCTCGAAAAAACGAAAGCTCGTCACACCCGACGACATTCATGAGTCAACAGAAGACTTGACGAAAATCGAAGACATGGACACTTTCGATCGTCGAAAATTAAAGAAATCAAACGAGTGGGGAACTCTCGAGGATGCTATTTGGACGAAACCGGAAGTCGACAATACCGAGCCGAAAACGCGAGCTCGTAAACGCAGCAACGGTACTTTGGAACGCTCGAAATCTGCGATCGAGATGAAATTAAAGAATGACGAGAGTACGAAGAAAACGGCGGATCCTTTCGGACGACTCGTGCCGATTGAAATGGCGGACGAGACTAGCATCGAATTGTACAATTTGCCGGTGAGCATCGTAGTCACCAGGGAATTTGTACGTACTGAAAGAATGTTCAATCCTGACGAGGACAATTCGCTGGCGCTGATCGTCAACAACGGTAGAGTCGTCAAGAGTCCAACGCCTGAGGAGATCGACTCAGATTTCAGGAGAAAAACACCAGTGATGTCGGACGACGATGACGAGTTGGAAATCGAAGAGGTTGTCGCGATGAAAAACGAGTTTTCCGACTTAGCGGCGAGTCCTCGTGACGACGAGTTCGGCGCAGCGCTGCGTTATTTCGACCGCGAAATCAGTAGATCTTCTATGAACGACGAAAACACATCGAATCGTTTTAATAACCTCGATTTTACAAACAAAAAGGAGGAAAATCTTTCGAGTATCGATGACAACGAGGATATTGAGAATTCCTTGTATGCAGGAAGGAAAGAAGTTGAGGAAGAACCGATGAGAAAAGTGACTGTTATCACCGGATGTCCCGGTTGCGATCGTAAACACTCCCATCACGATCACAACTGTCCAAGCAGCAGAATTCGGGTTGCCAGCAACGGCGATACTCATCATAATCGTGACACGTTGGATTGGCAGCCACAGGAAGTGAGCAAATTACCGGAGAGTCCAACCGAGGACGATAAATCGATGTCCGCATTCAAAATTGGCATTCAGAGGTTCGAAAGGAATCCTGGTGACATCAGATCGAAATCGGTGTCTCCTACTGAATCGAGAATTGAAAAGAAATTACTGAGGGAACGAGGAATCGATTTTGACGAGGATATAGAAACGAGGAAAGAAAGGAAGAACGAGTCGACCATGGGATTGCGAGACTTGGTGGCAGACGAGGATGAAGAAGGCTACGATTTTGGCTCGAATATCACGGTGAACAGCAAGAGCATGTCATCACCGATACTCGATCGCCATAACATTAGTAACGTGAGTGTTTCGAGCGGTGAAAACAGCGAGGACAGCGGTCTCGTGGGCGAATCAGGTGATTATGGACGTCAGGATTTCGAATCCAGGCCACCTTTGCCCAACACACCTGTACCCAGTTCTGCGTCCCCACAAAAACTCACTTACATCACTGAAATTAATTTATCAACGAGCAGAGAAAATTCCCCGGATACGCAGCAGGATTCCGCTGACAATTCGACCAAAAAAGACTACGTCAAACCATCCAAAAATGAGGCGAGTTTAACTGCCAACGGAAAAACAACTACTGGCAAAAAACCTCCTGTACCACCGAGAAGAAACGATGCCTCCAAAATTCAATTCAAAGACAACGAAAACACCGACAAACAAGTCGTTTACGTTTCCGAATACAAGTCCACAACTGGCAAAGACAAAAACGAGAATACCGAGAAAAATTCAACCTCTCATCAAACCGAAACTCCAAAAAAAGGGGGCAATAAAAAATTCGAAAATTGGATTTATCTCGGTGACAATAAAGAACAAAATCCATGGGGTAACGGATCCAGTCAACAACAACCGATTACGAATATTGTTGTTTCCTCCACAGACGACAAAAAGAATCTTCATCAATGAAGCGAATTTTGAAAGAGTGATATTTCAAGACATCACTTTTTTTTCTTCGAAAAAACTTTGAGTTTGAACAACGAGAAAGATCGAAAGTATGCTTTCCTTCCTTTAAGCTGAAATGGACGAGAAACGTGTCGATCAAATCGGAAACAAATTGACATTTGATTCTCCTGTTATCAAAAAAAAAATCAAACTCTACATTAAACAAAAGAAAAAAAAACAAAAAAGTCATTTTTCGCTCTAAGAAAATGATGGGACGAGAAAATGACGAGATTTATCGTCAGGATGTGCCATAGGGACTAATTTCCTCGGTGACGAAAATGTGGCAATTATTTTTATACGACTCGATCTTCTTTATTGATTGAAGGAGATGAGGAAAAAAGAAACAAGACGACATTTTCGCGAGTACGTAACGACAAAAATTGGCAAAAAGAGAAGCGTACAAAAAAAGGAATTATCCAGTATCCGTAAATGAGGAGTGTGAAATATTGTCGTTTCGTGAATACCGGCCAGTTAAAAGCTCACATGTAAATCTACATTTACATGGCTATAAAAACTGCGACGTCGAATATAGCGCGTAGTTAAAATAAATGTGAAAATATTTGAGAACATTGGGATTTGGAATATTCAAATTGGAGGATTGATAGGAGAAAGAGAGAACAAAAATATGACGAAACGCCGGATAAACATCGAGCCACGACGTGTCTCAAAGCGTCAGACGTATTTTTTTAATATTATATGCACGAGCAGAAAAAAAATAACCGGTTTAGCGCGATTTTTTTATAAGTGTACCATAAGACTTACTAATAGTATCAATTTATTCGTCCCAATCGATTATTCCGCAGAACTTACAGTATTCTTCGTTTTTTCCCATTTTTTTGCTTCCACTATTTTTCTCATCGAGATACGAAGACTTTTTGGTGTGGAACATATTGTTCGACAAATCATCTCGTTCTACGACACCCAATGATATTTCCACTTGTTCTGTCTCGATGTTTTTTTTTCTTCTATTTTTTCGTAATCCTGTCAAAAGTAATTTGTTGAATCTTATTTTATTCGTGATCACGAATATCGTCAATTGGAAATCGCTCCAACATGATGTACATCATGTTGATGATGAATGAAGCAAATGAGAATTCATATTTTTTTTTTTTCATTTTTTGGCATTGAACAAATTTTATGTAGCCACTTCACAAAGTGACATGCCTCGAATTTGCTCACGAGTCTTAAAACGATTAAACGAACCTACTGTCGGATACTTCGTTCGAAAAAATGAAATATTGTTGATTTGTGTATAAATAGCAAGCTCCTAACACATACATCCGTACATTTATACAAACATTTATAAATAAATGTACGAATATATATAATCTGTAAATTGTAACACTTTTTGAAATCTATCCAATTATAATAACGATTTGTTTTTTTTTTCGTTTGTTTTCGCGAAGTAAGATATGTACATTTATATAATAAACATCGTATATTTAAGCCTGTATTGGTGCCGCAAATATATATTTTTATAACGGTATTTTTAACGTCTTTAAAAATACATAAATTCCCATTATTAATTTATAAAAGTCATCGATGAAAAAAAAGTATATATATATTCTGGTATGGACCAAGAAAAAAGAATTCCAATTGAAGTTTATCAAATTGATTTTGTTTTTAGAATTATTACTAACGCAATTAATTATGTAAGGAGTGTCGAAATTCTTCACAGCTGAAGAATAAGTTAAAAATTCGTTATTACGCCTCGATTGTTGGCCACGTTTGAGAGAAATCTTCGGGCTAGATTTGATCTTGTAAAAAAAATGAATTGGTACGATTCAACGACGTTGTTCATGGCAACAATTCTGCACTTTTGTTTCTTAAAATCTACGTTTCGTTGTCCGAGATGGCTGACGACATAGAGGCTCGATTGATTTTTTAATCCAGCGTGATATTTACCTGTCAAATTTTTCAAGATTTGTATATATATATATTTGTAGTAATTATTGTACTGTTACGGGAATGTTAGAGCGGGAGACATTTGAAAAAGAAAATTAAAATCAAACTAGCAATCGGATATATTTCATAGTGTCTTTATATCAAGTCGGATGGTCAAAAAAATCATAGTATCAACGATTTAAAGGTAGCAGATTTTCTACACATACGTTAATTATATATGCACGTAAAAAATAATTCCTTATTTTTTGCGATCAAACAAAATGAATAATTCGTTTTGCAACTGCGCTCGACCGATAACAGATGGAAACAGTAACGATTAATAATGATTAACACTTGTTTTCTCTTTTGTATTCAAGTATATAGTTATCGAATGATCAAAGATATTATAAGATGTTGTACATTTTATTTTTTAACACAATCTTTAAAGATTATTATAATAGGCAATTGATTATACATATCTGAAATAAAAATTATTGTTTATTGTACGTGTTTTAAGTTTCAAATTTATTTTGTGATTGTTATCTATCCTTATGCATTAAGATTCCGTTTTTAATGGAATTTTCCCTCCGCCAAAGAATTTATTTTGTAATTTTATTAGCGATTAGTCTACATTGAGAAAAGTGATTTAGTTGATTCTACAAAATCATCAAATTACATTTATTTTTTGCTATCAATGTAGTTTTTAATGTTATTGAATTAATACATTTACACTAATGGAAAAAATGATTGACGTCACTGAAATATTCATTAAATTAGATTTTAATTATTCGAGTCATTAATCAAAGTTTTCATTGAATGAAATATTACATTCGATGTATTTCCCTTGTTTTTTTTGGGAAAACCGAAATTTTGATCGACTCAGCTAAACTTTTTTTTAGTGTCAGTGTAATTTTCTAATAATTTAACACACAAACATTGTGCAGTGTTTCACGACTCAGTGAGTGAAAATCAAGCATCTCGGGATGCTTTTTATACATGTGTGATCTGATCGGGAACGTTTTTTCCCCCACAGACTGCAAGTCATCGATTGAGACGTGTTTGCTGAAGAAAAATATATTCAATTGCATTTATCATTCATTATGACAAATATGTTCGTGAGAGATTTAATGCAGCGCTTGGAAATAAAATATATTCATGTGAATATTATTTTTAGCACGTTCATTGTTCTGATTTGGCCATTATTAACCCTTACTTAGGCGGGTCCTTATGTCTTTTTTTTTATTTTTTTATTGTTCTCGCGTATATAGCTTCGCGGGTTTTTACGAGCCCATCCCATCACTTTAACCCCACTTCACTAATTTCCAATTTCCTAATTTCCATGTTCCTGAGAGACCCCCCAAGAGTGTTGCTCACAGCCACTCTTTCCTACTGCACTACTGTATCGCATTTGCACGGGAGCCAAGGGAAACTGTGGAAAACCCGGCCGATACAGGCGGCTATATTTTTACTGAGTTTCAATTGACTAGCAGGATCAGAAACTCAGAAAAACTGCCTCCCGCTCAACGATTGATGCGCGAGCCGTCGCATAAGCGGCCACTCAACCAAGGATTGGCCTCAACCGAGGCTACTTAAGGGGATGGGTCAATTTTTGAATTAATGAGAAAATTACCTAACCTCACCTCGAATTTTCGAAGTTGAAATTCTTCGATATGGTTTGACCGATTACAAAAAAGCTCTGTCAGCCCACGCAGAACGATAGCAAAAATAGGCTGACAGGGCCTTTTTGTAATTGGTCAAACCGTGTCGAAGACTTTCACTTTCGAAATTTGCAGCTATATGTCTCTCGCACTTACGGTGGCGAGATACCGACTGACCCATACCCTTAAGGGGATGGGTCAGTCACCTAACCTCACCTCGAATTTTCAAAATTGAAATTCTTCGATACGGTTTGACCGAAAACAAAAAAGCTCTGTCAGCCCACGCAGGACGATGGCAAAAATGGGTTAATAGGACCTTTTTGTAATCAGTCAAACCGTGTTGAAGAATTTCACTTTCGAAATTTGCAGCTATCTCTTTCGCACTCATGGCGGCTCAGTCGGTATGACTCCTAGCCTTAACATACCGGACAACCCCAACCGTTTTTTTCAGCTATAATTATTAAAAAAAATTGTTTTGTTCATATTAATCGTACACGAATCGAAAGTATATACTCTAACCAACACGTTTATGGAAAAGTTATTCATTTAGGAGGTACAGTTTGGACCCAAATAGTCTAAAAGTAAAAGGCGCGGTACAACGTCAAGATATTCAACTTGACTCTTATAAATTTTTTCATGCAGTACAAGCCGTTTTAACCCTCCGTCACAAGCGTCAAAAAAACTGTAAATTTTATAATCAACTTTAGGAGCTTTTATCGCACCGTGAGTTAAATCATTACAAGCGCATACGTTCTGCGAAACACCATAGAAATGTTTATGAAAATTCCAGAAATGTTTCATTTACCATTTTTTGGTTATTAATATAAAAAAAAGAAATAAAAAGCGGCGTTTTGCTCATGACGCGTGTAACGGAGGGTTAGCAGAAAAAACCGGAAGTAATATCAAAGTAGAGGTTCAACATAAAAAGAAAAAAGAAGGTCACACCTTCCTGCATTGCGAAAAGTTGGAAAACTTCGTTCACGGGTGGTCTTAAAATAAATGTTTAAAAAGGACTGGCCGGCGTAGCTACCACAGTACAATTCTGCTCGAATCTCAAAAAGATGGCAGGTCTTTGAAATTTAAATAGCACTTTTGCAAACATATTCCGCGTGTACCTGCAAAATTCAAATAAGATTGACTACCTACTTTCTGAGATAAAAAATCGTAAAGTTTACCTCCAAATTGCAAAGCCTTACGGCACGTACTGTTTTGACATGACAAATGGTTTAACATCGCATGTAGTTAAAAAGGTGGTGGCTAATTGAAAATTGAATCAAGTACAGACTTATATATTACAGTGTCATAGAAAATAAAATGGATCTGATTTACCACGCACGTCATGAGATATAACGAATTAACCTATGAAAATTTGTCGAATTTCTTGGGATGGACAGAGCCCGACTACTGCTACATGACTGGTGACTGGCTGTTTTACCCTATATGGGTATGGATTCCCGCTAGGCAAAGAAAAGACAAAATACCTCCACCTAATACGAGCTCACAACGCAAAATAACAACAAATAACGATCCATACCGACAGCGATGGGTGCGCAGTCGGTATGTGGCTCCGGCGATCATCAAAGTTAAGGGGATGGGTCAGTCACCTAACCTCACCTCGAATTTTCGAAGTTGAAATTCTTCGATACGGTTGGACCGATTACAAAAAAGCTCTGTCAGCCCACGCAGTACGATGCCAAAAATGGACTGACAGGGCCTTTTTGTAATCGGTCAAACCGTGTCGAAGAATTTCACATTCGAAATTTGCAGCTATCTCTCTCGCACTCATGGCGACTCAGTCGGTATGACTCCTAGCCTTAAGGTGATCTATCAGTTGCAAGAGTGGGAGGTCGATAAGTGAAAAGTAGATACACGTTTTTCTCGGACATGCTTGATATTTCGAGAAAACGGAGAGTTACACGTTATTTTCTTCTTATCAGAGAACAACGGGTAACTCTTCGTTTTCTCCAAATATTAAGCGTGTCCGAGAAAAACGTGTATCTACTTTTCAGTTATCGACCCCCCACTCATGCCACTAATAGATCACCTTAAGGCTAGGAGTCATACCGACTGAGCCGCCATGAGTGCGAAAGAGATAGCTGCAAATTTCGAAAGTGAAATTCTTCGACACGGTTTGACCGATTACAAAAAGGCCCTGTCAGTCCATTTTTGGCATCGTACTGCGTGGGCTGACAGAGCTTTTTTGTAATCGGTCCAACCGTATCGAAGAATTTCAATTTTGAAAATTCGAGGTGAGGTTAGGTGACTGACCCATCCCCTTAAAGGTTAAATGATATTAAATATTATTATTTTTGATTTATACTTAAGACTTCGGAGAACATGGAGGGAGTTTTTTCAGAATTTTTTGTAAAGCTTTCGAGTCTAATATGTTACAATAGTTTACACAGCGAGAAAAATCATGAATTGTCAATTAAAATCGGTGTTTTTTAACTAAAAATGGGAATAGTTAGTTTTTTCCTATTTTTCAATTTTTATTTCCCATGTATTATATATTTTCAGTATCGACTTATTATTTTTTCATAAGGGTTTGTACTTGACTTTGCTGAGTCAGGTTATCAGAATCCATTGCCGCACTTACGAGCATCAAAGTGCGATGTGTATGGCGTTTGTTTACTAAAGAGATACATGCGAGAACTGCGCACAAAACCTACGACCTTTGAACGAATTTTTCTTTTTCCTCTTTCACGAGAAAGAAAAAGGTATTTAGATTGAAATCGTTAGCATTGAAACTAATGTCGTTGATGGAACGAGATGCAAGGGAAAAAGAGCTGCGTACTCATCATGGCAAAATGCTCTGGTCACAGCCGTGCGATTTCTCACCGATAGAGCCTCGATCAAAAATTGTTGCCGACGAGAGTTGCACCGCAATCTCGATTATAAATGTATTTACACTATCCCCTGGTTCGATATAAATATGCGACACGCTCTCGTATTTACGTCGATCATTTTATGGATTTCACATTCCTGAAATTTCATTCTTTAGCGGATATCTAATATTTAAAGATGAAAAATGAATAAAAATACTTCTGAAACTGCTACCCGCAAAAAAATTGTAATTTTGCAGAGGCGTAGCTTAATTATTTGTAAACAATTACAATCTACTTTTCACCTAATTATTCTTTAATTGCATTTTTAAGGATTAATTTTCATTTTGCAATAAAATTCTCCACGTTATTTAAAAACCTAATTTGGCGATATATTTTTCATCGTTACAAATATAATTCTTTTCATTTCAATCGTGTAAATATTGGTAATAAATCGTTATTTTTTCATCACGTGGAAAAAGCTGCAAATTAACGTTGGCTGAACAAAACATTGTAAGCTCTGATTATCGCGCATTTGACAATAGAGACTGCAACAGTAAATAATGGTTTATGTGCAGGAATGTCGATCATCACACAGTAATCCGTATACAATGTAGAAAATAAAGGCATAATTTATGGATACTCGAACACGTGGACAGTACATGCGCATCGGTACTTATCTGGATTTCTAAAGTCGGATGAATTAGCACGTTCTATACGAGAAACTTTAGTCGTGCTCTAACCAACCACGTGTTTGTCCTTAAGGTTTATCAATAAGAATAAAATCTGATACAAAATTAAACGCGACTGAAATTCGAGGAAACAAAACGTCAAAGGAATATGGCACTTTTGGTCCATTATTTAATTGTACTGTTTGTTTTCATCAGTAGCACAGCCCCATGTATTAATTCCCTTTTACAAAATTATGTCTCGTTGATTCTCGCCCTTCGTCAATACTATAGTACTCCGAGCGTTTGTTTTTTAATGTCACAAGAAAATCGGGGTAAGTTCGATTTTATTACTCTAAATTAATCTTTGCAGCTATACAGTCTATTATTATTTTTTATTTATCTTTCTTTCGTTGAGAGTTATTTTCGTGATGCAATATTTTAAGTTTTTTTTCTTTAATTTAAAAAAGGGCTAATTGAATTAATTATTTGGATTATGATTGTGGATTTAAACTGTTCGTAAAAAAGTATAAAGCTGTTCGTAAATATTGAATTCTCAGTTTCATTAAGAGCATTTTGTATTTATTATTATTAACAATGAATAAAAATTTATTTGTGAACAGATATAAAACGATACAGTTTGTCCCACACGCTGTCTCGTGAATTTTCACAAAAGGGAGTGCAAACATTGATCTCAAGTTTCGACAGATTCGCCAATCATATAAATAATTATTGCGAAAAACGAATCGATGCTCCTCTCGTGGTTGTGCAACTTTTATCTGTCGAGGACGTAAACGATTTTCGTGAAATTACCCGAAAAATACCGATCTCGTATCCAATTTGGCTGATCATTTTCGAGGCCACGTTTGATCCTTCGATATGCGAATATTGCAATAAAACGGTTGATAATATTTTTGGGCTACAATTCAATACGGAAATGCTGGTCATTTGTTGCAACGATCCATTGCTCAAAGAATGGTGGGGGATTCGGGAGAATAAAACGGAAATGGCAGATTTTGGTGTGTGGACGATCGACGACGGTTTCGAATTGTACGCGACTGAAAGTTTGTACGCGAGACGTCAAGATCTCAATGGCACAGGATTGAGAATTGTCTTTGTAAAAGTCAGTTATGTTTAAATTTATACCATAGAAACCAACAAAATAATCAGATTATTAAAAAAAACTTTCTCAAAGTAAGACCTCAATGAAAGGGATCAATTAAAAACTCAATGAAGAATTTCATGTCGTTAGAAAATTTGATTCGGATACACGGAAAAAATTAACTGTAGTTTTTACTGGGATATCCATGAAACTTTAGTTTTTCACATAAGTAGCGCCTTCTGGACGCGTAAACATCAATTTTTCATGAAACTTTAAACAAAATCTGCAAGTCCCTATAGTGGAAAATACTAATACTGTAAATGACATATTACTGGATATCCATCAAATGATTTTTGGCAGTGTCGAACAGTAAAAAGTACACGAAATAATAAACTGAACTTATTCTCATCACACTGACGTGAGAAAAGAATTTTATTGAGCCAATCGAAATTTGCTTGATCCAACAAAATCGCTTCGTGAAATATGTCGAACGTAATATTTTGTTAATTTAAAATCGTCCAATAGGTGTTGCAAAAAAATTAATTTTGTTGAATTCACTAAATATTATTTTGGATCAACTGAAACTGATTTTGTCAAAGCTGAAAAGTTGTTTCGATCAATAGATTCTTTTTTTTGCATCATAATTATGTTTATTTCAAAACACTAAGACTTCATTGAAGTCAGAAAAATATGCTGGTTGTGCAAATATATATTTTATTGTACGAAAATTACATTGGTAATATAATTATTAAATATCAAATATAAAATTAGTCGAATATATTCAACTAATTTCATTATATATTCACTAATTTAAATATAAAATTGAAAATTAGTTGAATAACTAATTTCTTACAACTTACTTTGAAAAATTAGTTGACCATGGGAGTCATTAGACTCTCATGACAGGTATCAATATTCGCTATCTGATTCTGGATCAGAAATCAGAATCGGTCGGAACGTTTTATCTTGCTCGAATTTCGCAATTTATGCTCATCCAGAGGCCGAAGTGTATGAGAGAAAAGCCTCGGTACTCTGCGCCACGCGGTGGTCGGATCGAGAAGCTACTCGAAGGTTTTCATGGTTACTTCAACCAATATTTAGTTGGAAGAAGTACAGGTCACTTTAGTTAATCGAAATATACGACTCAGCTCACACAATCAAAAGTTTGATTGCATAAAACGTTTTATTAGTTCCGACGATGTCAAAGCGTGTTTACGCAACTAAATCTAATTTATTGAAATATTTCGTATCCGTAATCAAGGATTCAGTTCAAATGGAACTATACGATTTGGTTAACATAACCAAAAATTTGGTTGCATGGAAAGTATGATATTTCTTTTTAGGTTTGTTGGCTTAATCATTGATTTAGTTCTTTCGGCAATGCCATTTAGTTGCGACGAAATCGAAGCATGTTCGTGCAACCAAATATGTACAACAAAACGATTTGATTGTTCCAACCACTTATTAAATTGCTGGCTACATTACATATCCGCTGACCACGACAATATCTCTGTTGAATTAACAAAATTGTGGCAAACAAAATGAAATTTGTTGATTTAACAATTTTTCTTTTCTCAGTGACAAAATTACCTAAACATAATCATAAAATTGTTTAAAACAAATAAAATTTTATATAATTCTTTAATTATAAATGCATTTTCAATCATACTTTCTTACATCCATCACTTTCCACATAAATTTGTGCCGAAAAATTTTCCTACCTACACTGGGATTCGATCTGACTTACCTACCTATTTATGACCTAACGCGTACGGACGCTACCTATTACACCACTATCTACTTGGTAATTACTGAAAAAAAGTGATACGTTCATATCCAATCCGGAATATAATCGGTAACGTCAATGAATAATCCATGGGACAAGTCTTTTGAAAGCGAAAAAAATTTGAAATATAGAAAATATCGAATTTTCATATAGTACGATGTATCATGTACGTAACAATTCCGTGTAGTTCAAAAATCACCCCCCATTGTTTGAGTTATAATAAGCAAATACAGCAACACTCTTCAATAAGTGTTTCACCTTAAAATTTCCTGGCTCACGTGTTTCGAGAGATTACAGTGTAGACTGTAAAAATTGAAAATGACAGCAAATTTTTTATTGGGCACACTGCAATTTCTAATTTAAATCGACGGTAATTTTCTCAATAGAAAATACACCATTTTTTATATTTTCTATTTACAATTTTTCATGAATACCGTTTAACATATTTTTTACAATTTTCAATATCAGTAAATAGTATTGGTTTACAGTTTATTTTCCTATACGTACCGAATATCTACTGGGGTCACTGTAAATTTAACATTTCATACACAGTTGGATTCCTCGTTTTTATTTGTAATTTCTGCTATGACATTTTTTTGTTGTAGACATTGAGCTTTTTACAGTTTAGATCAGCATGAATAACTGATCGAAGAGTACAAAACACGTTAAATCGATTATTTAGTAATGGAGCACACTGTAAATCGAGTAATTTACAGTTTTTAACTGTACATTTTGTTTTAGTTTCAGTAATTTTTAAATATCGAGCATTAATTTTTACGGATGATTTTTTTCCGTGTAATTGTATCAATCTTCCAGCCAGTTGAAATTTCTTTCCCGTTTTTCTTAATTGAAATCCTTCATAAAACATGTTTTAAGGAGATAAAAGTGAATTAAAAAAAATCATAAAACGAAAATAAAATAATTCATAGGAATATTTCAATTAATGAGGAAAAAATTCTTTAGAAAATATGTAAATAAATATAAAAATGGATGTTCAGAATTCAGCATTTCACGAGATCAACGACGGCAAGATCGGTGGATTTTTCGGCGCCGTCGTAATGGAATTACAACGCGTGATGAATTTCGAAATAACAATGATCAAGGAAACTGAGGTATTCGGTGCCTGGAATTCGACGACGAAAAGTTGGTCAGGTGCAATGGGGCAAATTGGTAACAAGAAGGCAGATCTTGGTGTCGGAGAATTCACTATTACGAGTCGTCGTCTCAATGTCGTCGATTTTACCTCTCCGATAATATTTACACATACATATTTATATTTCAAAGCACGTGACAGTACTGGGGTGCAGTGGTCTGCTTATTTCAGGGTATGACAAATTTTTGACTGTGAAATATTAATAATTATAAATAAGAAACTGGGAAGTTTTCATTTTTGATAAATATTGCGAATCGCGGTTTCAGCTCAAAATTGCTCCAATTTTTTTCCAATCATTCTTACGAATAAAAAAAATATATAAATATAATTTGCACTTTTCACACTTTATTCACACTTTTTTATCGTGTTTTTCACATTTAAAGGCTTCCCCCTTCTTAACGGGAGAAACCAGTTTAGGAGGCCGAAATTTTGGTGTTTTTTGTGAATTTTTTTAACAGGGAAGGAATAATCAGAATTTGTTTAAACTTGGAGGATATTTTATTCATGTTTTAAAGTACACTTTGTAATTTTTTCAAGTCATTTCCACCGGAAATAGTGGAGTTAGAAACTGCTGTCCATGGACGATCGCCATCCGAGTTTTTTGCTGGTGGGCATTCCTGAAGTCACAATTTTTATCTGTAATCATTACAATTTTCTTTTTTCGTTAACAACATATATCCTAAGAATATGAACCTAATTGTGATCAAAAAAGTTGAAAATTGCATGTTTTTGAGGTGTTTAAACACCTCATATTTACATGTTTTAATACCATGTTTTTTCACCTTTTTTGCATTAAAAAAAATATGTTTAATAATAATAACGATTCGTTAATAACTTTTTGGGCCAGAATGCCCACCAGTTAAAAAGAAGTAATCCATGGACAGCAGCTTCTAACTCCACTATTTCCGGCGGAAATGACTTAAAAAAATTACAAAGTGTACTTCAAAACATGAATAAAATATCCTCCAAGTTTAAACAAATTCTGATTATTCCTTCCCTGTTAAAAAAACTTCACAAAAAACACCAAAATTTCAGCCCCCTAAACTGGTTTCTCCCATTAACATTATATGTTATACCATTTTTTAAAAGATTTAAAATGTTAGAAAAAAATTTGGAGCAGTTTTAAGCTGAAGCCACGATCCGTAATATTTACATTTTTTAAATATATACAAATTGTAATTTTTCAATGTCTGCCTTATTATTGTTGTTGACGTTCTCTTAGTTAGTGATATTTTATTATGTTGAAGGCTTTCCAATATCAAATTTGGCTGACAACGTGTTTTATCGTATTAACAACCGCGATATTAGTGACTCTGTTTAAAATAAAGGAAGGAATGAGATCGTCTATGAATCTTTTTATCGAACATTTTCTCAGTACTTGGGGCATATTCTGTCAACAAGGGCTGGCTGGTAAGAATAGTTTTTTTATTGTCGATTCTGAAAGAATAAATACCCGAATATTTATTAATAATAAAAACAGTTAAAAATTCTGAAAAAGCTAGTTTTTTTTATTATTCAGACTTGGAAGCTATTTGTATACTTTTTTTTATGTTTCCACGAGGAGGAATTAATTGAGAAATTCGTAGAGACCACAACGAAAAATGTTTTTTTATTTACCAATTTGTTCACTTTTCAATGGTACTAGTTTTGCTTGCCTGTTGAGTTTTTGAGCTCCAACGAAAGTTTGATCAATGTTCGTAGAACAAAACTACAAATTAATTTAGGGCACAGAAAAAAAAGGAAATTACGTTGAATCTCAACAACGTAAATTTTCAAAATCGTGGATTTATTAGATTGATAATAAAACCTATTTGCAGTGTTTTGTGAATACTCATGAACATCATTACAGAATTTCCTGCCCAAACTCCACTGAGGATCACTTATTTTTCGATATTTGTTTCGTCTTTGGTTGTCTCGGCTGCTTACTCAGCTTCACTGACTAGTTTTCTCACTGTTTCATCGTCCGCTGTACCTTTTTCGTCTTTGGAAGAATTCGTCAATGCAGGAACATACGATCTGATAGTAATTCAAGACAGTTCCGAGTGGGATTTATGTTTTGTGAGTCTAATCAAATTTTAGACTAATATTTGCTATTTAATTAGACGAAATTAAAGTCTCATTGCAAACATTACAATCGATTAACTAAACTGAGATTTCCGGTGCAAAATTAATGAAATGTCTTAATGAAAGTTTTTGTTTGCTTATTTTTCTTTTTTATTGCAGACTTCGACCGATCCTGTTATGTCAAAAATGATGGTTTTGATGAGACCCAGAGATCGTCTCCCTCGAGATTTGATTGAAGGACTCAAACAGGTACGTGCATAGTATTGTACACGAAATTTTAACGAGAAAAGTTTTTATCGATTTTTCTTTCGTCATTTATCGTCTCATTGGATGAGAGATATTATTTGATGAGGACTTTCATTTTTATAATTTTTGCAATTTTATTATTACTTCAAATTATATTTAATATGATTTGATTGATTTGACAATCGAATGTGTATTAATTTGTAAAATTTCGAACACGTATTTCAACAAGGTTTGCAATGAGAGAGTTGCCTTGCTAACGAGCGATGCACTGTTGAGAACGAACCACATAAAGTTGCCTTGTAAATTGGTTAGGATTTCGACCGGTCGAAGTGACAGTTTAGGTATGATAATGGCGCGGGGAAGCGGGTACTCAAGCGCCATAAATTATCAGTAAGTCAAAATATAAACGTGCGAACCAATAATTTTTTAAAAATTATTCAATATTCTATACAATTTTTTAGCCAATTACTTATTTGTTGGAATTTATTGTTTTTTAGTATTCAACGCTTTCAAGACAATGGATTAATGAGCCGCTTGAAGCAGATGTATTTCATGAAACCCTACACTCCCAAAGACCCTTATATCGTTGTAACTCTTTGGGGCGTGGCACCGATCCTCTGCGTTCTGGCTGGTGGCTTTATTATTGCTTTCATCGTTTTTTTGGGCGAAAAATTCGTCAGCAGATGCAGGAGACATTCGCGGACCAGATTACTGCGTACGAGTTGACTAAATTATGAAGAAAATAAAACACAGAATCCACTAAACGAAGTTAGAGAATAACTGTTAATATATCTCTCACGTAAATGTATAAAAAAATCTATTTTTCTTATTATTAAAGTACTCAATGTATGAAAGCTCGGCTACAACTTGCAGAATGTCCTAATAATGCTAGTTATTTCTTATAGAAATGTAAAATCTCATAAATGAAAAAAAAATGCTTGACATGAATTTAAGAGTTTCAGAAATAACAACGTTCCCCAAATCTCCTAATACTCACTTTCGCTTTCTATCGCTATATCTTCGAAACTAGATGGTCTGAAAACTAGTTTTTTTGTTGACAAACTTCGCCATATGTTTCTCCATAATTGAGGTTTTCTAAAAAACAATCTGTAATAAAGTTTCACAACTATCGCGAGCAATGTGATATTTTTTATTGCAACCTATAAGAAATGCATGTAAAACTGCAGAATTTTTTACAGGAAATATCCCGAAACTGGAGCAGTAAGTCTTTTTAAAAGTTGGCAGTAATTACATAGTAGGGTCCTGAAAATATGATCTGAATCTCTGAAAATTTCATAGAAAAACACTTTGGTGAGCCCTTGAAGTGATATTTTGTGGCAAGCAGATGGATTAGTGTTAAGAAAATAAGTATATTTATTTAGAAACTATACAAATTGAATAAATAGCGACAGATATTCCTCGTAATTTAATTTTACAATTATTTTTTAATTTATCCGAATGTTTGATAGATTTTTCGGATATTTACGTTGCTGACTGTTTGTAGTTTTTGGTACTCATGAGTTTTTTGCCACACATAGCGCAAATGGCTTTTTTGTATGCGCAAGCCTGACAATAGTGCGAACCGACCTGATGAACCTTTTGTCTGCATATCCTGCAAATCTCGAATTTAGCGGTGTAAGGATTGAAACGATTTTTCGATGCAGATAGTGCTTTGTTTTCACCGACTTTGCGACCTCCGCTTTCCACTGTATTACGAGCGCCGGATTTCCATGGATCGGGAGTTATCACCTTGCCCAATTTTTTTTCACACTTTTCGCAAACCATCGTTTCCCTTGCAAAAAATACATAAATTTTTTAAAAGATTTCGAAGCTTTCATCATTAGAAAACATAGCAATTTCTTATTGCAAAATATTTTTTTTTGTTGTTTTTGTCGATCGATTTCTAAAGGAATTAAAGAAAAAAAATTATGAAAGATTTCTGTCGTCTTGATGTTCGTCCTCTTTTTATTTCTGGGGTTTTGTTTGAGGTTATGCTTGAATCATATGAGAATTGCAATGGTAAAAGGGACGAAATTAATTAATTAGAAAAAGTTTTGCAATTCACAGTTCTAAAGCTTGGAAACTGCATTTATATTAAATATAAATGTACTCACTCTTTTTATTTACGTTTATAATTGATCTTTCAATGGCGTCCACAAACAGCTGAGACAAAAAGCGAAATGTCACAATATTTCTTATGGTAGGAGAAAAAATACATTCAGATCGGAGATCGGAGTATTTACAAATCCGAGAATTGATTCTTTGGATTCTATCAACAATCGATAATAAAATGAAATATTTCTATATTACTGACAGTTAGCAGGTCAGCAATTTATTTGTTTTAATCCTGGTGAAAATTGAATTCAAGAAATTTATTCTTCTTCAATATTTGCAATACCGACGATCGAGAAAAAATTGTTGGAAATAAGCAACTATGAAAAAGGAGAAATAAAATCGGAAAAAACAGAAAGAGTCTCTAAAAACTATCGTACCACTTCTTCATTTTTATTTTTTAATTTATCAATTAATAAATTTATTTTTTCGATTTTCAATCTCAAATTCTTCGATTGAATTTAAAAAATAGCGGGAACAACGCATAGCGACACTGATTGGCTGATGCATTTGATGCAGTGTTAAGCGAAGTTAACAATTGATTCGGCTTTTCTCTTCTACTTTTAAGTTTTTTACATTGAATATTAATCTTCGCTGCTGTTAAATAAGAATTTACAACAAGATGTTCGCTATTAGACGAGCTGTTGCAAATGCTATGTGAGTTGTTTTTCAACGACGAAAAAAACCGGTGTATTTCTCTACAGTACTTATGTAATTCATAACCTAATTTTTTACTCGATTTCGTTCGATTTCCAGACGATATTGTAGTAAATCTTCGAAAAATTAATATACATGTCAATACCTGTACAGATGCTTTCGCACTTCGTTCAATATGGCCTTCGAGATTTTATTTCAAATAAAGACTTTATTTCACTCGAATATGAAATATTCTATTTTTTCCGATATTGGAGTATTATTTTTGCAATTTTACTAAAAACTTTCATTCTCGGGTTTACGTATTTATGTAACATGAAAAATTCGTTAAATTTTTCTTCGAAACTCAAATATCGCAAGATTTTTGTACATTTTGTAAATGTAGTTTGTTGGGGAAAAAAAGGTCAATTTGTAAAATTTTTTTTGAGAATTGATATTTTTTCTAACAAGTTGACGTAACGCAGCAGATATGAATGAATTACTAAAAAAATGCGTTTCACTAAAATTGCAGAAAGTTGGATACGATCGGCAGATGTAAACATACGCTTCCTGACCTTCCTTATGACTACAAAGCTCTTGAGCCGGTAATATGCGCAGAAATAATGCAACTCCATCATTCCAAGCATCATGCAACTTATGTTAACAATTTAAACGTTGCTGAGGAAAAACTGAAGGAAGCAGTTTCCAAGGGTGACGTATCATCCCAGATCGCACTTGCTCCCGCTATCAAATTCAACGGGGGTGGACACCTCAACCATACCATTTTCTGGTCTAACTTGACTCCGAGCAGTACAAAACCTGACGGTCTGTAAAAGGAAATCTTTTAAAAATACTAAAATAGCGATTAACTATAGACCCCTACAATTTATTTTTTTGAACATAAACCCTTCAACGAAGTTGAAAATGACCCTGATCTTCTCTTTAGCATAAGATGTTCCGCGTATGCGATAATAAGGTTTATTTACACACCATTCTCTTTGTTTTTAATACCAAAGAGGATGTTGTTTGAATAAATTTTGTTACCAAAAGGATGGTGTTTGAAAAAAATTGGGCTTGTTTTCCACCCCGTTGTAGGCAACTAGGGTTAAGTTTAGCCCTTAAAGTATACTTGTGCCCTAATTTGAACATCTGGTCTCTTCAAAATTGATAATTTTTTCTAATATATTGATATATTCTTTTGGATAAACAAACGATTCTGTATTATTAAGGAATATTTGCAAATGATACCAATTTTTTCAAACCTCAATATTTATTACTTTTAACTTGGCAATAATCTAAAAATTCAAATGGATTCTTAAGGGGGTTGCTACATCCAGTGCCCAAAAAATGACGTTTTGAAAGAAATTTTTTAGAAAGTTATATTGAAAAAAATACAATATCTATTATAGATTATTGATCGAATCTTTAGGTATAAAAAACGATTTATCCTAACTGTTTTTTGTTAATACAATATTTAACGTTTTTGGCAAGCCTAAAAAAATATCCGCTTTAGCTGTCTGTATGCCAACTCATACAGGAGTGAATGGATGTAAAAAATTCAAAGAGATCCTTGTAACGTAGCGTTATTTTTACAACCCACAGAGCCAAATTTTGATAATTTCAAAAAAATAATAAATTTGTGGTACTCAAAAATTCAATATGTGCTTTTTACGAAAAATATGGCACTTTAAAATTGTTTTTCAAAAATGTTCTAAACTAAATGTCTAAAAATGGCTTTGACAGACTATAGAGAAAGTAAATTTCAAATGAAAATAAGTGATGAAAAAATATTGAAAAATCTGGTAATTTCCCAAATTTTGGGCGCATGCAATTCCTTAAGTTGCTTCGCTCTAATGAAACGAAACGATTTTGAACATTCAAATCGAATTATCATTATTTTTTCCCTGTATTTCAGATGCACTGCTGAAAAGAATCGAACAAGATTTCGGAAGTATGGACGAAATGAAGAAACGTTTGTCCGAGACGACTGTTGCTATACAGGGCTCAGGATGGGGTTGGCTCGGTTACAACCCTAAGGAGAAAAGACTTCAGATCGCAACGTGCGCGAATCAAGATCCTCTCCAGGCCACGACTGGACTCGTTCCACTCTTTGGAATCGACGTTTGGGAACACGCTTATTACATTCAGTATAAGAACGTCAGGCCTGATTATGTCAAAGCGATCTTTGACATTGCCAATTGGACTGATGTCAGTCAGAGATTTAAGGCGGCATCTGCCAAGTAAAAAACCATTTGATATTCATGATACTATTACAGTTATTCCTATTAGAAATGTAATACAATGTATGAGTCTCATTGTCGACTCGTTATTGCTTAAATAAAGGGAACCAAAATTAAGATCCTCGTAATAAATGCAATAAAATAATAATCAAAAAATATGATTTTATGCCTTACACGGTCTAAGTTTTTTCGGTATCTTATTCTGGTCAACACTTGAGTCTGATGTATTCTCTTCGTTCAATTAAAACATCAGCAAAAATCTCAAAAATTTACTTAACAACTTTAGTCTCTACGCCGTACTTAGATTTTTTCAAAATTAGGGTAAATGTTGAGTAAGGTTGAGCGATAAATTCAACAGCACTCATAAAAAATTAAATAGACCTGGACACGAATGACTCGAGTTGACTGGTTGAGGGTTATTATCCACAATCCTACTTTTGCGAGGTTTAAATCGTCCCGGACTACTTTTGAATCAGTTAACAAATTGTTTTAACTCTAGGCCACTACAACAGGGTCAAAAACGACCTCAATTTTTTCAGTACAAAACTTTTCTATATTTGAAATTTTTTTTTCGCTTTATAGAATTTTTATCATTAAATGTTCACTAAATGCGACATCATCATATACCATTCTATTCGTTATAAAAAAAAACGAAGAGAATCGTGTATAATTAAACCTTATTATCGCATACGGGGAACATTTTATGCTAAAGAAAAGTTTGGGCTCATTTTCGACTCCGTTGTGAGCTTCACGTTTGGAAAAATGGATTGCAGGGATCTCGAGTTAACAATACTAACAGATAATACTGTTAATAGCATCAAAAAATAACACAAATTTGCAAAATTTGAAGCTGTTTGTAAAATGTACTGATATTCTTAATTGTGATCTTAACTACATTTTGAATTATTACCTGAAATCACCAGATCACATTTACTTGTACGAAACATAAATTTATTTTTAAGAAAAAACAAGAAAGTATGATATTTTCATGATATAATTGGTTTTAAAAAAACGTAGCTGCTACACGCAGAGAATTTTATACAAAAAATCACTATTTTCATTATAGCGTAGGACTATATCGGCCCAATGAAGACAATCGATGTAAATGATTCTATAATATGACACTATAAATACAAAAAGAATGAAGTAAATCTTCATACAGTGACGAGATAGCTCCCCGCCACTATAAAAACAGTAATTTTTCGTATAAAATTCTCTCCGTGTATGAAATATTGTATTTTTTTGTGTTTGCTATGCGTTTTTATGTATCAATTCGAGCATAAAATCAAATATCAAAATGTAATCGTATTATAATTGAAAATATCAGTAATATTTTGTTCTTGGAAACTACAAGACACTCCGTGTGAAGGCGGAGAGTCTATGATGAAATTTGAATGCCTTCCTATCACTAATTCATCAAATTCGAACACATTTGAAAAAAAAGTAAGTACGTTATTTTACTTTAGGGCAATACTAAGTCGATAAAAAATGGACTTTCCTATAAATATTTTTTTTGCATTTCTTTATTTTATTTATAGCCATTCTTGCCCATGTGGGCTTGAGAATATTACTCTGTTTTGTTACTCTTATGCTTATTTCTGTTGACTGTAAATCTTTTAGTTTATCGCCCCATTGAATGCTCTCTTAACCCTCCGTCACACGGGCCAAAAAAAGTGTTAATTTTATAATCAACTTTAGGAGCTTTTATCACACCGTGAGTTAAGTTATGAGCGCATATACCTTCTGCGAAACACCAAAGAAATGTTCATGAAAATTCTAGAAATGTATCATTTACCATTTTTTGGTTATTAATAAAAAAAAGTTTTGTTTTGCTCATGACGCGTGTAACGGAAGGTTAATTCTGCTTGCTTTTTGGCTTTTGCTACGTTTGCAAATTTCATACAATATTCGAAATATATTAGTTTCATTTGTCGTCTCTATTTGTTTTGCAAATTGAAACGAGATGTGCTAAAAGGAGATTGATATTCGAATTCAGCTACCAAAGATCTGTAAATGTCACATAATTTCGGCTGAAACTGTTTTTTCATCGCAGACCTGTGTGACAATGTTAACAAAGAGTAGCAAAATAATATAGTATTGTAGTAGAGGACGTTCTACTACGATCTCGCTTGTAATAATGAATGGGCAAGCATAGTGGAGGAGTGGGGGACGACAGATGCGCGTGCCAGGCCATGTGAAAGAAGTATTGCTGAGCTGTCGCAGCTGATTTTCCCGTCACTTCTCCAAAAAAATATTGGGTGAGTCAACGTTAATTTTGCAAGCTTCAATATCACATATAATTTGCTTTTTATCGAAATTCCCTCGGTTCACCATCGAACGAAGGTTATCCGGGGTGAAAAAATATCCCAATTGACCTGCGAATCAGTGGCTAATTTCGCTTCGTACTCTGACGCCACACAAAGAACTGTCAGGCACAACGAAACGTCATCTCGTGTCTTGCAATATATGGAAAAACAACGCAATTTCTTTGTTACTCCGAAAAACGTTAAATCATAAAATATTCTTTCCGAGATTATTAAATTATGACTGAAAATGAAGCTTTTTGTTTTATTGATAAACGATATCGAAACTGCGGGGATTTTTAATGAAGCAGGAAAAAAATGATGATCGTTTGCGCATGCGTAAGCCCATACATTATTCATAGACCGCTCATTGGCTCAACTCCTTGGCGCCACTCTCATATGCTTGTTTCCTCCTTTTTTAAGTTCTCGCGAGAACTCCAATCTACAGATGATTCACTTAATTTTTATTATAATAGAAATATTTAGTCGTATCTGAAAGTATTGATTAATGAATGATTTTACTTCTGGCTTTTTGGTTTTTCCTATTAACCCTAGCTATACATTATAACTTTTAGTACCTTACTTACACACTATCGGTCTATTGGACCGACAACTTTTATTGCTCTATAACATTATAACAAACGTGTCTATTGAGGTTTAATTGTAGTGAAATCAAAACGCCAAACTCCGACCAATCCGAAGAAGCGATCAGTAAAGCCAAAAAGTCGTTTGATAAAAAGTTATAATGTTTATGAAAATTTAGTATTGCTGTCGGTCCATTGGACCTCGTAGTGTGTAGCCAGGGTTAAAACTGAAAAACTTATTAAAAAGTATCGACTTGAAGCTGGCTTTATTGAAAAAAAGTGTATGAATAAAAAAGCTGATTTTTTTTATTCGAGGATTCACAACATTTATCAAAGAAGTCGTTTTTCATCAAAGATCCTATGGATTAAGATTCAAGGTGGATTACTCATCGAGCAAAGTTGCCCAGAAAAGTTGCAATCCAGTTTGGGATCGTGTAAAAAATGAAGAACATTTCCATCTCGAAATGATGCAGAGGATTCATGTTTTGCAAAGTTTCGTGCCGAATAATAATGTTGATGGAATTAATGTTTTCTTTGATACCTAATTGAGATACCATGGAAATTGGACTGGATCAAGTGGTGCCCAAATTCGTAGGGTCCAAAAACTTGAACTTCATTCGATGTTTATTATCAAATTAAAGCTTAAGAGATTTTTGCTTTTGAATTTAAGTTATAGATACGATCAAAATATATGAAAATGGTGATCCTCAAATCGACATAATTATTGTGATCTGCATCCTAAATGCCTCATCTAAATATGTGCTAAATGTAGGCTTGATAAAACTTAGTTCCTTAGCTGACGTGAGCACTGAAAAAAGTGACATCGTTGATGCAACAAATTTTACGATAGTTAAACTACTCAAAAAAAAAAACTGAAGGGATTTTTCGAAAAGAAATTGGAATATCCAAAGATTAAAAACAAAAATAAATCAAAACACTCCAAAAAAATGAATTACAATTTAGGTGGAAAAATAATGTGATTATTTTTTAAATACACGACGATGTCTAAAATATTTTCAACGAACTAGATACTTTGTTCGTTAAAAAATATAAGCGGTTGAGCCGATTAAATTTTAAGTTCTAGAAAAATGTTTCTGGCTTTATAATTCGTATACGTGATGCAAAAAAATATGCTATTTAAAAACACATGCAAGAAGCAAGTGCCCAAAGAAAAAAATATGATTTTGAAAATAGAAAAATAAATGTTTTTAAATTAAATGACATTTGTAAAATTTCGTAATAATCATATAAATAGTTCGATGGCAGCGAGTAACGTCAGATTTAGCTGGTTCAATTCATTTTTATTTTTTTATCCAAGTTACACGTTTTCCTGAGTCATTAACGGGAGAAACCAGTTTAGGAGGCCGAAATCTTGGTGTTTTTCGCGAATTTTTTTAGCAGGGAAGGAATAATCAGAATTTGTTTAAACTTGGAGGATATTTTACTCATGTTTTGAAGTACACTTTGTAATTTTTTCAAGTCATTTCCGCCGGAAATAGTGGAGTTAGAAGCTGCTGTCCATGGACGATCGCCATCCGAGTTTTTTGCTGGTGGACATTCCTGAAGTCACAATTTTTATCTGCAATCATTGCAATTTTCTTTTTTCCTTAACAACATATTTCCTAAGAATATGAACCTAATTGTGACAAAAAAAGTTGAAAATTGCATGTTTTTGAGGTGTTTGAACACAATATCATGTTTTTATATCATGTTTTTTCACCTTTTTTGCATAAAAAAAAATATTTTTAATAATAATATCATTCCAGAGTTAGGTTCATATAGATTATAATTGAATAAAGAATATTCACACAAATTTTCAGAACGATTGGTCAATAACTTTTTGAGCTAGAATGCCCACCAGTTGAAAAAAAGTCGTCCATGGACAGCATCTAACTCCACTATTTCCGGCGGAAATGACTTGAAAAAATTACAAAGTGTACTTCAAAACATGAATAAAATATCCTCCAAGTTTAAACAAATTCTGATTACTCCTTCCCTGTTAAAAAAATTCACGAAAAACACGAAAATTTCGGCCTCCTAAACTGGTTTCTCCCGTTAAATGGAAAGAGCTGAAAGATTGAGAGGTCGTAATCATTAGGAAACAGGAGATTAAGTTCTGGTGGATACAGAGAGTTGAAATATGTTGCGAATCTGAAAAAAAAGATGAAATAAAGATAGGAGTGTGAAACTGATGGATTTACGAGGGATGTATCGTTGGTAATATTTAACGATCATTGTTGACTCGTTGAGTACACAATACAAATGCTTATTTATCGATTGTAACAAAACTGGATGAGAATTGGACAGCCGAACGGCGCCGCGCCCCACCACGAAAAATGTCTCGTTCGTCGATCGTTTCTCGTGCGGCGAAGGTGGCTGGAGGTGGGAGGGAAGGAGGATGACGTCACGTGGCGTCGGCGTCGGGAGCCCTATTGATTTTTGCATGGGCAGCAGCACGCACAAGACAGAGACGAGAGAGAATGACGGCGATGGGAAGAACTCGGAGGTGATGGAAAGAGGCGCCGGAGGGTTGAGAGGGTTGGGAGTGTGAGTGTTGAATCGGACATTGGTCGATGACTCGGGTCTCTTAGCTAGTCACCCCTCAAACGGGTCACGTGGTAGACTCATAGAATGTAAAGCGCAAGCTCGGTATCTCCCCCACTGCACAGGATTCATGGAAAAAAAGAAGAAAGAAAAAAAAAGAAAAAGAAAAATAGATCGCTTATGAAAAGAGCCGCTCGATCGCGCTAGGATCGCAAAAGCTCCACCAACCTGAGGGGGTGGTTGTTGTAGAGTTGTTGGAGTTCCGTCACAGCTTCGATCTTATTCTCTTTCCCTTATTGTCGCCGCGTACGGTAAAGCCAAATAAAATTCACCAAAATTAATCAAAATAATAATATCCGAGGAAAAAGAAAGGAATAAGCAGCGAAACAAGTAAAAGCGATCTTCAAATACGGACATGCAATAATGTTCACTATACTATCAACGAAGACAATCGTGGATAATCGCTTCGACGCGAGTGTCGCGATTAATTATCGCTCCTCGTTTCGTACGTGTCATTTGTTTAATACGTCGCTTGGAATCCAAGTGTGAGTGTGAATCAGTGTGTTGGTGGCAGTTTAGAGGGTAGAGTATTAAGATAATATCGCAGTGAACAACAAAAACGAGGATCAAATAGGGGTAAGACTGCTCTTCTGCTTTTTTTTCGATACAGTTTTTATATTTCAATTTAAAAATTCATTTTCTTCCGATAAGTTCCTTTTTTTCGGGGTTTTTGCATTTTCGCGCAATCGGGTTGCTGGGCTTGGTCTTGCTGGTGCTGGCATCAAGTCCGGATCGATCATGCTACAACGCTGCGGCTGCTGCTGCTGCTGCTGCTGCTGCTGCTGCTGCTGCTGTCGCTGCTTCTCCTGCTACTCGGGGTTGTTTTCTCGTACCAAACTCCCATGATTCCTTTCGAGTTCGCGAACGTTCAAGGCCTCGTATTTTTGTTTCTTTATGCTGTGATACGTAGCTCTATAATTTGTCCTTGATTAGACGCTATTTTGCGTTCTAACTTTTCGAGGGTTGCATAAATACGAGCTTTTAAATACGAGATTGGTAAAAAATATTTGTCTTTTTATCGATACTTCATTATTTTATAATCGGTGGAATCGTAACCTTTTCTATATTTCGTAAATCGATTATCAAATTAATAATAATTATTTTCCATCCCTTTTGAGCATAAAAAATAATAAACTACATTTCTGCACAAGCGATAGTTGTCTTCAATTTATTTTGTTGCAAACAACCATTTTCTTCGTTGCATTCAGCAAAAATACAAAAAAACATTGGACGCCATCTTGCGAGCTTTGAATCGGGCGATAAAAATATGAAAAACAAGCTTTGCTGAAATCTTCATTCGGCTCGTTTGCCCACGAACCAATAATCGATTTTCTTTCAAATTATCCATCAATAATCAACCATTAAGTGATGTTTGTGGTTTTTTTTTTCTTTTTTCTTTTTTTTAATTCGTCAATTTGAAATTCCAACTTTTAGTTCATTTGGTGATTAAGGGCCTTCAAGAATCTACGATTTATTGAAATTTATAGAAACGTGCGGGCTAGTAATTTCATCAAATCAAAGGTTGCATCCTTGACGGAGTGTTCTCATTTTTTTAAATTGAAATTCAAGAGGCTAATTAGTTTCCTGAATGCCCTCGAAATTGTAGGGCAATGTGGGTATTACGTGTGGGCGTGCACTCGAGGACATTTCTTTCCACCACCTATCAATCGACACATTTAATAAAATACGAATGTCACGAATTGCAACTCAATATTCTTCAATTTCTCAGTTACTCATCGAATGCGTAAAAAATCAATCCTTTCGCTTCTTTTTATCACACATTGTATCGCAGGCGCGAGGTAAACCATGCGCGCGCAAAAAGTTTACATCCTTCGTGTTTTTTCGTCGTTTTCGTCGTCGTCGTTATCGGACAAACGTCTGTGAATTTATTTATTGTCGTCTGAATTTTATTGTTCGATTACAATCCAGTGGTTCAAAAAATAAACGATTTGGGTTGGTGGGGATTTTGGAGAATGAGCGAAGTTTTATTGCCGAATGGCATTCGTTTCGATAATTGACTACTTTGATAATTAATTTTTTCATCTACGTTTTCATTACGATGTAAGTAAGTACGGTAATCAAGAATTTATAATAAATATCGTTTATCTCAATAACATCAAACAAAAAAAGTTCTATAAAAATTGCCCAATTTGATTATAATTATTATTACGTTATGTTAATTTATTTTCTATGATATTTGTCTGATATCGTCCATACCAATTTGTTTATAAATCTTCCTATTTTTTCTAATATTATAATTCGAGAAAGAAAAATTGCACCCTGTTTTTTTTTTTCTTAGTGAATCATTTATTCGAGATAAGGAGACAATAAACGAATATAAATTACTTGAGAGTCGTAGTTATTGAAGGACGAGGAGATTATTACAAAATTTTTGTTCTCAAATGTTCATTGATCGTGCCCATCTGTTAGGGAATGATCGTACCTTTTATAGGGATGATTCACAAGACTCTTTGTCTGTCCTGGAATGTTATTATCTAAATGGCGTTCAATTACCATTTTTCGTTTGGTGTGAAATCGTAATTTTTCTCTTTATGCCTCAAATACGAATTGATGTAAAAAATAGTATTTTTTTCTTGCGTTTTCTCATTGAAAAAATTGCATTTTCATCGAAGTGACTAAAACAATTGTAGGATAATAAAAATACCGATTAAAAATCGAAAGAAAATACTGAAAATTGTGTTTTTCATTTTGATTTCAAATTCTGTTTATTTATTGAAAATAAATTGAGAGTTGGGCTAGTCATTTTGATTGTAATTGTTCAATAGAAAATTCAAAGATAAACGTAGCAAATTTTTTCATAAATTTTATTGGTGTTTACTGCGAGTAGAATTTCGTCGATTTCGTTAAGGAATAAATCCGATAATAAATACACGTGAGATTTTGATTGATGGGACGATAACGAAACGTGATGACGTCGTGGGTCGGAGATAGCGGGAGTTAACAATGGTTGAGGGTTGAGAGCGTATATTTGCGAACTCGTGCGTGTTCCATTCTTGCATGTGGGCAATAAAGGAGGGTCGTGGTAGCAAGTGCTTGAATTTTTCTACTACATTCGTTTCATCGTCAATTTTTTTATGATGTGCGTAAATTTGATGTTGTGGCATGTGTGTGAATCTTCATTGATGGTATTTTTCATTTTTCCAAAAATTCTACGCCTCTCTTCGTTTTATTCATTAATTTTTTTTATTTAAATTAAAAAATGAGGTTTCGATTGCTCCGAATGTCCCACGTTTTGTAAAATTTCGTATTGCCATGCAAATATATATTTTTAAATTGCTTCGCTCTTATATATTGAAAAAAAATTGATATTGATAAACCAATTAAAAACGGGAGCACCAAAAATGCTAGTGAACATTTTCAAAATTTGATAAAATGCAAAAATCGTGAAAATTTGAAATTAGAAAAATTTGAAAATAAAAAAAATGTTTCGACGATCATCAACCGATTTCACTCGAAAAATATTATTCTGGATCATTTCAAAGCACTAATATCAGCGTGAATTTTATATTCTAGTAAATTTCAGTCACAATAACTGCGAGTAAAAAGTAAAATAACAAGGAGCCCCAGGAGGATAGCGTGCTTTTCCTGATGAACATTTCACCCATGAAATTGTACAAATCTTAATGGATTACGTAGTAATCGGAGTCGGGTGAATGATTATTATTTTCCCCAGAAGCTTTCCCATCGCGTTATTACCGTTCTTCGAATCGCGTATCCGCGAGAAAATGCAGTCTGTTAAAAAAATCACATTTTTTTTACAGATATTCCGAAAAAATTCAATTTTACAAAAACTTAAAAAAATTATATTACTAACCAACGAATTAATTCACGATTCAAATAGTTAAATTATCTTTTAACATGGATTAACATTTTTTTATATTAAAATTTTACCAAAATGTTAATAAACGAATTGACAAAGATGCCCGAGCAAAAAAAAAGCATATAGATGGATTATTATGAGTTTCCCAAGAATTTATCGATTGATAGTAGAACAAAAGTGTGGAATCTGTAACGGAATTCCTTTTAAAAGTGGAGTTTATCACGTATCCACAATTTTCGCGATATTAATCTAAATTGATATTACTCAATGAAAGATTTTTTACAAAATCATTGTATCACACTCCATAATAATTAAAATATTCCTCCATAATAAATCCATTCTTAATTTATTATCCAAACTCCACAATAAAAAAGATAAAAAAAAACTGACATCATGATTTTTTTTTTTATGTCCATAAAAGTGCGTACAGGCTTGATTATATATTCATAGGCTTGAAAGACATAAAGTTGTCGTATTTATGAAATTAAAAGCATTCCTGAAATGATGTGCATTTTTTTTTTTATTATTTTTTATTTTATTTTATTTTTTTTTTTCAAATTATGTGTTGCAGCGGATTGACAGATAGCTCAAAGGATTGAAAGAGCGGAGTGTACTGAAAAGCCGGCATTGAAGAAACATTGAAAAGATGTCGTCGGTTAAGGTAGCCGTGAGGGTTCGTCCCTTCAACAACCGTGAAATTTGTCGGGAGGCTCAATGTATCATCGAAATGACGGGAAATACGACCTGTAAGTATGTTACGTCGAGCACAGTTATGACATATTTATATTTATCAATCTATAAATGAATAAAAATATATAATATATATATATATATATATATATATATATATATATATATACACATTCATGTATATGTAACGATCTTGTGGCTCGAGAGTTCAAGTGAGTAAAAGGAAGGTGGTGCGCTGCCACGGTTTCGCGTGTTCCGGAGGTTAGAGAGAGAAAGAGCGAAAGAGCTCGTGGATCGATAAAGTGCATCGGTGCCTTCGGCGAGGTGACCCAGCCGAAGCGTCGAACTGTAGAACGAAGAAAAACCACCCTTTTCTATCCCGTTCTCTTCCTTAACTCTCGTGTATCATTCCAATTAATAACGATCTCAATATTTGACATATTTTTTGATTTATGATTACCGGGCAAAAAATCATTATATAATTTATTTCTTATTTACAAACTTATTTATATAAGTCAGAAAAATTTCTATTAATGATGAATTAACTTGATCTATTTAATTTAATTTTAGATTAGATCATATTTTTATGAATTTTAATGATTTTATTTGTTTATTGAAATTTGATAATTGACGTTTGGCCCTCGGTGTTTTCGCACACCGAGGGCCACGCGAGCCTCATGCCTTATCGATCTTAGAGGGTTAATTGAACTCTTGCTAATTCAACGAATCTCCGAAAATTCCTATCGACTGATGTTTCTCATATTCTATTCAACCTCCGAATTGACGAATTTTTATTATTCCAGTCATAAAAGTTTCGTTTAATATGATGCATTTCATGATTTTTTTTGTTTCAAGTCAAAAGGCTAAATAACTATGTGAATTTTACTTCAAATAGTTTATTGGCGAATTTAAATGAACTATTGATCGAACGTTAGTCCATTGACCTCGCGACAGAATTTCCATAGTTATAGCTGTCGCGAAGCAAAGAACATATAATTACAAATAAAATAACAAATCGAAATACCAAAAAATAATCATTCTCTTATTTATTTATTTTTTTTACAAATAATGACTTTTTCTTCACAATTAAGAATTCTAGTTCGATTCCACTGTGTGAAATAAATAGATAGAGAATAGATTTTTGTATTCCGAAAATATTTTAGATGAATTCCCTTCAGTTTACTGAAAACCGGAGTTTTCATTTGTTTGAACAATCTTAATCCACAGATGTTGTCTTGCAATACCTCAAAAGACGCCACAAATATTTCTCTCGAACAATGCTTCACTTAGTATCAGTGGCGCCCTCAGCCAAGTTATCAATATCTATTTTTATGTTGCCTCGATACTATTGTCTTATCGTATCCATTGTAATATCTAAGAACACTTAAGTCTTTGCTAAAACAATCAAAATTAAAATGGAATAATTCATTCACGATTTTGATTAGAAATTAAAAAAAAAAAAATCTTATTCGAAATACAAAACACCCTTTCTTATATTTGTTCAAATATGAATCGAAAGAAAATCGTCAAATTGGAAAACAGCAGCCTGCAAAGAAAATGAATTCTCCTTTTATTCATTTGAATAAATTAGTGAATAAAGACGAGCAATTTCTGTCAGCATTGAACAGAATTCGTTTCAATGGATATCCCTTTATTTTTTATAATTAATTCATTATATTAAAAAGTTTATTTATCAGATAAAAACCATTGGTTTCATGTAATCCAATATACCAATTCTATTTTATTATTCGCTTTTAGCCATAGTAAATCCAAAGGCACCATCCGGAACGAAAGATGCCATAAAAAGCTTCAATTACGATTACTCCTATCATTCCATGGATGTGAGTTTAAAAATAAAATAAAAACTTGATTTATTCTCGAAAAAAAAGAAAACAAATTGAAAATAATTCATGGGAAAATAACAATGAATCGTAATTTCAGCCAAGCGATTCAAACTACTCATCGCAAATAATGGTTTACAAGGACATTGGAGAAGAAATGTTGCAACATGCATTCGAAGGCAAGTTTGTGAAAGGAATAAAACGATTTAAACGATGATTACTGATTTAAAAATAGTTAAAACTGTGAATAATATTGTCGATTTAATAACAATAACAAATAAAATGTATTCTCGACAGGATACAATGTTTGTATATTCGCATACGGCCAGACCGGTGCCGGAAAATCTTACACGATGATGGGTAAACAAGAAGAAGGACAGGAAGGAATTATTCCACAGATTTGTAAAGATCTGTTTCGTAAAATAAGCAAAAATTCGAGTGAACAATTGAAACACTCGGTCGAGGTGAGCTATATGGAAATATATTGCGAGCGAGTTCGAGATCTCTTGAATCCGAAGAACAAAGGAAATCTTCGCGTTCGAGAACATCCGTTGCTCGGTCCGTACGTCGAGGATCTTTCGAAACTTGCTGTAATGTCCTACGAGGATATTCACGATCTCATAGACGAAGGAAATAAAGCGAGGTAATTAAAAGAAAAAACAAAAGTAATCGAAAATTGTTAATTAATTATAATTAGTGAATATAAAAATTTATTTGACGGCCGAAAAACATTTGAAAAATTACAGAACCGTCGCGGCAACGAATATGAATGAGACTTCGAGCAGATCACACGCAGTCTTCACTATCTTCTTCACTCAGCAAAGACAAGATAGTACGACAGGTCTCGTGACCGAGAAAGTCAGCAAAATTTCACTGGTGGATCTCGCCGGTTCGGAACGTGCTGATTCTACAGGTGCCAAGGGCACGAGGCTCAAAGAAGGAGCCAATATTAACAAAAGTTTGACAACCCTTGGAAAAGTTATCAGCGCTCTTGCCGAAATCGTGAGTTATTTTATTTCATTAAACTAAATTAATAAAATAAGCTAGAACCTTTGTCGACAATAAATCGCTGCTTTTTTCCTGCTATCCTATTGCTCACGTGATTTTTTGGATTTACACAGGCGGTAAGTTTAAATCCTTAAGCTAAAATGAAATATTGTAAAAAAATGAGTCATTTTTTTTTCTGTGTATATTTTATTGCGAGAATAAGCATTAAGAGGCCAGTCCACTTTGGAGCCACGAAAAAAAGGCTATTTTCGCGATTTTTTTTTGAGGATTTTATAAAAGATATGAATATAAAAGTTGTTGGGCTTGATAAATAAAGTCTTGAAATACATAAAAAAAAATTTTTTAATTCATTTTTATTCATTTTTAAGTACAAAAACTATAGTTTAACGTAACGCCTCAAAAATAGGTGGGCTAGGTAGCTCCATCACAACTCGGCAACGGCTTGTCTGAAATAAAAAAATCAAAGTCCATTAGATTCAGTATGACACCAGCTACAAAATAACCCTCGGATATAAAGTTTTATCAAAAAATAAAAAATTGGCAGATGAAAAATGAAAAAAGTAAAAAAACGCGTTTTTTTCCGTATTTTCTCACAAAAAAAAGAGTAAAAATCAAAATTTTTAAACCATCGAGGGTCATCTTGTTGCGAATCATGTTTACAATATGTGGTTCAAATTTCAAGAGAATCGGTTTATTAGTTTTAGAGATACGATGGAGCTAGATTTTGAAAACGTTGTTTCGAGAAAAACGCGTTTGAAGTTATACGCTCATGTAGACGAAATGAGGTCCTGACGTTCAGGTAAAAAAAATAAATACTTAGAGAGCTCGGATATTCATAAAATTTTGACACAATATTTCTGAATGTATGTACTTTCGAAAACAGTAAAAAAAATCGATTTTTTGAAATTTTCAAAGTGGACTGGCCCCTTAATACGAGGCTTCAATTTTTTTATGCTCATAAAAGTTCTCTCCAATTCTCTTTATTATTTTCTATTGTGTAGTTTCGTGCTAAAATTTTATCCAAATTATGCGCTTATAACCCAAACAGCCCACGTGAGATTTTTGCGAAGACTTTTCCTTTCAACGGTGCCCAAAATTGATTTGCAGTTTTTGGAATAAAAATTTAAAAACCGAAAGTCCAAAAAAAGTAATCCTTCAAAATTCTAATTCCAAGTTCCAGTTATCGACGATAATTCGAAGTACAAACGTGAAACATCATAAAAAACGACTGAATTATAAATGTAATTTAATAATAATAATTATTATTATTTTTTTCTCGTGTTTCTATCAACGAAAATTGGCATCGACATTTCTTATTTATCGAACAATTATTGAATGTATTATTTTGAAATTTAACCGGAGCTGAAAATGGCTTTTCAGGCAACAAAGAAAAAGAAGAAGGCGGACTTCATACCCTACCGAGATTCCGTTCTGACTTGGTTGCTTCGTGAAAATCTTGGTGGCAATTCCAAGACGGCTATGATAGCAGCCGTCAGTCCTGCTGATATAAATTACGACGAGACACTCTCGACTCTTCGGTAAAGAAAATAACCACAAAATAATAATATTTCTTGTGATAAAAAGAATTCCTAAAATAGCCTAATTCGAAACTGAATTTGTTTACTCTCTTAATAAATTTATTCTCATTGCTCTGTTCGTGGTTTTCAAGTTAAAATTAATAGAAGAACATTTTGTTTCAATCGCAGATACGCAGACAGAGCGAAACAAATAGTTTGCAAGGCAATCGTCAACGAGGACGCCAATGCCAAGCTCATACGCGAGCTCAAAGAGGAAATACAAAAGTTGCGAGAGTTGCTCAAACAAGAGGGCATCGATGTTCAAGAAGGTAAATTTCCTTTCCATTTGATGTTGATTATCAATCGTCTTTTCTACCTTGATATACGACACAGATTCTCTGGAGCCGATGGTGTAATGAGAGGAGTATAAAAAAGAAATTGTGAAAATTTATTTGATTGATCCAATAAATGAACGGTCAGGAAAATAAAAAAAAACAATGATTTGATTTTTTTAATGATCATATCAAAAGCACTGATTATTGAGAAAACAATAATTTGAAGAAGTAATTCGCGAGTAAATAATTTGTTTCGTATATCGTGGGAAAATATTGTCGTGTAGTAAACAACAATTAAAAAAGTAAAATAATGAAAAAAATAAGGTAAGAAATCATCCTAAAAGAATCCATTGACAAAGATATTCCTACAAGTTCGTTGCCATTTACATTGTGATATTGTTTTCTTTCTCTGTCCCCGACCACGTTGTCCTCGACGTAGGGCCAGATGGCAAAGTCTGTTATGAAAAGAAAGAATCTAGTAAGTAGAAAGGCACAATCGAAGGGAATGCGATAAATTAAATATGCTGTCAGAGTTATCGAAAAAAACGCCTAAAAAAAAATACACGAGGAATTGTAATTTTTGAGTATTTTCTTAAACACACTTACGATTTTATTTCTATTATTTTGATATTATTAAGTTTGTTTAAACATGCTGAAAAAAAATCTTTTTTATCGGCTTTATATCGCGTGAGTCGAAGCTTTTCTTGTACAATTTGTCATTGACGCCAAGCTTGACTCATTATACATACAAAATGCCAGAATTTTCTACATACGACGTAACACACAAAAAAATCAATTCACATGTTAGGTAATTTTGCATGGCAGAAAAAAAATAAACACGTAAACCGTAAATTAAATAGCGTGCAACAGTGAGAAGCGAGCAGCACTCAATTTCTCTGGCTTTCGATGTAATTACCGATAACGCCTTTTGTCTTTTATCAATTATCGAATCGCTACTGTTGAAAAAACCTTTTCAAGCCTTTCTTTTTTCATTAATTTTTTCAGGAGACGATCCAGTCATTATTAAATCGTCGAAACGCGAAGAAGACGTCAAGGAATCACGACAGAGGCTTCCCTCACATCCTACTTCGACATTCGCCGAAGATGCTGTTGATCAGTTACAAGCTTCGGAAAAACTTATAGCCGGTAAGTTGACATATTTTTTATTTAAGGAGCTCCAACCGGAAGCTCCATTATTAAACAGTTATACATTTGAAATATGTTGTACATCAATCTTAGACCCCTACAATCTATTTTTCCGACCGTAAACCCTTGGAAGATTAGAGTCAAAAACGACCCCAATTTTCTCTTTAACATAAAATCTTCCTCCTATGTGATAATAAAGTTTGATTATATACACCATTTTCTTCGTATTTTAATAACGAAGAAAACGGTGTAAAACTTTATAAACCAAACAAAGTTTCAGTGAAATGCCAAAGAGGACATTTTTATTAAAAAAATTTGGGTTCGTTTTCGAGCCCGTTATAAAGCTTGTAGGGTTAAATATACTATTCACAACAAACATTTTTTTCAAAACATTATGGACAATTTGAGTGCGAAATTAAATTCCAAATCATCTTATTACTTATGTCGTCAAATCATACTTTGATCGTAATGTTGTGATTCTGATTTATAAATTATTAATCATTAATTGATACCATAAAATAAAAGAAACCACGTTACTGAATTAATTTTCACGAAATTTCATGTCTTTCAACAAATCAGACTAATCTGGTATATTTGATCGCGTAGCTTGCGACAGCTGTCAGTAAAAAGACGGTCAGATCAGTTATTGAAAATATGTAATTTATATTATATCGTTCGCTAAGATTATTGTAAATTTTCAAATAGTTTGTAAAAAAAACAAATATTTATTATATCCTGTAAGCCTCAGATGGTAAATAATCCGAAATATTTTCCATTACAATTTCATAATAATGTACATGTATTATGAAATATTTTATATAATTTAAGGGGAGCAACCACTTTAGGAGACCGAAAATTAGATGATTTTTTGGATTTTTTTTTATCGTGAAAAAAAAAACGGAAATTTCCGCAACTCTGACAATAATTTATTCATGTTTTTATACATCTTTGCTAATTTTTTCAAGTTATTTCATGCATTATTTAAGGTGCAATCCGCTGTGTCCCTTGGCGTGTCCTCATCGTCGTTGTCGATTTGCGGAAATTGTGCAGCTCGCAATTCGCATTTCGAAATAGTCTAGCAAATTTTTATACATTCTTGAAATGTTTTTTAAGAACATGAACCTAAATTTTGAAAAAAAAATTGAGAATTGAATGTTGGAACGTATTTGAAAAAAATGAGCGATTTTTAGCATTTTTTTCCCCAGCATTTTGCAATAATAAATATGTTTTAAACAATCTAATCTTGCCAACTTTAGGTTCATGTTTTAATAAATTATATTATGTAAACGTGTACCAAATTTGAGGATGATCCATCAATTAGTTTTTGAGCTATGATTCCCGCAAATTGAAAAAATGTTGTTTCGAGAAAAACACGTTTAAAGTTTGAGCGCGCTTGGGAGTCGAGCGGAGAGTCTTTGTCATTTATATACATACCGTTAGAAGGAATCCGAATATCGTTTTGAAATTTTCAGGGTGTATTTTTAAGATATTTTGCTAACGCTTTATGAAATAAAAAAAATTGATTTTTTCAAAGGTCTTCAAAAAATGAATTTTTTCAAGACCTTTTTAAGAGATATATTAGGAATCAAACATTTTATACGTCAAATTTGTTTTGTTGTTGAAAAAAATGATGATTTGATGATTATACAGAATTAAACGAGACTTGGGAAGAAAAGCTCAAACGTACAGAGTCGATTCGTCTCCAACGCGAAGCAGTATTTGCTGAGATGGGGGTAGCTGTCAAAGAAGATGGTGTTACAGTTGGTGTATTTTCACCAAAGAAAACTCCACATCTTGTCAATTTGAACGAGGATCCGTTGATGTCGGAGTGTTTGATTTATTACATAAAGGATGGTTTTACAAGAATCGGTTCTGCCGAGGCTAACATTCCTCAAGATATACAGCTCTGTGGTCCTTATATTTTGAGTGAACATTGCGTGTTCGAAAATCACGAAGGCGTAATAACTCTTATGCCGAAGAAAGGAGCCCTCATTTATGTTAACGGACGCGAGATTTCTGAACCGATTGTTCTGAAAACTGGTTCGAGAGTTATTCTTGGAAAAAATCATGTTTTCAGATTCAATCATCCCGATCAGGGTAAGTTGACTGGAAAAAAGAAATAATAAGAAAAGAATTTCAGAAGAAAATTCGAATTTAACGAACTAATTTGAAAGTTCGAAATCTTCTGAAATTTTCTTTTTTCGTTCAACAGTTCGTGAACGCAGAGAGAAAACTTCACCTGCTGAAACTCCAGCCAATGGCGAAACTGTTGACTGGAATTTCGCACAGATCGAATTACTGGAGAAACAGGGTATCGATCTTAAAGCCGAAATGGAAAAACGTTTGTTAGTTCTTGAGGAACAATTTCGCAAGGAAAAAGAAGAGGCCGATTTACTGTTCGAGGAACAACGAAAGGTCAGCGATACTTTTATTTTCTTGTTACAAAAACTTCCATTTCAAATTTGCATAAAAATGATCGAAACCGATTCCTCGAAGAAATTTTCGTAATTCAACACTTTGGATTTTTCGTGAAGTAATTTGAATCCCAAATGTAAAACTTTGTGATATCTATTTACATTAGAAAGTTCTAAGTTTGCACTTTAAATGTAAATTCCGTGACGCAATTACGAATTTTCAAATTCAAGGCTCAGGAAAACTAGGAAATTCTTAGCGTCTTCTTAACTTTGACATTTTCTTTCTTTTTTTTTTTTCTCCAACAGAATTACGAAGCAAGAATAGACGCTCTTCAAAAACAAGTTGAGGAGCAAAGCATGACGATGTCAATGTACAGCAGCTATACACCTGAAGATTTCAACAACATTGAGGAGGATATATTCGGTGAGTGCTTGTACTTTGATCACCATTGTGGTACATAAAGCTTACGTCGTTGGAATGCAATGAAAAGTATTTGAATTTTTTTCTATTCCATTAATTTTCGAATTACTCGTCAATTTTTAGTGTCAATTTTGTAGGTTTTTAAAAAACCGAGCAAAGAAGGAAAGTTCAACTAATTTTTGTAGCATTTTTGCATAAAAATTGAAGGCAGTGCTAAAAATAAATTTCGTTGCATTCCAACGATGCAATAAATTTCAACATCGTCACAATTTATTCATTTTCGCCATTATTACAATTACACAGCACACGCTTTTTGATTTGTCAATGATTAAGAAAAAAAGATGTACGATAAAAGAAGATTATTGAAAGAAAAAATTTGAAAAATATTAAAATTTGCTTTCGCCTATTTCGCCCTCTGACTGTTTTGCCTGGTGATGGCTTGCATTTCAGTCAATCCATTGTTTGACGCAGAGAGCAACTGGAGCGAGCGAGAATTCCAACTGGCAGCTTGGGCATTTAGAAAATGGAAGTATCATCAGTTCACCAGTTTAAGGGACGATCTGTGGGGAAACGCTATATTTCTCAAGGAAGCCAATGCCATTTCTGTTGAGCTCAAAAAGAAGGTAAACTTTTTCGTTTGTTTCTCTCTCGTAAAGAATACTACGGTTTAAAAACTTCTAAGTTCTTACAAAATCGAAGAGTTGGCCTTTTGACAAAAAGTGAAATATTGGAATAAAATAGAAACGATTTTCTTCCTTTTTCTTTTTTTAATTATTTCTTAACGGGGTCATCCCATGTGACAGCTATTTTTTTTCGCTTTTTTGGGATTTTTTTTTGATGAATCATTAAAACACAATATCTTTGAATTTTTACCACACATTTATTAACATTTTTACAGTCCCTCAGAATTTTATCAAACAAAAATAACGAGTCGAATCGACTTTACACCGTTCGGAAGACACTCGTGTGTTGGTTGACGGCTGCCATGATTCCGGAGATTTTGCTCATCTGAAATCAAAAAATCACACGGCATTTTAATTTGTAGACCTGAGACTATCGCTGGAACTAAAGTAAAGTAAAAATATCGAAAATTGAATTTTTGGCACGGTTTTAAAAGTCGAAAAAAACGACGAAACTTGGAACTTAACATTTAAAACCGTGCCAAAAATTCAATTTTCGATATTTTTACTTTATTCTAGTTCCAGCGATAGCCTCAGGTCTACAAATTAAAATGCCGTTTGATTTTTTGATTTTAGATAAGCAAAACCTCCGGAATCATGGCAGCCGTCAACCAACACACGAGTGTCTTCCAAACGGTGTAAAGTTGATTCAACTCGTTATTTTTGTTTGATAAAATTCTGAGGGACTGTAAAAATGTTAATAAATGTATGGTAAAAATTCAAAGATAGTATGTTTTAATGGTTCATCAAAAAAAAAATCCCAAAAAAGGGAGGAAAAATAGCTGTCACATGGGATGACCCCGTTAACCGATCGTTGACATGATGTCCAAAAAGTTACTTTTCGTTGATTTTCTCGTGAAAATACTAGTTGATAAAAAATCCGATGTTTTCGGTATTAGATTTAAATATATAGAAACAAATTTAATCGCAAATTCTTCGACTTTTTACACCTCGCTCAAAAATGTGGTTTTCCCAATTTTTTTCGAAAAAATGGAGTTAAAAAAAGAGAATAAGGGATTTTCAGAGTGCGAATTTACGATTTGTTGCATGCCAATTATTGAACTTGTATTAAAAAAAAAAAACAATAACGAGTTTTTTTAAATCTGCGTGTTATTTCAAAATAGCCGAATGAATAAATGACATTTAGGAAAACTTGAAAAATGATTGTTTTCGTTTCAGGTGCAATTTCAATTTACACTTCTCACCGATACTCTCTACTCGCCGTTACCTGCTGACCTTTTACCAGTGGTGGATGATGAGGACGAGGAAGAACGACCTTTCCCACGCACGATCGTAGCGGTGGAGGTTCAGGACACGAAAAATGGTGCCACTCATTACTGGACATTGGACAAATTACGGTCAGTCAATTTGCGATTAAGGGAATACGTAATTACACGAAAAATAAATCATTCGTTCGCATTTTCTCTTGTAAATAAATTAGGGTTTCTTAAATCGCGTTTCTTAATCGTGTCTTAGTCAATCTCAAAGGCAAAAGACATGAAATGAAAAAAAAAAAATGACTTTTTTCTCATTGAATTATTTGAATTTATTTAATCGCGATCAAATTCGGTTCAAAGTCAAAATACGTGGCTCAAAAATCAACCAACTACTCGTTTTATTTCAATGAGTTACTTTCGCTGCGACGCATTATAATTCAAATCGCGTTTCTTAATCGTGTCTTAGTCAATCTCAAAGGCAAAAGACATGAAATGAAAAAAAAAAGAATGACTTTTTTCTCATTAAATTAATTGAATTTATTTAATCGCGATCAAATTCGGCTCAAAGTCAAAATACGTGGCTCAAAATTCAACCAACTACTAGTTTTATTTCAATGAGTTACTTTCGCTGTGACACATAATAATTCATATTTTTTGAGAATACTTTTCCTGGCGAACGAATCTCTTTGAGGAAGCTTTTTTACCTTGTTGGCCAAAGAACAGGTAACTTTTCAAGACATTACTCATTTGAGTTAGTCTTCATTTTTTCTACGAAGAGAAGGAGGAACAGGAACAAGGATTTATGGTTTCATTTATTTTGCTCATTACAAAAATTCCGCCTAGAAATAAATGGTACTTTTTTCTAATAATAAATTAAAATTTTTTATTTGGCTATCGGGCTGAATTTTTAATTACGAATAAAATTAATCTGGCGTTTAAAAGATTTACGTAAAAAATAGAGAATCGAGATGAAGAAAAATTGAACGAATTGATTCGATTGAAAGTCGATCCTAAAAATGATTAAAAAAAAAAAAAACATCTATCTGGAATTATATACACAATAAAAGAGTATCAGTGGAATAAAAAATTGATCAAATCGGCTTGATTGAATTTGAATCGTGTCGAGTTGATAAAAAATGCATATGATGAAATTGATACACGATCAATCTCGACTTAAATCGAATTTGTACCCAACAAGGTAGAAAGCTATCGACAGTTTTCGGCTCCAAAACGTATATAGCTTGAGCGACTAACGGACCTAAGCAAATCTCGTTTCAATAGACAACGCTTGGAGCTAATGCGTCACATATACAATGAGGACTTGAGTGCCAGCAGTCCGGAGGCGAAAGAGGATATTTTCCAATGCCTTCCGGTTTATCAGCATAATCAGAGGTTCTCGCTAGCAAATCTTTTGCCTTCGAGGTTGGTGCTCGGTCACGCACGAAAATGTCAAACAAATAAAAGTTTAAATAAAACAGAAAAGAGAACGATGATCGATAATAACATTTGCTTCGATTTTTCAATTTCGAACTTTAATATTTTGGTCTATTTTTAACATCCTATTAATTTGTTGAATTTTGGAGCAATTGCATTTCTTTCTCGTATTAAATTTCTAACATTTCTGATTATGGCACTGCGAAACACATTTTTGTCAATGCAACTTGATCGAGAAAATTATTTATCGAAACATCATTTATTATGAAGCAAATAAACAATATTAGGGTTCGAGATTTGCTATGAAAATGTCAGGATAATTCGATTCACACACGCAGCACAGTCACGTTGATTATTATTGAAGCAGAAACATTTGTTTTTATTTTTGACTTACAATCCCGAATGTCGCGATCGCACGGCCTGTGAGCTTTTCTTTGCTTTCGCTTGCTCAAAGCTTAAGGCTCGTGAGAACGCATATGGCTAAGTAAATAAACGAAAATGAGACTCTACATGCTCCTCCAAAAAACTCTGAGGCACAGTGTTTATCTGCTTACTTCTCGTCACTATTTTTCATACTGATATCTTTATTATATCAATTTTTGTTCCCTTTAACAAGAACGTTATACTTTTCGTGAATAAAAATCACACAAAAGTTTCATTGTTGTTTACAAATATAGGCAACGACTGGAGCTCATGCGCGAAATGTATCACAACGAGGCTGAATTATCCCCCACTTCACCGGATTACAATATTGAAAGCATAACCGGTGGCGATCCCTTTTACGACAGATTCCCATGGTTTCGCATGGTTGGAAGGTGAGAAAAATTCAATTTTATATAAAAAAAAAAGTATCATTCCAATTTCTTCATTTATTTTTACACTATTTGTTTATATAATTAATTTTCAACGTCTGTCAAAACATATCTCGAGATAGAAAATAACGATAATTATTGAACTATTATTTCTTTTACAAGAATCTTATGGTTTATTTAACAAAATAACTTTTAGAATAAAATTTTTCGTGTAAGGAAAAAAAAACAGGATCTACTGACCATTGAATGCCAAAAAAGATATTCAATTTTTTTTTTGTAACTATTTTTTCTATTTATTTTCATACAAACCAAATTTTAAAATCACCCAGAACACTTCAAATTCAATTTTACAAAAAAGAAAAGTATCATTCCAATTTCTTCATTTATTTTTACACTATTTGTTTATATAATTAATTTTCAACGTCTGTCAAAACATATCTCGAGATAAAAAATAACGATAATTATTGAATTATTATTTCTTTTACAAGAATCTTATGGTTTATTTAACAAAATAACATTTAGAATGAAATTTTTCGTGTAAGGAAAAAAAAACAGGATCTATTGACCATTGAATGCCAAAAAAGATATTCCATTTTTTTTTTGTAACTATTTTTTCTATTTATTTTCATACAAACCAAATTTTAAAATCACCCAGAACACTTCAAAATAAAAATTATTTTTAATAAATTATTATTTTTTTGAACCCCCATGTTTTATTATATAAAAAGAAGTTTTACAATTGGATATTCTTTTTAAAAGAAAAATAGGATCTATTAATCAATAATTATTAATTGTACAAAAGGTCCTTCGTGTATCTGAGCAATCTGATGTATCCAGTACCGTTGATTCACAAAGTTGCTATTGTTAACGAGAAGGGCGACGTCAAGGGTTATCTCAGAGTTGCAGTACAGGCTGTTGTCGGTAGGTGTTTGAACAATATTTTTAATTATTGTCAGTGAAGAAGAAAAATTGATAAAATTATCCAAAAATTTGACAACTTGTTTGTGTCCATCGTTAAATTAGCAGAGCAATCAGAGTGCCTCAATTGTTAGAAACGAATATTTGCATACCTTTTGTACAGTGGAAAAAAAAACATAAATTATTAAATTAATTAACGATTGAAGATATTTTACACATTCATTAATAGCCCAAAAAATGATTAGTATAGAATTTGAGAATTTAACGAATTGAGCTTTTGGTTGTGAACGTGTGTACAAAATATTTATATGAGAGCATCAGCAGTGGATTACTCGACAAAACCCTTGTTCTAGAAGAGGAAAACAGTGAATATTCGAGCGGTGTGAGACAGTCTGCTCGTATATCGTTCGAGGACGATTTATTCGGTACACAAGGACGACCGAGTAAACGTTCAACCTTGTTGGCTCAGACGCTCGACAAGAATCAACAAATAATGATGCAAGAAGAGCGTGTCGTCGAGGGCAAAACCGAGAGTAAGGATTGTGTCAAAGACGAAGAAGAAGTTGGCGACGCTGACAGTGGCAGAGGCGACAGTTCCGTTTCCAGTGACACTAAGGAAGATGAATTACCGGATCATCTTCAACCTGGTGCTGAATTTACATTCAGGGTTACTGTCTTACAAGCTATGGGCATTTCCACGGAATACGCTGACATATTTTGTCAATTCAAGTAAGTTGGAGGCATGTTTCATAGGCTGCTACAAATAGCGTATCAAATTTATGAGGGATAGTTAAATTGCAACATACTGAGAAGAAAAGTCCTTAATTATGTTTTTCTCCGATGCACCATTAAAGAGATATTCATCAATTTGACGCGCAGCCAATACGATGCGTCGATACAAAGAAATAGGCGTGGCAAACATTGAGTTTGAACCACAGCGTTGGATTGGCCGTCGCTTTTTTTTATTAATATCTCTTCAACGGCTTATCGGAGAGAAAAATAGCTGAGGACTTTTCTCTTTAAAATATCACGCTTTATTTGGCCTGTAAATCTTATAAATGACGTTCGAAAATTGCGACGACAAACCCATCGTTTATATGAGTATCGATATTCTTGTCTAGTTTCCTTCATCGACACGACGAAGCATTTTCTACTGAACCTGTGAAGAACACGGGCAAAGGAAATCCACCTGGTTTTTATCATCTTCAAAATGTGAGCGACTCCGAAAATTTTTAAGTGTTTGAAAAAATTGTGCGATAATGAGGTTCATGAATTTTTGAAAATATTGTTTTATCTCTGTTACAGATAACCGTCACAGTCACCAAATCCTTTGTCGATTATCTCAAGTCGCAGCCAATCGTCTTCGAAGTATTCGGTCACTATCAGCAACATCCACTTCACAAAGATGCCAAGCTCGACTAGTGAGTCAACTTTTCATTTCATTTTCGACATATAATTCGTCCATTCTCTCGAGTTTTACATTTTGCATCTCAAATTTTAACTCTGTCATTAATAAAACTCTTATTTTCATTTCACAAAATGAAATTGCTAATTACTGAAATATCGATCTGATATTTTCTGAATTTATTCGAAGTCTTTTTTTTTTAATTAGAGCCCCAGAATCACATTGTGAATTTGACCATTTATAGGACTTTTCTTTCCAAATCTTAAGTTACTACCTTTTTTTGAGCCCCGGTTGTTACTACGGGTCTTTACGACCCAGGCAACTTTGGAATTCGTATTTTCCGACACCATTTTTTTTAAATAATAAAAAACTCCTAACTAAACTTTGGCCTGCTTGCGAATGATCCAATGCTAGTAGTAATTTAGGGTTAACGGGGTCATTCCATATGACAGCTATTTTTTTTCGCTTTTTTTGGGAATTTTTTTTGATGAATCATTAAAACACACTATCTTTGAATTTTTACCACACATTTATTAATATTTTTACAGTCCCTCAGAATTTTATCAAATAAAAATATCGAGCTGAATCAACTTTACACCGTTTGGAAGACACTCATGTGTTGGTTGACGGCTGCCATGATTCCGGAGGTTTTGCTTATCTAAAATCAAAAAATCAAACGGCATTTTAATTTGTAGACTTGAGGCTATCGCTGGAACTAGAATAAAGTAAAAATATTGAAAATTGAATATTTGGCACGGTTTTAAATGTTAAGTTCCAAATTTCGTCGTTTTTTTCGACTTTTAAAACCGTGCCAAAAATTCAATTTTCGATATTTTTACTTTACGCTAGTTCCAGCGATACCCTCAGGTCTACAAATTAAAATGCCGTTTGATTTTTTGATTTCAGATGAGCAAAACCTCCGGAATCATGGCAGCCGTCAACCAACACATGAGTGTCTTCCGAACGGTATAAAGTCGATTCAACTCATTATTTTTGTTTGATAAAATTCTGAGGGGCTGTAAAAATGTTAATAAATGTCTGGTAAAAATTCAAAGATATTGTGCTTTAATGGTTCATCGAAAAAAAATCCCAAAAAAGCGAAAAAAAAATAGCTGTCACATGGGATGACCCCGTTAAATTCAATTGACACTCAAAATTTCGACCTCAATGTCCATCAACCATAAAAAAAAACGAAATATTATCGTCCCGAAACAGTAATAACACAAGTGGAAATGGTGGTAACAGCATAAGACAACCACCGAAGCGAATGTTACCGCCTTCGATTCCAATAAGTCAACCTGTACGATCACCGAAATTTGGCTCGGTTTTACCATCGCCAAGTACTTCCCACGTCCACGCAAAATACGATGTTCTCGTATGGTTCGAGATTTGTGAATTGGCGCCAAACGGAGAATATGTACCGTCGGTGGTCGATCACAGCGACGATTTACCATGTCGTGGTCTCTTTTTACTGCATCAGGGAATACAGAGACGAATAAGAATAACAATAGTCCATGAACATGCCTCTGAATTGAGATGGAAAGATGTCAGGGAATTGGTCGTTGGAAGAATTCGTAATACACCCGAACCCGAAGAGGAAGACAATGATTCTTCCGTACTTTCACTCGGTTTATTCCCTGGTGAATATCTCGAAATTCCTGGTGACGACAGATCTATGTTCCGATTCGAAGCTGCCTGGGACAGCTCTCTACACAATTCGGCATTACTCAACAGAGTTACGTCTTATGGTGAACAAATATTCATGACGATATCGGCGTATCTCGAGGTACGTCAATTATTCTCACATATATTCGTCATTTATTATCATTTTCAAGTTTACATCATTGAAATTATGAAAAATTCTTTTTTTTTTTTAGTTTTTTATTTTGTGGTTTTACATTAGGCAATATTTTTTGACACATTTAACTCTTTTTGTACATATTGGATTTTTTTCTAACGAAGCTTGTTGAATTTGAAATTTATTCGTCATTTTAACAACTGGCAATATTTCTTTGACAGATTTAATCATTGCTTCGAGCCTTCGAACTTTTATTCACTTTTTGTTTGATGTTTCGTTCAAAACCATTTTTTTGTTGGCTTTCAAAATATATTTGAATTAAATAATTTTTATTATCTTCTTCGTTATATGCTGCTATTTTGAGCTCAATTGACAGAGTGAGAAGAATTTTTATACAATAACAGAAATGTTGGTTTCTCAGCTGGAAAATTGCGGCCGACCAGCAATCGTCACAAAGGACCTGAGCATGATTATTTATGGTCGTGACGCCAGGGTTGGACCACGATCGCTCAAACACTTGTTCACGGGTAATTATAAGAATCAAGAAGCCAACAGACTGAGCGGTGTCTACGAATTGGTACTTCGACGTTCTTCCGAAGCTGGTAAGAAATTGATTTATAAAAATAATCGAAACCGGTCTATTTATTGAAGAAAATTTAAAGAAGAAGATAATTTAATTTTTTTCTCATCGTTCAATTTTCTTTTCGTTTCCAGGTGTTCAAAGACGTCAACGCAGGGTATTAGACACGTCCTCAACGTACGTAAGAGGAGAGGAAAATCTTCATGGATGGCGTCCACGTGGCGACAGTTTGATATTCGATCATCAATGGGAATTGGAAAAACTGACGAGGCTCGAAGAGGTCGAAAGGGTCAGGCACACGTTAATCATGCGCGAGAAACTTGGCATCGACAAAATCTCTTTGTGCAACAAGATTTCACACGATTTCACCAAGAGCGAGAAGGTACAAATATTTTCGACAGATTTTCCACTATTCATTGTTTTTTCGAAAAAGTTACGATACACAAAATCATTAAAAGATGATGATCGAATTTTCAGGCCGTTTTCGACTGACCTGAAAAAATTACTCTGTAAAGAATGGTCCAAATTTTGTTTTTTTTAACCATTTTGTAGCTTGAAATCTTTTTTTTTGTAAAGTTATCATTCGATATAGAAATAAAAAATATTTTTCCCGATTTCGGAAGCTGAGCATGGAATTGGATTCTTTTTTCGACCGAATGCCAGCTGCACAGTGCGAAAGCGTGTTGAAATCCGTTCAATATTGTTTTTTTTCGAAATTTCTGCTCGATTTTTTTGACTCCGTTATAAGCTGTCAATAAATGGCCTAAAATTCGATGCTCAGTGAGCAATTCTAATTGTTTCGAGTACTATATAATTAAATAATATTTAGAATGAAATTATAAAAGTTGTTTAAAAGAATGTGCAAACAGAAAATTGAAAGTGAATTATTTTAGGATTTTTGGATTTGGAATAAATAAATAGCAGTTATAAAATTCACATTCATGTTCTAACGTTACGGTTTTGTTTTGCGCACTCTATTGATTCAGGAGGTTTGCAACATGGTGGCAAAGGCTACAAACGATCCACACGCGAGCCCCGTAAAGCTGAAGCGTTCAAACTCGACGAAGGACCTTTACGAGCCTTGGGAAATGACGGACCGAGAACGGGAGCTTGCTACTAAATACATAAAACTCATACAGGGAAGAATACCAAACAAAGAGCCAGGAATCGTGCTTTCGGACGTTTCGCCGGGCGAGGACACGATAACGGACATGTCAGCGTCCCTCATATCTTCAATAATATCATCATCGTCACAAGAGTCAGTATACACCAACAGCACGATTAGCGCGTCTTCGTCCTCGGGAATTTCGTGTCTCGGGGACAATGGCCAAGCAGAGCTCGAGGTAACCCTCCGTTGTATGCCTGAAATAAAACGCCCGTAGTAAAAGCTCAGTCCATTATTAAAAACAAAGTGCTAGCAATCAAAAACGATGTATTTTTCATCTAAAATCGAACCAATTTACGTCGAAAGAGACATTCCGAAAGATTTAATTAAAAATAGAACAAAGGATCGATTTTCGAAGCAATTAATAACATTTAAAAAGAAGTTATTAATAAATCAGTGAATTAATTCACGAATATGAATAAATTATTCATTGAAAGATATTAATATTGTCATAAATAGATTTTTTATTTAATCGACCATTTTCTAATGCGTAAATTTTCGAATGAAACTAAAATTACTTCAAACTCACAAATTTTCAAATGAAATGAATTTTCCTTTGATCAGGCGATGAGGCATCAATTTTTTTCAAGTGCAAACCATTTCAAAGTTAATTTCAATTCGAATTAATTATTATTCTCGAATAAATGATGTCATTAATTGATTTTCAAACATTCATTCGCTATTTTTTAACATAATAATTTGGTTTTAAGCTCATTATCGAGCAATCGATCGATTGTTGTGTCATCCGCTGTGTAACGCGAGTTCCTGTGCTTCAAAGCTTTCTCTTTTGATTCCTTTTCACAATATTCTGCATTCCATATCTTCCGATGCTAGTCAAAGTTCTTTTGATCTTTCTGGACGTTGTTGAAAAGTAAAAAAAAAAACACACACAAAAGAAACAAGGAAAACAAACAAAAAAGTGGTTTGTTTGCGGCGTTTTTTGAGGTTGTACAAGGAGTGGTTACTTGCAGCCTGCGGGGATAATTGTGAGGAGCAGATCTAAGTCGTGCATCTTTAGGTTGAGTTCGCCGGAGCGTGCGAGACTTCAGGAGCTACAGGAGAGTATGATGGTTGGGGTTGGACCGAACGATACGACAACGACAAATCAATCGGCCTCGATTGCCCCAGCTCCCCTTGGTTCCTCGTCGCCTTTGAAGGAGAGTCTTGTGCTTTATGTACCAGAAGTCGAGGAAATTCGTATAAGTCCTGTTATCGCGAGAAAGGGTTATCTCAATGTCCTTGAACACAAAACCAACGGATGGAAGAAGCGATGGGTCGTGAGTGTTTCGAGTGTTTTTCTCTTCAAATTTCCTCATGGCTGGATCCTTTTTTTTTTTTACAGATTGTCAATAAATTTTCCTTCCATTTCTTAGGCTGTTCGCAGACCCTACGTATTTATATTCCGGGAGGAAAAGGACCCGGTCGAACGTGCCCTTATTAATTTGGCTACTGCTCAGGTCGAGTATTCCGAAGATCAACTAGCTATGGTCAAAGTCCCAAATACGTTTAGGTAAGTCCATTTTATTAACAAATATATATTCGTTATCATTTTTAAGACTTTTATCAAAACAATCAATTCTATTTAATTTATCATTGTAATTCCATTTGAAAATTCTATTAAATCCAAACAAACTAGACTTGAACTGAAATATTTGGACTTTTAACCACTAGTACAATTAGTTCACCCCAGAGGGCGCTTGAAATTCACCTAATACTAGAATTTTTGACATCAGAGGCCGATTTAATTCTGCCATTTATCTATACATTATAATTCGTCCATTTCAGTATTCTTTTTTACACGCCTACTAACGTATATGTTTTTACCAACAGTGTAGTGACAAAACACAGAGGTTACCTGTTACAAACTCTCGGCGACAAAGAAGTTTATGACTGGCTATATGCCATAAATCCGCTCCTGGCTGGTCAGATAAGGTAAGTAAATCAGCTTCGTTTCCCCAACATGTTTCATATGTCCATAATTATCAAAAAATCGATTTTTTATAGCTTATTATTATTTAAGTCCTTAACGGGGTCATCCCATGTGACAGTTATTTTTTTTTTCGCTTTTTTGGGAATTTTTTTTGATGAACCATTAAAACACAATATCTTTGAATTTTTACCACACATTTATTAACATTTTTACAGTCCCTCAGAATTTTATCAAACAAAGATAACGAGTTGAATCGACTTTACACCGTTCGGAAGACACTCATGCGTTGGTTGACGGCTGCCATGATTCCGGAGGTTTTGCTCATCTGAAATCAAAAAATCAGACGGCATTTTAATTTGTAGATCTGAGACTATCGCTGGAACTAGAGTAAAGTAAAAATATCGAAAATTGAATTTTTGGCACGGTTTTAAAAGTCGAAAAAAACGACGAAACTTGGAACTTAACATTTAAAACCGTGCCAAAAATTCAATTTTCGATATTTTTACTTTATTCTAGTTCCAGCGATAGCCTCAGGTCTGCAAATTAAAATGCCGTTTGATTTTTTGATTTTAGATGCGCAAAACCTCCGGAATCATGGCAGCCGTCAACCAACACACGAGTGTCTTCCAAACGGTGTAAAGTTGATTCAGCTCGTTATTTTTGTTTGTAATAAACGCGTACCTAATTTCAAAATACCAAAAATTGCTTAATTTTTGTAAACTAAAACATTTGGCTCGACAGACTATAACGACAACGCTATATTTGAAGAATCTTCTTGATTTTTTGAGATTCATTTATGCTTGAAAGATTTATCATGCCGAATGTGAAGATCCTTTTTTTTTTATGAGGCAGACTACATCGAATATCGGATTGCATTTGCTGTAAAAAGAATCTGAAATAATTTTTTTCTTGGACTTGAAGAATCAATTGATAATGTGAGACCGATATTTTGTTGCATTTTTTTCAACAGGCCTTAAAAAAATGTGCGGAAAAACACTAATTTTTTGGGCGCTGCAAACATGTAGCTCTTTGATTTTTCCAGCATCTTCTTTTTCTGAAACGAAACGATTTATACGAGAATATTGTTGTTTATTTGTTTTGTTTAAAAAAAGATCGAAACTAGCACGCAAAGGACCGGTGACGGGTGCAAATCCAGCGAGTTTTGGTCTAACAGTATCGGCGCCACTGATTGAGACGACGCAAGCGCAGCCAAAGTGAGTGACGAGGGAATGGCTCGGTGGCGAATTAGTGAGCCTTATCACTGTTGCCTCGAGAAAATTAATCGCGAGTTCAAACGCGACTCTCGAGGCTTACGATTTTCGTACCTTACGATTCGCGCTCGTATTCGAATAAAAAATCACACGAAATAATAACGAAAGAAACGTAAAAAATAATAAAAAAATAAAAAAATAAAAAACAGCAACAAAAAAACATACGAATGAAAAATCAACAAAACAACAAATTACGCGATTATTATTATTTCGTAATTCAATAACGAGAACCGTGATTATTACCGCAAGATGGTAAAACACACACGCATATTTATATATATTTTTAAAAAATATATATACGTATGTTCGGACAATTGCTAAGAAAACCAAATTTTCGTTTTTATTGAATCTCGTTGGGTCATTTTTTCTCAGCGCTATTTCGGTGATGCTCGAGTTCTAGGATTCGTTCGTTCAAACCGAAACGAATTTGGGGATTCCCATTTTTCGTTGCCCATGCGCACTGCGCAGTATCGTCAGTCGAAATAAACCGCGCTATGCGCATGCGCAATGAAGAAATCTGGGATTCCCCTAATTCGTGAAGCTTTCAGTAAACGAATTCACCGATCGAATCACCGAAAGGGTACTCACCGTTCGTTTTTTCAAACTCAACAAAAAACGCGTCTACGGTCGAGACTCGAGAGCTTAATACGAGAGTTGGGAAAGCATGTGTGACGGGTATTAAAGATGGAAAAATTCGTTGCGACGATTAATTCTTATGCAATCGTAATGAGAAAGAAATAGAGAGAGAGAGAAAGAGAGAGAGAGAGAGAGAGAGAGAGAGAGAAAAGAGAGAAGAAAATGCCTAATTTTATTCGAAAGAACTCGTAGCAAAAAGCTTTGCTTTTATCGCAGCATCACATTGAATTGAATGAGAGCCGAAGAGTGAAAGAGAGAGAGAGAGAGAGAGAGAGAGAGAGAGAGAGAGAGAAAGAGAGAGAGAGATGAAAAAGAAACACACACACGTCGAAGTTCTCAGCTCTACTATAATTACATTATATATATATAATATAAATATATATATAAAAATACCAATTACGTGTAAACACGTAAGGAATCGGTATAGATTATTTTTCAAATTTTTAAACCGTTTAATTTTGTTCGCCCTTCGTTCGTTGTACCATAGAAATTTATTTATTGTGTAGAGAGAAATTTAAAGCGTTATTTGTTGAAAAAGATAAAACGGGAACTTTTGTCTACGATTTGTTTGTTGCTGAATGGGCAAATTTTCTTCGAGTCTTCGAGGTTCTTGCGATAAAAAGGAACTTTTTTATTTGTGTAAAATTGATAAATGACATTTGGCATTTAGTAATTTTGCTGATTGTGAATTATTGCAATTAAAAAAAAAAAATAAAAAAAAAACAAATGATAGGTCCGCTTATTTGTTTTGCAAATATTTTTGATTTAGTGAAATTATCGAACGAAGTATAGAGATGCGAGAACCTCGACTTTGTCACCATATACTATTAAAAAAAATCATCCCCTGTTTTACGAGAAGAAAAAAAACTTCAAAAAACCAAAAAATAATAATAAGCAAATGTGAAAAAAAGGATCAGTAAATTTCGCCTAACCTCCTCTTGCCGCCACAGCGCCACCTGCACACCACATTATTAAATGTCGGATCGTTGCCACGTTCGAGCAGCTATAATAAAAACGTTCGTGCACGATATATAAAAAAAAGCAAAAAAAAACAAAAAAAAACAAAAAAAGTACTGTAATTAAACACTGTTTACTAATATTGTTATTACGAATATAGATGAGTTTGTTCTCTCTCGTTTTGTGCTTGACTACGCGGGCGTTTTGGACAAACTTAAATTTCGTGTCCTGACTCTCGAAAGGCTATTTTAAGTGAGCAAATAATTAATAAACCATAAAAGCAACGTATTCATTTAGACGTACGCGCAGACGTCTGCGCAGGCAGTCATTCATTTTTATCATCATCCGTGCATCACTTCACTCCGTGCATAAACTCTGAACGGCTGTTTTATAAAATTTTCAGCGCGACGAGGGATTCCCCGATTTTTGTGGAACTGTAAATTTTTCGTTGTTTCGCTTGATATGAAATTTTTTTCACTAATGTAAGATGCGCTGATTTTTTCCAAACGTTTTTACAAACTTCAACTGTCAATTTTTTTGTATAAGACATTTTTCAAAATTGATATCGAGAGTTTGAATTGATATTTGTTAATTTTATTACTGATTACGTCATTGTACACCTTTTACAGCAAAAATATTCAACTAGTTTCTAAGTCTTTATTTCAATAATTCGTTGAAACTGAAAGATTAATCATGATCTCAGAAAAAAAACGATATTATTTGCACGAAACGCTTACACGGAGCGAACAAATTTCATGGTATGCGCAACGCTCCTGCGCAGAAGCAAGTACGAATTTCTACGTCTGCGCATCCTCTTTGCGCACAACCGCGCAAAAAGGATGCGCACCAAGACCCGTCGACAGAGAGGGGGCGTTTTCGAGAGTACGCGAAATTCATGCACAACTTTGAGACTGGTACGTGGAATTGGACGAGAATTAAAAGAAAACAAAACAAAAAAAAGAACAAAAAACATGAAATATATGGAAAGATGAAAATGATGATGATAGTGCGATCGGCCACGAGTCGAGGAGTTTCGCGACGCGCGCACCATTAGATAATCGGTATAATGATGTATATATTTAATGAAGAGAAAAAAAAATTGATGTACTAAGTGGGAATAGAAAGAGAAAGAGAGAGAGAGAGAGAGAGAAAGAGAAAGAGAAAGAGAAAGAGAAAGAGAATAAAATGATTTGGTCGAAGATTTTTGGGATCAGGAAGAATTTGCAGGGAAAACAAAAGAATTAGAAGGGAAAGGGGTGCATTTTGTTTTTTATCCGTAATTATTCGTCATTTTCTAGTCATGTCCGCCTTTCTCCGTTTACGGCTCCGGCAGCATTCCATTATCCCGATGGCTAAAAAAAGTAAAAAAAATGAAAAAAAAAAAAAAGAACCAACAATAACACAAAACACCATTTACTGTATGCAAACTGATTATCGTGAAAGAATAAACGAAGATAAATAGGAAAAATGAAGAAATAAAACGAGAGCCAGAGCGCGTCAACGACTTTATGCTTGCTGACTGTTGTAGTAATTTAATAGTTTTATTTTGTTAAAAAAAAGAAAAGAAAAAATCGGTACGAGCAAAGAGTGATGATGAATAATATACTGTTGGTAAGAAAGTAACGAGAAGAGGGTTAAACGATAGCGATATTATCTAATAAGAGAATTAATTAATAAAACAATCGAACCCAACACTATTATAATATCTTGAAAGGGCAATTGATTTTTTGAGAATGGTCTCGAAGTATTATTGTGAAGAAAACAGAATGAAACGAAAAAAAAATATATATATATATATATAAATGAAATTGAGGCACTCCCATGAAAATCTTTGCTGATTATACACTTTGAATATAAATTGCTACGTAAAACGAAATAAGAGGAAAATTAATGAAAAAGAAAAGAAATAAATAATTGTTCGAGTCCTTGAACTTTGGTAGCTCAAGTTTACGGAACAAATCGACTGGCATCGACAACAACAAAAATCGAGCATGTACTGAAAAACAGCTGCGGAATGAGTCTTGATGACATAATGTAGATTTTTTTTTTTTTTATCTCGTTCTTTTTATTAAAACTTCACTTAAAGCGAAATGACACGAAAAAAATAGACGTTATGAGTGCGAGAGAAATAGCAAAATTTTTCAAATTTTTCTTCTAAACTACTGATCTTTCGAGAAAAATAAATAGAAACAAAAGCTTCGTTGAATAATTAACAAAGAGCGTTTGTTTCATTTTTCTGAAATTTCCAACGTCTAAGAGAAAAATTCCCTCGAATGTGTCATTGACTGGGTCATTTCGCCTTAACGATCATGCTAATCGTTATTACTTTTTTTTTGAACTTGACAATTCACGATGATACTAACGACGTAGAAAAGAAAATAGAGAGAGAGAGAGAGAGAGAGAGAGAGAGAGAGAGAGAGAGAGAGAGAGAGCGAGAGCGTAATACGTATATACACACAACAAACATACATTCTACACACTATACATTATTCCAAGGCGTAACGAGAGAAGGAACAGAAAAAAAATACCTTTTAATGCTGTAAACGTGTATTTATTATACTGTATAACGATTACTTGACCCAGTGTGTCACAGTAATACTGTAAGTGGAAACATATGTAATAAATCGATAAATAAAAAGCTTATGCTTGAAAAAATGTAATTGTATTTATTTTGTCGAACAATTTTAAGATCATCACGAATTTATTTTGATTGAAATTACTCAAAAAATGATACTTAATTATTTTATATTATTATTTTAATTATAACTTAAAAAAAAAAAAACAAACATTTTTTGGATTATAATTTTTTTAATGATTTTTATTCATGTTCAGATCATTTATTTAATCGGACAATTGAGAACATCAAGGCTAGAAAAATATTCATCCTCATAAGGGCTCGAGGACGTGAAGAATAATGAGCGCAAAAGAATCCCATCGCTCGAAGGATCCTCGAGATCGTCCTTCGACTTGACCTTCGATATATTTTTTGTTTTTTCCAAAATCCTTACATTTGTTTTCTCCGAAATTGTGTTACAAGTTTGGATACCGCGATCACGAGTTTTTCTTAAAATTGAATCTCTCGCGTGTTCTTTAATAAAGGATAATTTTTCCATCTCGAGAGTTTCCTTAGCTCTTTCGAGCTTTGACTCGGCAATCCTCACTTTAGCTTCTCTCTCGATCAAAGCGTTTTGCAACTGAATCTTTTCTCGCAATAAATCTCTAACGGTCTCCGTGAGTTTGACAAATTCCTTCTCCTGAGCATCCAATTGATCACCAAGAGCGTTCAAGGATTTTGAGCTTTCGAGCTTCAACGATTTTTCACGAGAGCTCACAGTTTCAAGCTTCAATAATAATTACATGTTGAATTTTTACAAAATATCAGAATAAGTGCCTTTTTTTTTCTCGAACAAATCATTTTTAAAGCTATGATTAATTTGAAGACCTGTTGCTTCAGTAAACTCTTCTCTTTTTCGTGCTCGCTACAACGTGTGTCATAGCGATTAATCAACGACTCGTTTTCCAAGACTTTCTCAGCGAGTTCAGTTTCCGCTTTGTGTCTCATTTGTGTGCACCTTTTTTTCAAAGGGACTCGCATCAATTCATTAATCATCGTGGAATGGCAATTAGTAAATAATAATAATTACACCACTGCTTAAATAATTATTAGAATGGAAGATTAGTAAAAAAAAAAAAAAAAAAAAAGATTGAAAAAATGAAATTTCTCTTTTAGAGTATTTAGCAAAGTTTAATTTCGTATAGTTTTTAGTTGATTACTCGGTAAGTTTTTTCACTAATTGAGCAATTTTTTCACGATCAGCTGGACAAAGATCCTGTATGTGAGGTTTTTCTTGGCTTGAAATGTCCTTCCCGTCTCCTCGACATCCTGGACAGTCATTTTTTTCCATGTTTTTCAGATCATCCTTTAAATTTCGATTAATCCACTATTTAATTATCTCTTTTTTGTTGAATCGGTCATTTTGATCGAGCGTCTAATAATTCGCAATCGTTTTGTTTGACATTAAATCGCCTGCTATTCAGCAATTTGATACAACGATGTCACGATAAAAAAATATTACGTTGATCGATTCTTTTTTGTTTGCAAATGAATTTTTTATCATCCGCTGAGTTCACACTGATTCAAAATTCGTAAAATAATTATTAATAACGATAAAGTTTCACTGTTTTATTTTTTTATTACTAGATTTTTAATACATATATATCGTTTTGTATTAACATTAAGAGTTAAAACATTTATCAGTATGATTACATATTAATTCATCGAAAAATTATAATTGGTCCTCTGCAGGTTTTAATACAATTAAAAATATTTACCTTACATGCTATTAATACTGATCGTACGATTCATGAAATACGCTAGAGCGCCAAATGCGTGAGCTTGTTTAGAAAAAAAAAAAAAAACTCGAAAGTTGGCGAATTATTTAAAATAAAGATAGAAAAATAGTGCTTAAGTAGTTTTCATCGAGATTTCGTGTGATAATGATACTCATCTAATAACTGAGAGCCCTTAGCACACAAAAAGTGTTCAAAAAAAGGTTTGTTTAATTTTATGTACAATTTATAGAAAAAAAAAAAAAAACTACAATGCTCAACTTATGGCGTAATAATGATGCCAATAACAAAACTTTTGATCACAATTATTTTCGGGTTTCAGAATTTCTAAATAAAGTATGATCAATCTCAATGTTCGTCCACATTTTTTAACCCTTATAGTGAGTTAGAAAATCACTACTAAGAAAATCAATCGATTCATCAATTTATCAATGTTCTATTATCGATTAATCAATATTTATTTCTTCAAAATAATGGAAATGATCGATTACGGTATAACAAAAAGGTTTTAGTCGAGAAGATTCAATATTTAATAAGTTTACACGCGCTCAACATACGCAGTTAAAATAACAACAATCGTAACTTTGAGAGGGGAAAAAATACATCTCAACTATTTAAAATTATCCTTTTAAATTTATCGTTAAAACATCGAATGAATTGCTTCGTGTGTGGTCGAAATTCTGGGGTTTCTAATGTTTTTATTTATTATTGTATTAGGGATAAGTTTATCTTTATGCTTGAAACGAAACCTCGTTGGTTTTTGCGACTGTGAAAAATCTTCTGAAAAGATGAGCATGTTCCTTTGCGAGGATATTTAGCCACGTTGCTTATGTGTCGAAAGGGTAGCAAAAGGATCGTTCTCGGAAGAGGGCTGTGACTGTAATCGTGCTTTCCAAGCCTCTTGAATGTAAAAAGGAAGCCAGCCAACCATTAAACGAGATTTCAGTGTCGTCGTGGAGCACGAAATTTCGTTTCTACCCTTATCTCAGGTTGACTTCGTGCTTTATGATTAAATCAGGTACAAGCCAGTTCCGTAATATTCTGTTAAATTATGAAATTAATCGTGGTGCAAAAGGCTAACAAAACCCAGAATAAATTAGAGTTCGTAATCAAATATTGTCACAAGCAAAAACATTTAAATTTTTAAGTGATATTGCTTTAAAATCACGTATCGATTTGATGACGAATTAGATGTAAAATCAGTTTTGAAGTCTTTCTTCGTATTTATGATTTATCCCGCCAAAAATGAGGCTCATTTTTAAACTTTGCAATTATTGCATGAAAAAATAAGTTCCATGTTTTGAAAGCATCTATGTAATAATTTTTATTATACTCGTGATATCACGATAGCAAATATTACGAACAACTAATTCGATATATTCTGTCGATGATCATTTATTCGGCCAGAAAATTACCATCCAATCCTGGCTTTGATCTGATGTTTCTAAAGAATTAAATCTTAATCGATATGACGAGCATTAAATAAATGAATTACGTCAAACTATATAAAAACACGTTATATAAATATATACACATTGCATCGAGTGATGGGAATATTTTATTTTTCCAATCCTTTGTAGCCATAATGAATCGAAATGGCTGGTTATACTCTAAGAATTTTCACATCGAAAACAATGTTTAGGCGAAAAGTTCACACTGACATTTTCGTTTTATATAAAATTGCACGAGACATTTAATTAAAAATAACAATTAGCAAAAAATACATCATGCCATTAAGGTCATTTTCAAAATTTTTTAGTTTTTTATTAACGAAATTCCAAAAGTTAGGCTCGGACATTGATCGAGTTTGACCTTACACCAAATATTTTCTTTTCAATCATCTTCAGTATTTTTTTGCAGTTCAAAATAATTTCAGCTTCGAAATTGCTTGGGTTTCAAACGAATAACATTTTTTTTATGGCTAGCACGAAGTTTTACAAAACGTACGTATGTGCAAAAAATAAAATAAAACGTATTTATAAGTAAACAAGTAAAAGTAAATATTTTACTCTTTTAGAAGATATTTCATTATAATAAAACAAATATAAAAATATTTTTAATCAAAAGAATTTATAACGGTAAACTTTGTAAAAATGGGATTTACTTTTTACCGCGTAGGAAAAAAAATTGTACAAACACGAATTTTTGACGCGTAGACTCAGACAGGATTTATTGTAGCGAAAATTCCGACAAAAATTGTTGTAAATGAGACGCGAATTTGAGCTCGAGTCACACCGACAAAAAATGGTCGTAAAAATACTGACGTATTTATGCCCGTTGCTCGAGGCCGTTGTTGAAGACTGAAACCATAGTCTCTTGTTCAGGTTGTTGGTGATCTCGTTTCCGTACTCCGGTATTAAATTTACTTCCGTTTCCGTCTAGACACGTGTCCGCTGTTTTCGTGAAGTTATTGTAACTCTGGCGGCTACTGTGAGTTCCACAAAGACGCTTTGAATTTGTGTGTCGTCTCGTTGACAAAGAAAAACTCTGGGCACGTCGATTCGATTCTATACTCAGTCTCGAACGATTTTTCTTCATCAAGCAACAACACAGCAAATATCTGATTCGAATGAAAAAGAAAGGAAAGACAAAAATAAAACGGTGAATGGATTTATGAATTATTATTGAGGGTTTTTTAAAAACATTTTTTGTATTTGCTATCAAAAATCTGAGGCGATATCTGAGATCTGATGATCTGAGGCGATAATTCAACTCTGTACAGTTTTATTTAAAAGAAAAATTAAACTCTACAGAGTGGACTTTTTAAAAAGTGGCCTGCACCATCGATGAAATAATGGAATATTTTTTAATTCATTTATCAGAGAAATATTGGATAAAATCTTTTGATACCCTAATAAAAATAGTTAAAAAATAAAGAAAACAAATTTTGGTATTGCTAACTTTTGATCGAATTCAAATCCTGATAAAAAATTGTTAACCGCGTTTTACAATATCACGGAAATTTTCTCTCGAATACAAAAAAAAAATATAATTTATTTGTGTTTGAAAGATTTCTACGAATAAATGGAAAAAGGGGGTGTATATTTCATGAGATCTGTCGGTTGCATTGCATTCTTTTCGAAGGTGTCTTGTTGAAGTTGGAAAACGATTTTTCATTTCGTTCGTTCAAAGCTCTCAAATCTCCCATACGATAAGTTAAAAGGACAAGTTTATGGAGTAGTATACTTCATATTTACCTGTAACCACTCCTAAAAGATTTTTCAATGACCTACATGTCAATTCAACTGCCACAAAGTTTATAAAACGATCTTTGTATATCCCCTTCAAAATTCTCCAATATTTGTCGCGGAATTTGATTTGTACAAAATTCCATTTATCATTTTTTTGAATTACTTTACAAAAAAAAAAACAAAATAATGGAAAAATATGTTCATTTTTATATATATTTTTTCCTCGCATTTATTCCTGTTTCGGGGGTCAACACATGTGGATATATTTTATAAAATTATAAGTCGTAAACTCCGTACATTTATAATAATCTTTCATCGCACTAATGAACGAGATCTTGAAAAAACAAAAAAAAACAAAAAAAAAAATGAAATACCTGTTGAAATATTTGCGGAACGATCCACTGACGAAGTAAAGGGCAATGGGATTGATGCAACTGTTCATGAAAGCCAAACAGAATCCAAGAATACGAAAGCTATGCCAATAACCATCATAATCTTTTATAGCTGTTGGATGAAAGTAGAACCAGAGCATGAAAACATGCTGAGGAAAAAAACACACGGCGAAAACAGCCACGAAAGCAAGAACCATACGCGCCACCTTTTTTCTCGCTTTTACCTGTTTTTCCTAGTTCATTTTAATGGAGAAAACAAACATTAATGTTAATCAGGATATTCAATTCTTCAAGCTCTTCCCAAAAATAACAAGTTTCCAAATGCTTCACACTTCGTGATGACAATTTTTTTTTAACAAATATCTATTTCAGTTGTACAACGTCTGGACTGCCATGAAAAATAGTGACACTCTAAAATTAAGTATTCATTCAATTGCTCACCTGGCCTTGCATCTCACCCGGTATTTTTTTAGTACTCTGGACAAGATGTCGAGCCATTAGAAGATAGAATATACCGATGATGAGCAACGGTATCAGGTAATAAATGAAGAATCGACTGACAATAATCCACCTTGCGTAAGCATTGCCATATTTTTTGGGAAAAGGATAGCAGACCTTAAAGAATGAAGGATATAGTAACAATATTATAAATAAAGATTTTTCTGAACGAAATAAAAAATAGAACAAGTTTAAGGGGCCAGTCCACTTTGAAAATTTGAAAAAATCGATTTTTTTACTGTTTTCTCAAGTACATACATTCAGAAATATTGTGTCAAAATTTTATGAAAATCCGAGCTCTCTAAGTATTTATTTTTTTTACCTGAACGTCAGGACCTCATTTCGTCTACATGAGCGTATAACTTCAAACGCGTTTTTCTCGAAACAACGTTTCCAAAATCTAGCTCCATCGTATCTCTAAAACTATTACACCGATTCTCTTGAAATTTGAACCACATATTGTAAACATGATTCGCAACAAGATGACCCTCGATGGTTTAATAATTTTGATTTTTACTCTTTTTTTCGTGAAAAACTGAGAAAAAAACGCGTTTTTTTTTACTTTTTTCGTTTTTCATCTGCCATTTTTTTATTTTTTGATAAAACTTTATATCCGAGGGTCATTTTGTAGCCGGTGTCATACTGAATCTAATGGACTTTGATTTTTTTGTTTCACACAATCCGTTGCCGAGTTGTGATGGAGCTACCTAGCCCACCTATTTTTGAGGCGTTACGTTAAGGCGTCTTCTCACTTTGGAAATTTAAAAAAATCGATTTTTTTTTTTTTTTTAATTTTGAAAGTACATATCTTCAAAAATGTCATCTCGAAATTTCATAAAGATCGGACGAGTCTAACTACATTTTTTGGCGACCGTTAGGTGACTACCTGAGAGTACCCGGCGATCCCTCCAAAACTTTAAACGCAGTTATCTCAAAACAAGGTTTTTCGGTGCTTTGTTGATGAAATTTCGGAAACTATCCGGCCGATTGTCATGAAATTTGAATGACATATGCTTCATAGTTATGGCTATAGCGCATATCATCAGATTTTTTAAATTTTGATTTTAAGAATTTTTTTTTTACAAAAAACTGCAAAAAAATCGTGGTTTTTTTTTACTTTTTCGAAAAACGTGCGCCATTTTGTTATTTTCGCGAATATCAAAAATCTGATGATATGCGCTATAGCCACTGACATACTGAATCTAAAACAGTTTTATTTTTTTGTTTCAGACGACCCGTCTCGGAGATACCATCAACAAGCCACGACCATAACATTTTTACACGGGTTTTTCAATGCTACTGATGTATTATAATAATTGTTTAAAAAAATAAAATAAAAATTTTTTCATGTACTTGAAAGATGTGTTTATTACATAGGATCCGTTTTATCCCATAATTTTAAGCAAAAATCCTCGAAAAAAAATCGCAAAAACAGCCTATTTTTGAGGCGCTTAAAGTGAGAAGATGCCTTAAACTATAGTTTTTGTACTTAAAAATGAATAAAAATGAATTAAAATTTTTTTTTTATGTATTTCAAGACTTTATTTATCAAGCCCAACAACTTTTATATTCATATCTTTTATAAAATCCTCAAAAAAAAATCACGAAAATAGCCTTTTTTTCGTGGCTCCAAAGTGGACTGGCCCCTTAAAGCAATCAGCACCGGATCATCCTTCTTTTTTCTCAAGAAAAAGAAAAATCCATGGCACACCTTAATAAAATCACGCTAGTTAGTACGAATAAAAAAAAGCAACAAGGATCGTACCATGAAGCTCGTTGCATCATTGACTCGTAAAATTTTGGTGTGAGCGAAACTGGCTGGAATGGCAAATCCGATTGCGAGCAACCAGATGAGACCAGCAATTGTACTTGTGAAGCGCGTCGCTCGTTTTCCGCCACCTGAGATACAAAAGTACAAAAAAAAATAAAATTCAATACATTTTGAATTGCGAAAAATAGCTATAAAGAAATATGAATTGTTTCGACGTTTTTTTTTTTTTTGATTACCTGTTGCGTGAAGCTTTCGCAAAGGATCAACTATAGCGAAAAACCGATCAGCTGATAGCGCGGTAAGGGTAAACACGGAAACTCCGATCGATATATCCTTGGCACATTCGGATATTTTACACACTGCTATTCCAAACGGCCAAGATTCGATAGTGTAAATGGTCGCAGTGAAAGGAACACACGTCACTATAACCTGAGACGAGACGAGATTTTTTTTTATCATTTTCATCTTTCTACCCTTTCATTTATTTTATATATAGCCTTAGGTAAGTATACGCATATATAAATATATATTTCCTGTAGTAAGGAACAATAAAAAAGATGAGATAGAGCTCTGTTAGAGGGCAGGGATAAATGGCTCGGACACACGATATAAATTGGTTTGCAGGACTACAAGCACGAAATAAATAATAAATTTCCGGGTAAATCCAATCCTCCGGAAAGAGGAACGACTACACTTTTTATGAAATAAACAATATTCCGATAAAATATATACAAAATAATATTTACCCATCCGTATTTATTCGATCGTCGCTAAACTTGATCATTTTTTTTGTTTATTCTTTTTTAATGATTCTTTTTTAATTGAATCTGTTGAAAATCATGGCACCTGACAGTCACTGCTTTTTATAAAAGCAAAAAAAAAAAAATTATCACAGACCAAAAAGCAAAAGCACACGTCAGGCCTTCGAAAATTTATAAACATTCCCAGAGCTTGAACAATTGATTTCTCTGTTACAAACGAAAGCCTGCAATATTAATAAAAATCTTTTTTTCGGAATTGAAATCAATGCAAAAAAATATACCAAATTTCTACGTGTGCGAAATTGAATAACAAAAATTTCGGTTATGCGCGTAAATCGAACTGTGATAAATTATTCTCAGGGGGAAAAATAACTACATTTTATTCATTCAAACACTCAGAATATCAATTTCAATTTTCATCGAGTTTTTTTTCGTTGTTTTTTTTAATTGTTACACCCCTTTCTCCCACAGCCACAATAAAACCACCAAATATATATATAGATATTCCAAATTCATCGCTGATTTGAAAAAAAAAATATTACAAAGAATTCACAAAGTGTAGAAAATAAAATGATAAATCTAAATTCAATAAATTGTTTGCAGTGCAGTTGCAGTTTGTGTGCAGTTTATTGCTGCGTTCAAGAGAATTAGTTCGCTGAACGATGTTCCATTGGAAAAAGCGAATAATCGAGATTAAAGTTACCGAAGTTTGTATGTTATTTTTAATACATTAACATTTTTCATGATTCGCTCATATCGGTCGTCGTACGGTGCGGAAGAGGCACGGTCATTTGCATTTTCCTAAATTGAGATTGTCGAGTACATCCTTATCTCTATATAAATTACGTAAGGAATTTTAATCGAAATTAGTACGAGGGTATTCGACGAAATTCTGTGCTTTGCGCCGGAAACTTTCTCATTATTATTCACCAATTTGTTTTCCACGATGTTATTATTTCTTAAACAATTTATGAAACACATTTAAGTCGACAGGAAAAGTAATTTTTAAAGAAATATACAAAAGTTGTTTTTCTACAATCAAAATACATACAAAAGATAAAAAAAATATTAGAAGATACTGTTGTCAAGCTAAAACTCCTTTACGATTTTTAAAAATTTCCTTTTCGTATACAATCGGATTAATTTTTTTTGTTTTAAAAATAAGAATTTTACAATAATGGATGGGGTGGAAAAATAAATAAACTTCGCAATGTTATTGATTTCTATAGTTATATATAGTAGTAAAAAAAGCCCTTAAATTATTCATAAAGGATGGGAACACACGCTTGAATTAAGATATCAAAAAATAATGATTTATTCATTAATTGTAAGTAAAATTAGAATGAAATTAACGAAAAATCTAATTTAAATTAATTACATATTTACTGTATTTAAATTTCAATTATTATTTCTATGATTAACAATTTGCTTGGACAAATAATTCTATAAAAATAAAATATTGAAGTGATGTATTTACCAGTAAGTCGCCCAGGGCGAGTGACAATACATATGTGTTTGGCACATTTCTCATATTGGCATGTCGTAAAATGGTGAGTACAAGGACACCATTTCCGGTAACACCGATCATGAGAATAAAGAAGAAAACGATGGGGACTATGTAAGTCTCAGGACGCTTGTCGTAAGGAATATACGGAACTCCTGTGTTGTTCGCACAATTCTCACTGTCATTGCATTGCACGTGACTCGTGCCGCTCGTCAAATTTGTAATATTCGAATAAATCGACGGAAGTCCAGTCGTCCACGACATTTTTATTTATTTATACTTTCTGTGGTTATACTTTGAACCAGAAATTTGTCCCAAAATGTATCATCGTGACAATTATTGTCTGATTCGTTTCGAAAATCAGACAATAGAGTATCATTTTTGTTACATTTTTAACGTGAATATTTTATCGTACCAAACGATAGTCTCACTCTGTCATACATTACTTTCCAATGTGTCGTTCGATCTGTAAAAACAAACATAGTTTAGTTATTTTTCAGAAATATTTCTCATGTGTTTAATTTACCAATTAATAAATAATTTATCTAAAAATTGTTACTAATAATAACTAAAAATACAAACAAAATTACTGCATACATAATTTTTCAACGATATATTGTCAGCTTCAAATTTACTTATCAATTCGAACACCGTTCAAAATCGAGCATCGGATTTCCCATAAAATTAAAATCCTAATTCCAACGCCAATTATTCTTTTTTTTCGACGTAGTAAGCTCTTGGAGTTTATCGATTCAAAAGAGTATTATTTTTTTGTGATCCTTATATCGAGCGGTAACTCATCGCCCGGAGACGTCAAAGAATCAATAGGGGTAAAAAATAAGGAGCAACATTCATTTTCACTCATCCTGCGCTATATTACTCCATTAAAAAAAGGAATTCAAAGGAAATTACATGATTTAAGAGTGGCTATTTATTAATAGTAATATTGTTATGATTGTTATTATTATAAATGGTTATTCGTTGGTAGAGATTTGGACAAACCTAATTAACGTAAATAAATTAAGTGGTTGCTTTCATGGCAATTTTTTATAATTGAGCTAGTTGTCTCAATACAGTAATGTGAAAAAAATTACTCTCCCGGCAATGTATGGAAGTTCGGTCATAACTTGCGAAATGTGCTAATAATGTAAGGCGTTATATTTCTTAGGTATGTAATAAACGAATGTAAAGTATGTCTCACATAAAATTTAGTTACTTTTTTTAAATTACAGTTTTACTTTCTTTTGCGGTATTTTCTAAACCAAACAGTCAAAGTTCTAATTTCTTAAATAAAAAACTACGTCTTTACTTTCTATGTAAATGAGAATTTTCTGTAAAAATGTCTCCATGAAAGTTTAAATTTTATTGCATTTTAAAAGAATTTGAAAAAATAATAATAAAAAAACACTGTAAAGAGACAAGTATCTTAAGGGGCCAGTCCACTGAAAATTTCAAAAAATCGATTTTTTTTACTGTTTTCGAAAGTACATACATTTAGAAATATTGTGTCAAAATTTTATGAAAATCCGAGCTCTCTAAGTATTTTTTTTTTTTATCTGAACCTCAGGACTTCATTTCGTCTACCTGAGCGTATAAACTTCGAACGCGTTTTTCTCGAAACAACGTTTTTAAAATCTAGCTCCATCGTATCTCTAAAACTAATAAACCGATTCTCTTAAAATTTGAACCACATATTGTAAGCATGATTCGCAACAAGATGACCCTCGATGGTTTTAAAATTTTGATTTTTCCCCTTTTTTTGTGTGAAAAACTGCGAAAACAACGCGATTTCTTTTACTTTTTTCGTTTTTCATCTGCCATTTTTTTATTTTTTGATAAAACTTTATATCCGAGGGTCATTTTGTAACTGGTGTCATACTGAATCTAATGGGCTTTGATTTTTTTGTTTCAGACAAACCGTTGCTGAGTTGTGATGGAGCTACCTAGCTCACCTATTTTTGAGGCGTTACGTTAAACTATAGTTGTTGTACTTAAAAATGAATAAAAATGAATTAAAATTTTTTTTTAATGTATTTCAAGACTTTATTTATCAAGCCCAACAACTTTTATATTCATATCTTTTATAAAATCCGCAAAAAAAAATCGCGAAAATAGCCTTTTTTCGTGGCTCCAAAGTGGACTGGCCCCTTAAAATATTGTGGTATTTTTGGTTATAAATAAGTAAGTAAATTCTCAAATGAGAAGAGATAAACATCCATATTTCGCTAATGAAAATATTCGTACATATTAACGAAACATAACTGAAAGCAAATAAAATACATCACAGAGAAATGCAATCCTATTAAATATTGTTCATTCAATATGAGGTTAAAAAATAGAATAAAAAAGGAAGTGTATGCGTGTGAGTGTGTAAGAGAGAAAAAGTGTGCGAGCTTTATAGAGGGAATTACATTGAGAAGGAGGGAATTCACGACTTCTCCAAGAGCCTGGACTCATTAAAAGTTGTCGTGGATACTTCCTACTTATTCTGCAAGAGTTTGGCACCGTGCGCAAAGGTACAAGTACAAGTTTTTTTTTTTTAATCCAAAAAAGAAAAAAAAAAGAATTAAAAAAATTGTACTATTTAATCGTTGATCGTAAGAAGCTCAACTGTTGGTGGCAAAGTGTTGACTCGCGTTTAAACTCGTACCAATCCGGAGAAAAAATTGGACGTTTTCTACACGTTTACCAGCTTTTTCTTTTGGTGCATTTATAAACATGAAAAAAGTTTACCAATCAATTGCAGGTGGTGCTTTATACTCGTTCTGGAGACTTTCAAACGCGATTGAAACGTCGACCTCGTTGGAGAAAAAAGTATATTATTAGCAAGTTTTCTATACAATGAAGTGAATAATCGATGATTTTTTTCCACCTCGAGAAGCAATAAGTAATGGTAGAGGGAGAGATTTTTAAAAGTTAAAAATGTTTTTTACCAGTTTTAATTTGGAAAAAAAAAAATTGAGGGTAAATCCATTAGCAACGAAGTTATCGCATGAAATGTGGAGCCACGGTCTTCGGAATGGTGTACATGAAATCTCGAAAATAGCTCGATCGATTTGGATGAAATTTGAGACGAGATGCAGAAAACAATTACCTAAAGTATGGTCAAGCCCATTTTCGATATTAAGGAGAAATGCGACTGCGATGGGCCAAAAAATGATCACTTTTTTGGAAATTTTTTTATCCAGGTATAAATAATTATTTAAGGATCGCGTAGAGGATACTTTATTAAGTATATATTCAACTATTTCAGTATTAATTTGTATTGAAAAATATTAAAAATTAACAACGTTATGAGCTTCCATGTGATGATAAAAAAAGAAATTCCTCTTCAATGTCCCAAGGCAGTCTTGATAATTGGTTACCTGACAATTAAAAATAAAAAAAATTCAGTATCTATACGAGTGTAGCTATCGTTGTACATAGCCGTTTTTATTTTTATTTTTTTCTCCGGAATGGTGGCGGTTCGAATTTTTTTTTCATAATTTTTTCGATTTTTCGACCTTTTTTTTATTCAAGTCGTCTTAAAAAATAGTAATTATGAAAATCTCGAAAATTGACTACGTACAACCTTAGTCACTGCAATAATGAATATTTGAAAAAAAAAAAAAAAAAAAATTGATATCGGTTCAATAGTCTTCGAGTATTCCCTGGAATAAGGTTGAAAACAGTTGTTTCGAGGAAAAGGCGTTTAAATTTTTCGTTGCTTTTTTTCTTGACATAAAATAAGGTGTTAACTTGAAGAATGATACGTACTCTCGACTCGAAAATTTTGTTTACATAATTTTGAACATGTATACTGCAAGAAAACGTAAAAAATACAAAATATAGAATTTTTTGAGCAGTCACAGTGGCATCCTCCCTTAATCTGCAAACAAAAGTTATTAACTATATAGGATGCAAAAAAAAGGTAAAATCGTATTTTGCATATTAAATACTTAATAACATCTGTCGGAGAGCGGTTGGTCCGGTGGATAGGGGCTCGGACTCGTACGCCCCGGGTCCCGGGATCGAATCCTGGCCAAAAACACCAATGAATAATTTGAAAATTTTTTCAAGTGTTTCTGCTGCAATCCCGGGTGGTTCGGATTTCACCTTCATTATCCATGGCCAAACACCTCTCTGTGATGCATGAGTGGTCGGTGTACGGCTTTGGTGGCCTCCCGTGGACGGTTCTCATCGTGCGGACGGGTGGGTGGCCCTCAAGCCGTGCACTGGCTGGCTCATTGCATCACAGCTGAGGAGGCGCCTGCCTTTGAGCGCCTCTGGTGGCCGTGCTTGAGCGTGTTTGCATTGCCACCCGCGGAGATTAGTCGGGCACCGGCTGTATCGGCAAGGTTTTCTGCAGTTTCCCTTCGCCCTCGGTAAATGCGATACAGCGCGGGAATAAGTCGGCTGCAGCCGCACATGTGGGAGAATGGATGGAAGAGCAGAGGAGGAATAGTTGGAAAGAGTGGGGAGGCTAAGAGGGAAGGACCCTGAGCCGTGGAAGTAACAATCGCGGGGGCGATTGGTTACAAAACCCCAATACTTAATAACATCTGATAACTTTGCGTGCAAGTTCCTGCCGAAAGGCTATAAGACCAAGCTGATAATTGAGATTGAAGTAAAGTGTGTACATTTTTCGGAGATAGAAAAAAATATCCTTGACATTTAGAAAAACCCTGCAACAGGACTCGATTAACTGTTCTCTCTGTTTATTGATATTTATTCTACCGTGGTTTTCGATAATGCTCATAACATCATAAAATTAATTAATACTCAAGTGATTAGGGCGTAATTAATATTTATTGTCAATTATAATTTTCGAATGCTCGAACAATAAACACTGCACATTGCAATGACTCCTACATAGTGCGCTTTTCCATACTAATTAATGTCATCCATATTGATTACCTTTATGATACATTGCTCCAATTATTGTATTGAAACATAATCGACATAAATTTATGAGTCCGTCCGGAGACATTATCTTACCATGGTCAACATAACTCCTAAAAAAAAAACAAGAAAGCAAAACGTTTATGTTTTTTGTATGTTCCAGTGTTAAGAAAATAATGATTCGTTTGTGTTGCAAAAACTTTAATCTGCGGTGTTAAGATGGGATTGAAACGAAGCCCTTATGAATGTGAGCTGCCTGGATCATCCTTCAAAGTGTTGATCGAAACATCATGAAGCCGGTGATTAGCGATTCGGGGAGAATCATTGAATCGCATTTTAGTAATCTGTTTCAGTTTGAATTGCGTTGTGTCAGCTGACATCAAAGTTTGTTTAAAAGTTTAATAAAATAGACGAGGTCCGTAGTAAAACTGATCCAATGTTGAATCAGAACGGGAGAAACCAGTTTAGGAGGCCGAAATTTTGGTGTTTTTCATCAATTTTTTTAACAGGGAAGGAATAATCAGAATTTGTTTAAACTTGGAGTATATTTTATTCATGTTTTGAGGTACATTTTGGAATTTTTTCAAGTCATTTCCGCCGGAAATAGTGGAGTTAGAAGCTGCTGTCTATGGACGACTTTTTTTCAACTGGTGGGCATTCTAGCTCAAAAAGTTATTGACCAATCGTTCTGAAAATTTGTGTGAATATTCTTTATTCAATTACAATCTATATGAACCTAACTCTGGGATGATATTATTATTAAAAATCTTTTTTTTAATGCAAAAAAGGTGAAAAAACATGGTATAAAAACATGACATTGTGTTCAAACACCTCAAAAACATGCAATTTTTAACTTTTTTGATCATAATTAGGTTCATATTCTTAGGAAATATGTTGTTAATGAAAAAAAAAAATTGTAATGATTACAGATAAAAATGGTGACTTCAGGAATGCCCACCAGCAAAAAACTCGGATGGCGATCATCCATGGACAGCAGCTTCTAACTCTACTATTTCCGGCGGAAATGACTTGAAAAAATTATAAAATGTACTTCAAAACATGAATAAAATAATATCCTCCAAGTTTAAACAAATTCTGATTATTCCTTCCCTGTTAAAAAAATTCATGAAAAACACCAAAATTTCGGCCTCTTAAACTGGTTTCTCCCGTTAACACATAGGATGTGTCTCTACAGGCGTACATTTCTACGTAAGTCTCAATTCGTGGATGACAAAATCGGAACTCGCTCTGCGTGAGTAAAAAGGGATCTGTACGAGTGTGTAACGTACACGAGTTCGTAAACTCAGGTTACCGAAAACTGTTCGGTTCATAGCGTTCGTAGGTTGATTGGGGAGACTCCGGAGACTATTTAAACTTTAAACTATCCACTTCGGTGGGACGTGAATTGGCGAATGTTTAGAGAAACTAAACGAGATATATAGAGCTAACTCAATGAACCAACTATCAGGCTAACTGTTGCATACAACGAGAAATGTGTTTGTATATGTACATTTAAGTATATTAAATACTTTAATCGCGTACAAGAACCTCGAATATGTTTCTCCCTCAATGGCTTTGACTCCAATTAAAAATGCAAATGCATCTTGTTTAATTTAATTGAACTACTATAACCATAAGTAGTTTACAGTGATATGCAATGTTTTACTTTGTCATGAAGTTATTCTTGTTTTAGCTCATTACGAGCCAATCAAAATACAAAGTTAACCCAACCATTGAATGGACATTTTACAGCTCTGCGTTTGTTTCGTTTCGAGATTTTTAAACAAAATTGTGACGAATTGTTTCAATCGAAGAGTTTCATATAAAAGTAGCTCAAGTCCATTTACCTCGATAAAAATTCTGTCCAATTATGAACTTTTAACTCCGTTCTTTTTTTTTATCAAGTAGCCCTACTCAAATTCTTTCTTTTCTTCTTTTCCAATGAACTCCTGGGAAAAGTACTGAAGAGAAATACTTTTAGCGCGCTTTCCCTTTAATTGGCTTAGTTAAATGTCATACATGGATTTAAAAATGTAGAAACCCGGCTAATATCGTTATAGAGTTACATTCACGTTTAAATTACACAAAAAGTAGTGCAATATTATTGTGATTAAAAAAACATTAGAAAATAATGAGACTTCGCAATAATTTTGTTAGATTATGTTGTTTTTTTTTTCACAATAGCGCATTGGTACGCCAATATAATAATAATAAATAAATAATAGCCAATGGTACGTATAAGAAAATGATCAGGATTCTGCAAATATAAGCAATACTTACGTTCCTGAGCTGAATGGAAATCATACTTGAAAATCAATAATAATAATAAAAGAAACTCACATTGAAGCTAGCTCTTGTATGGATCAACCGACTTTTCAATATGTGTTCACGAAAATATGTGCATTTTATGAGATATTTGATGTAGATTGTGAATTCAATTGTCCTGCAACTGTATCATTGTAAGATGGATATTAAAGAATTGTACAGGGAATATTATATATCGCGCATTTTCTATCTCAACGTTCTTATCAAGTAAAGTGCACGAGAATGTGTAACTCGTATTTGTCGACTGCATTTTTTAGCGAAAAAGTTGAATTTACTATAATTAAATGTGCAAAATTTTATTGCCATGAAAGATCCAAGATGGGGTTGATTTCTTTATTAAGTTGTTGTTCGTCATCGCTCAAGCGATTGCGGTCACTTTTATCTTGTTTTTTTTTCGTCATCCAATAAATACTCGACAGAGCGAAAACTACAGATCCTACATTGAATTAGTCCTCAGGGAAATTGAAATGCCAATCGGAAAAGTGGCAAGTAGAATTTCATGTTTCCTTCTCATGACTTCGAATATAAAAAAATACTCGAATAGAAATAACTAAGCATGCGAAAAGATCAGATTCATTATGATCGACTTCCAATAGAGAGATATGACATGTTTGGCTAAAGTAATAAATGTACCATTATTTGGCCAGGAATAAATTTGCGAATTAATGATGATAATGTCGAATGACTCCAGGGAATAACTTTAGAATCTGTAAAAGTTTGTAAATTTTTTTTTCCAGTGAATGTTAGCGATACATGTCATGAATACAAAGTTTTAAAACGAAGCACAAATGTTTCTGACGTCATACGATATCTCGAAACCGATATCACGAAAAATGTATGATCGATCTCGTTCAAATTTTGCCCGCATAGCAATAACATTGTTCTATCCTGAATAAACCTATGAGTTTGCAGAAATCACTTCAAAAAAGTATTTTTTATTACAAAATAACAACATTTTTATTTCAACTCGGTCTTTTTTAGGGTTCCGTACATCCAAATAAAAAAAAACGGAACCCTTATAGGATCACTCGTGTGTCTCTGTCTGTCTGTCCGTCTGTCACAGCCAATTTGTTTCGAATCTACTAGACCGATTAAGTTGAAATTTGGTACACATATGAATTTCTGTGACCCAAACACGGACGTGTAACGTAAATAAATGAATTTTGAATATGGGGGTCACTTTTGGGGGGCAAATTAGAAAAAAAAAAAAAGTTTTGCAAACTGTACCGTGTGACATATCAAATGAAAGGGCTTGTTGTAAGGATCTCAAATATATTTTTTTTGTAATTTTAAAATAAACAGTTTTAAAGTTATTTAAGAAAATAGATGAAAATTGACCATTCCCCCCTCCCCTTATCTCCGAAACTACTGAACCTAAAATTTTGAAAAAAATACAGAAAATAATTCTTTACTTATTAGATTACAGGAAAACCTATAAGAAGTTTATAGTCTTAAGGCATCTTCTCACTTTAAGCGCCTCAAAAATAGGCTGTTTTTGCGATTTTTTTTCGAGGATTTTTGCTTAAAATTATGGGATAAAACGGATCCTATGTAATAAACACATCTTTCAAGTACATGAAAAAATTTTTATTTTATTTTTTTAAACAATTATTATAATACATCAGTAGCATTGAAAAACCCGTGTAAAAATGTTATGGTCGTGGCTTGTTGATGGTATCTCCGAGACGGGTCGTCTGAAACAAAAAAATAAAACTGTTTTAGATTCAGTATGTCAGTGGCTATAGCGCATATCATCAGATTTTTGATATTCGCGAAAATAACAAAATGGCGCACGTTTTTCGAAAAAGTAAAAAAAAACCACGATTTTTTTGCAGTTTTTTGTAAAAAAAAAATTCTTAAAATCAAAATTTAAAAAATCTGATGATATGCGCTATAGCCATAACTATGAAGCATATGTCATTCAAATTTCATGACAATCGGCCGGATAGTTTCCGAAATTTCATCAACAAAGCACCGAAAAACCTTGTTTTGAGATAACTGCGTTTAAAGTTTTGGAGGGATCGCCGGGTACTCTCAGGTAGTCACCTAACGGTCGCCAAAAAATGTAGTTAGACTCGTCCGATCTTTATGAAATTTCGAGATGACATTTTTGAAGATATGTACTTTCAAAATTTAAAAAAAAAAAAAAATCGATTTTTTTAAATTTCCAAAGTGAGAAGACGCCTTAACATTTTTAGTTACCACAAACAAATTTGGGCTAGATTTAAGGGGCCAGTCCACTTTCAAAATTTCAAAAAATCGATTTTTTTTACTGTTTTCGAGAGTACATACATTCAGAAATATTGTGTCAAAATTTTATGAAAATCCAAACTCTCTAAGTATTTTTTTTTTACCTGAACGTCAGGACCTCATTTCGTCTACCTGAGTGTATAGCGCGCTCGGCCGACCCGTCGGCCTTTTAATCCTAAACTTTAAACGCGTTTTTCTCGAAACAACGTTTTCAAAATCTAGCTCCATCGTATCTCTAAAACTAATAAACCGATTCTCTTGAAATTTGAACCACATATTGTAAGCATGATTCGCAACAAGATGACCCTCGATGGTTTTAAAATTTTGATTTTTACTCTTTTTTTGTGAAAAACTGCAAAAAAACGCGTTTTTTTTACTTTTTTCGTTTTTCATCTGCCATTTTTTTAATAATAAAACTTTATATCCGAGGGTCATTTTGTAGCTGGTGTCATACTGAATCTAATGGACTTTGATTTTTTTGTTTCAGACAAGCCGTTGCCGAGTTGTGATGGAGCTACCTAGCCCACCTATTTTTGAGGCGTTACGTTAAACTATAGTTTTTGTACTTAAAAATGAATAAAAATGAATTAAAAATTTTTTTTTAAATGTATTTCAAGACTTTATTTATCAAGCCCAACAACTTTTATATTCATATCTTTTATAAAATCCTCAAAAAAAAATCGCGAAAAAAACCTTTTTTTCGTGGCTCCAAAGTGGACTGGCCCCTTAAAAAAACATGGTAGATAATATATTCATCGTACGGAACCCTCTCCACGCGAGTTCAGCTCGCAGTTGTCAGCTTTATTTTTCATAAAAGCATGTTATTTATGCAAATAGTGATTTAATTCACTTTTCGAGGTTCTTTGCCAACGTATGAATGTGGGAAATAAAAAAAAAGATTTGGTTTCTGTCAGATCAGTACAACAGAGGCTGGGAGTTATGTAATTTTTTTAACTCACATCATGGTATTCCAGGAAGACATAGTTATCGCTGTTTTTCCGGAATACCACCCGCTGAAAAGCAGATTCTCATTTGTCTCAGAGACGCTATATATTTCGAGAAAAATGAAGGTTGCATCTTATTCTCTGATAGAAGGAGAACAACGCGTTACTTTTATTTTTCACGACAAGTCAACTGTGTCGGAAAAAAATGGGCAGCAGAATTTTTATCGACTGAACGACTGATGGATCGCCTTAAGGTTATGGATCAGTCGCCCATCCCCCTCGAATTTTCGAAGGTGAAATTTTTCCACACCGATGATCGTCCGATCGGAATAAAAAAAAGTGTTAACCCATGCAGATAAATAGTAAAATTTTGCTAAAACTTTTTTTGATTCCGAACGGACGAACGGTGTGGAAAAATGTTACCTTCGAAATTTGCAGCTATCTCTCTCGCACTCATGGCAGCTCAATTGGTATGACGTCTTTAAGCTAAAATATGATACTTGAAAAAAAGCAAAAAATCGATTCTATTAACCTAATCTGACTCCGTCAGATTATACCATTGTATATTTGAAACTCTCTACTGAAAAAGCTTCGTTTGATAGCGATTACTATTTGATCTGTAACCACGGATATATTTGTTTTATAATGTAGAGAAACTTGGTGGTTGGGAACTGAGATGTCATGGCCTCGGGGGTTTCCTGCAGAATTCTATAGAGTCAGAGTAATACTCGGTTCGTGCTGGTAGAGCACTTCCCCAGGGGATGATCGGCTAGCGTGTAGAATTGACGTCACCAGTGTGAAATAAACGTGAAAATAGTTGGAATGTATAAAAACCACTCAACTTAGTTTTATAACCCTCTACCAATCATAGCCAAGTACCAAAAAATATCCACTCGTTGGTATGTTCTTCAGTAAACTAAAAAAAGTGTTATTCGTGGATGGTAATAAACAAACAGGATTTCCCTGTTCGTGACGCGTTCCTCTATGGAGCTTCATCCGCAGCTTTCAGTACAACGGATGTCGTTTTTCGAATAGTTTGTCGACATTGCAACGAATAGAGGACCGGAAACTAGTTGCGAAACCACAGACTCCTTCAGAGACTGATACAAGGTTCAGCAACGTTCAAACCGCAACGATAGTCTGAATACATCACGATGCTAAACTATATTTATATCGAGGAGCAAAGGAAGCAAAGCCCTGTGAACTTTGCCATTAAACTTTTTTTCTCCCTTCCAATTTTGACTCGTCAATTTTTTCACCATTTTCATTTGCGACCTGACATTTTTCCCGGTAATTCCTATCTTTCAAAACTATCTTATGTGGTTTCTATTTTATTTTTTCTCCCAGGGATTTCAATCGAAATGAGTTTAATAATGTTTCAAAACGAAAGATCACAATAACGAAAAATGTGCTCTTATATGTGAGTATCATTTTTTTCCACAAGCTCTGTGACGTCAGCAAAAAACGTTGTCGAGGTAACACCGTGAAAAATACATTGGTCCCTTTGTCTCGTCAGAATGACACATATAAAGCTAAAGTTAACGCACAATTCGATTTGATATGATCGGATTTATCATCGGATTTTCGTATTAAAAAAATACAATTGTTTTACGCAACACTTTCTCGGAATACAAAAATATTTTTGATATAACTCCGGAAAGCTCGTGCCGGAATCGCTCGAAAAACTAATATCAAAGATAGCCTGTCAAAACATTATTGATACGATTGAATTTGAAGCTTTTTTCAACGAGCTATAAAGAATGTAATACGAAAAAACAGCTTATCGAGTTTCATTTAATCAAATATCAACAATAAACAAGGACTTTTTTAATCTAGTAAATTACATGAGGCCCTTGTTTTCAAGTTAATGGGCAGAAAACTATTTTAGTAGTTTTAATGGTATTAAAACAATTTGAAATAATCGTCCAGGGAACAATACGGTGGTAAAGTCGCGAGGCGCATAAATACATTTGTGAGTAATATTACCTTCGGTATTCCGGGCTTCATTGTACACATTTATGAATGCAAAATAATAAGCAACAGCGAAAAAAAAAATAATTCGAAACCTCCAGGTAAATACACAATGTGCTGGACCATAATTCCCACGGGTACACGAAGCCAAATGAAATCAACGGGTAGGAAGATGAAAAAATATCGTTTATAGAATTGCACAGTTTCAATTTACCATGATGATTATCATTTTACTTAGATAAATTCATGAATATTTAGCATAGTCTTTTTCATTCTTTTCTATGTGTTTAAAATCTCTAATAATTATTGTGTAATATAGTTATTATTATACCGATCGAATGACAAATAAAGAATTTTCCTAACTGCAAAATAAACTGAAATAATTGTTTATTAAAATCAAAATATTGCTAATGCTTTCGAATAGCTTTTTTAAATGAAAATTTTGAAATAAAAAAATCATATTTTCCGCCGATTTTCCAGAAACTTTGATGATAATTAAAAACTTGCCAAAGGACGATTTCGAAACGAAATTTACCTTGGGACAAAGGAAATCATTAAATTTTTTCAATCGCGTTAACACCGAAAAAAATAAGCGTACTTTTTCTGGCTTTACTTTACTGCCTTTGACAGTGATTTTGAGTTACAAACGAGTTAAGTAAAGAGTATGACATACATGCAACATCGTTCATAGCGAAAAGGTCAAGTTCTTCGAGGGCGCTTCGGTTCAGTGGCACTTTAGAAAGAAGTGAAGTTGAGATCTTTTTTTTTCTATCCTTGTCATACCAGGATACGAAAAAGATTTAGTAGCAAGAACGTGCTGGACCGGAAAGAGATTGACAAAGAAAATAGGATTCTAGCTCACTCAAAGAGACTATTTAATTTATATCTAAAATTAATATCTGCAATAAAGCTTTGTTTTTTTATAACACTTTTCTGATTAAGAATACATTCCTCTTGATAAAAAATTGAGAAATATTAAGATAATTTAGTTATGTCGACTTTAAGGGGCCAGTCCACTTTGAAAATTTCAAAAAATCGATTTTTTTCACTGTTTTCGAAAGTACATACATTCAGAAATATTGTGTCAAAATTTTATGATAATCCGAGCTCTCTAAGTATTTTTTTTTTACCTGAACGTCAGGATCTCATTTCGTCTATCTGAGCGTATAAACTTTAAACGCGTTTTTCTTGAAAAAACGTTTTCAAAATTTAGCTCCATCGTATCTCTAAAACTAATAAACCGATTCTCTTGAAATTTGAACCACATATTGTAAACATGATTCGCAACAAGATGACCCTCGATGGTTTTAAAATTTTGATTTTTACTCTTTTTTTGTGAAAAACTGCAAAAAAACGCGTTTTTTTACTTTTTTCGTTTTTCATCTGCCATTTTTTTATTTTTTGATAAAACTTTATATCCGAGGGTCATTTTGTAGCTGGTGTAATACTGAATCTAATGGACTTTGATTTTTTTGTTTCAGACAAGCCGTTGCCGAGTTGTGATGGAGCTACCTAGCCCACCTATTTTTGAGGCGTTACGTTAAACTATAGTTTTTGTACTTAAAAATGAATAAAAATGAATTAAAAATTTTTTTTTATTGTATTTCAAGACTTTATTTATCAAGCCCAACAACTTTTATATTCATATCTTTTATAAAATCCTCAAAAAAAAATCGCGAAAGTAGCCTTTTTTTCGTAGCTCCAAAGTGGACTGACCCCTTAATAAATTGATACACGTCACGTCAAATATATCTATTCAATATTACTTTCTCGTATCTAAATTATATAAAAATGTTAGGAAGTTGGAACACCACAGATTTTTTTTTACTGCATTTTTTCATATGATAAATATACTTTTTCTTATTTTGGTAATTCTTCGAGTATCCATCGATTTCGTATTGCCAAACAATGTATATAATCTGCTAAAATAAAATTCTTTCATTTTTCCATAACCTTGAAAAATTGACAGTGATTTGATCGTAGCCTGTTCTGTAAGAATCTTTCATTTATACATGAATAACTGATGATCCGATAAATGTTTTGGCGTGCTAGTGAATAATGAATATTCTCCGTTTCCTCGCACAAATCGGGTCAATTTTAAACCTCGTGGCGATGGAAGGTTGAAAAATAGTAATGAAAGAAAGCAAAGCTTAACGAATGCATAAACTTTTAATTTTTTTTTGTGATTTTAACCGACCATCCTCATATTACTCGAAAACATATCGATTTCTCTAATATTCGAATCGCATAGTAAATTGTTATGACGATTGGACCTGGCAACAGCGAAACATCTGTTTCAAATTTTAGCTTGGCCGATGGCATGGTCTGCATTTTATGAATTCAATAAAGCCGCACGCGCAGCACCCACGGAATGGCATTTTTTTTTATTTCGCCATTACTTTAGAAGGGTAAAAAATGCTGGAAATGTTTGCTGCTAGTGTAATTTTCAAGATCAAACGGATCGAAGAAATACACAGAGAAAGTTGAATTATGAAATTTCTTGTATCAAAGTCCTTTGAAAGAAATTGAGAAGATTTTTTTCTCAAATGGAACTTACGTGGTGATTTAAATAACATTTTTTTTGCATAAAACATGCGGATTCAGAACCCCATTTTTTTAAATCTAATATATGATGGATTTATCAGCATATATCTTACAACGACCAAAAATTTTAATCGGATCGAAAGATATACATCGTCATGGTATTAAAAATAATCACACTGTTTTTCGACCAAAATTTTAATTTATTTACGATGTTATGTTGTTACATCGTTAAACAGAGTAATATCCAGTGATGGATCTGATTCTTTGTTACAAATGAGAGACATTTCATTCCGCATTAGATTTCACTTGTCACATTTTGTGCGAAATGGAGATAAGGGAAAACATCCTTCTCAAATAACCAGTACGCTTGTCACGTTTGGGGACAGACCACTTAGCACGGATTGTCACTCAATTTCCACATCAATTTTTCGAGTGATTTTTCATTGAACATAAACTTTGGACAGTTTCAAATTAATAACAAATTGTGACATAAAAAATTTCTACTCGTTTTGTAAATGGATCGCTGGAATCCAATTACCTAAAACCTGATGAACTCAATTCCCATTACATGGTGTTCGAATCTGCGATTATAATGCATATATTTACATGCTCGAAACAGAGTTTCAAAACTTGTCCCGAGATTCTACCGAGTTTCTTGATAAGTACAAAATTCTACTCTTCATATTCTTCATTGTTGTTATATTCCAAGAAAAATGTCAACTTCGATCATTGCAATTTACATCTTCAATTATTCTTATATTGTTCTTACTGTACAAATGACCTTTTGTAAATTATTCTTTAAATTAAATCCACGGATTTCGATAAAAAATTTACAAGTGTAGTTTTTATGCTACGATCAATATATATATATATATATATATTGCCAGGGAATTTTTTTCTTTCCGAAAGCGGACAAAAGGTCGAACTTGCTTTTTATAGTCCTTTTAGTACGTTTCCAGGCGTGGTACGATCGAAAATTGTTCTGGTCATATACGTGCTTTGAATATCCAAGTTACGTAATATTTTCTGTGATAACCAGCTTTCCAAGATGAGCAAAAGCAGTGAAGTGTCATAAAATGGTGATTTTTTGAATGCAAGGGTTTGAGGGTTAGAAAAAAGATGAGAGAACGGAGAGACTGCAGGTGGTAAAGAAAAAAAAACTGACAGTCGAAGGAAAATAAAATCGAGTCGAGTGCTGCTGCGGTATAAGTTAATTTGATATCCCCTTCCCCCCCCCACCCCTACCCCATCGTCCTTACGACCTCCATGGTTTAGTAAGAGTTGCGATTTATTGGCGATGCTTTGACTTTTTCTCAAATCAATGAAAGTCTTTTGCCTCTCTTAGCACCCACGAGCAAACTATTTTTTTCAAATAATTTTTATGTCAATTGTTTAATATCCTTTTAACCCTGATATTGAATGACGTAGTATTTTTTAACGACCTTATAGGAGGCGTATATTTTTCGATGGTACGTTGACATAAAAAGAAAAAAAAACATTTTATTAAGGATATCGTAGGAATGCCATAAGAAATCGTGAAACAGCTCTATATTGAAAATTTTGAAGAATTATTTTTTAACGGTCTCAACGATAAAAATATAAAATAGTAAACATTATTTTAGTGTTAATTTTGTTTGACTAGGAAATTGCTATTCTTATTAGGTATTCAATCAGTTGTTTTGCTGAGTAAAGATAATTTGTTGTATAATTTTCAAGCAAGTCCTTTCATATTATTTGATAAAAAAGTTAAATGATTCCGTTGAAAAACGATAACTAATTACATTCCACGTTCCTAGAATGTTGTAAGCGAACGCAAATATATGGAAAAATTAATGATGCTAGATTTATTTTATGGTCTTAAACATATTTAAGGATATTCTTCACTTCAAATTTCACGAAAATTCAAATGAATGTCGTCAATTCTTATATCTAATTAAGATTAAGTTTTTTTGTTCGTACACTGAAAAATTCACTTTTTAATGTGTCTCGTGAGCTTAAATGTTACCATTTATTATTTTCGTACCACCTGGGAGATTAATTAAAATATTTTTCTCTTATTTTCTTGTACTCGTTATCTGTTGGCCCACAGCGGAGATAAACCAGAAATGCTGAAAACGATGCAAACTCTTTCACACATTAATCACGAGCAGAAATGTTATGGACTTATTTTTTCTTCCGTCTTGTTGAATATATATTTATTCATATTTCTAGTAACTTGGCCCTCGGCTTCACCAGGTTTTAATTAATTTTAATAGCGAAATAAACAGCCATCCCAATAAATACTTATTCATTAGAAGGAAACGCCAACTTTAGTCCTTTCATTGTCTCCCTCGGCCTAAACATTTTTTTTCTTTCTAAACGATTTATTACAATTTTACTTTTGGGGGCGAGAGTTGGTTGAAAAAACATATCGGCGACGTAAACAACGACTATAATGACGATGATTCACCGCGGGATGGAAAAGGAAAAAACATAAAAGAAAATTTATCACCGATGAAACGCTGCAGAGATGAATAAACAGAGGTGTGCCTTAACCAAACTAGAATTGTGTATGTTGCAAGAAAGGGATAAAAATGGATAAAAATATAATTGCACGATACTGCTGTGGACGGGCTTTTGCAGCTCCGTTTAACGAAACAATTTCATACGAAAGGCTTTGAGCTTTGACGAGGTCGAGAATCGAGGAAGGAAATAATCTCATAAAATCCCGTGTAATTTCGGATCTAATCAAATCATTCGTCTCTATGGTTATTTCACTGAAAACCCAATTTTATTGAAATATTAAAATATTTTGTTGGACATATTCAACAAAATTATTTCGTTCAGGTAACAAAATTTTCAATGTTTCAACAAAACTTCGTTAAACTAAAATGAAACTTTGTTGAAACAATAAAAATTTTGTTGCCTATAGACGAAATAGACTTTGTCGGACGTATCCAATAAAATATTTTACTGTTTCAACAAAATTTGGTTTTCAGTGTTCTTAAATGATATTTTCAGCTAAATATCATTTGCTATATACACAAAAATAGAATTTTCTAAAATAATTTAATTTATTTTTAACAACTATATGTTATAAATTTTATTTTAATTTATTTGTACTATAATATAAGAGTTTCGATCTCGACTAGAGTGATGGCTAATTTTCATTTGGACGATATAAAATTAAATTTGCATCTTTTTTATTTGTATCTTTAAATTTTTATCATCTCGCATTAGAAGTTTCAAATTTCGGAGTCAAATCGATAAAAATGAGTGAATTTTTTCTCAAATGCTTTACAAATATTTTTTTCGTATACGAAGGAAATATTAGTTTTAAAGTTTGCTGAATCTTTATTTATTATTGTAAATATTGACACTGAGGTGAATTGAAACAAATCTTCAGATAAGGAACACTTGAAATGCTACTAGTATGTAATACGGAATAAAAGCAAACAGCTCGACGTTAAGGTAGTTTGGTAGAGTTGGGATCCGCGTGTGACCATATATTTTTTTGCATGGAATCGAAAGAAGAAAATTTTTTTTTACGTGTTGGTGAAATTTAAACTCGTTTTACCGTGTAGTTTTTGAGATATTAGCTATTAAAAAATACATTGCGAGCATAGGAGAACGCAGACGATAGCATAAGTTAGAACTTTCAGTTCGAGAATATTCAAAAATTTGTCGTGCGACCTACGAAAAAAAATGTATCGCTCTAATCTACGATATGTGAAGCATCTTCTAGGAGAAATTTAATTGGATTTACCGTATAATTATTGAGAAATCGCGAATAAAATTACGCACACAGCAGAATTCTGTCGGCTTGACTCGGACTTCTCTCTCTCTCTCTCTCTCTCTCCCTCTCTCTCTCTCTCTCTCGGAAGTCAGTAGACAATCAAGATGGCAGCTCATTTATACCCACCGGTATAACGAAATGTCAATTAGACGAGTGCCTTACTTAGCCACTAGCTCTTTCATTTCTAAGTTTTTTCTACTCATTGCATGTTTCTAGAGCTTCGAGTGAACGTTTACATTGGTTCAGTTATTTTTCTTTGATAAAACTGTCCATAGGAGCTCGTAATCAATTAACGGGAGAAACCAGTTTAGGAGGCCGAAATTTTGGTGTTTTTCGTCAATTTTTTTAACAGGGAAAGAATAATCAGAATTTGTTTAAACTTGGAGGATATTTTATTCATGTTTTCAAGTACACTTTGTAATTTTTTCAAGTCATTTCCGCCGGAAATAGTGGAGTTAGAAGCTGCTCTCCATGGACGACCTTTTTTCAACTGGTGGGCATTCTAGCTCAAAAAGTTATTGACCAATCATTCTGAAAATTTGTGTGAATATTCTTTATTCAATTATAATCTATATGAATCTAACTCTGGGATGATATTATTATTAAAAATATTTTTTTTAATGCAAAAAAGGTGAAAAAACATGGTATAAAAACATGAGATTGTGTTGAAACACCTCAAAAACATGCAATTTTCAACTTTTTTGATCACAATTAGGTTCATATTCTTAGAAAATACGTTGTTAACGAAAAAAGAAAATTGTAATGATTACAGATAAAAATTGTGACTTCAGGAATGTCCACCAGCAAAAAACTCGGATGGCGATCATCCATGGACAGCAGTTTCTAACTCCAATATTTCCGGCGGAAATGACTTGAAAAAATTACAAAGTGTACTTCAAAATATGAATAAAATATCCTCCAAGTTTAAACAAATTCTGATTATTCCTTCCCTGCTAAAAAAATTCATGAAGAACACCAAAATTTCGGCCTTCTAAACTGGTTTCTCCCGTTAATCGTGCTGCAACATTTTCGAGGTTATGTTTACATTCTCACCGATCCACGGACCTGTTACTACATGAGTCAGGCCAAGATCTTATTAAATTTTAATTGTCATTTAGATGGTTTATAAGAGCATACGTGATTTGATAAATTTTATTTTCAATGAAAATAATTTTTAAAATCGATTTTGTAATTTAATCGTTCATTTACAAATTTAAAAAATGGACTACATTTGGACTCAGCCAAACTCTACCGAACTACTTTAAATCCATGATAAATTCGAAAGGCTAAAAACTTTGAGAATATACAATATACGCGACCCCCGCCCTTTTATCTCCTCTCATTTTCTCCTTTTTCATTGCGAGATACTTTCCTTGTTTACTTCAAAGATACAAAAAATGTGTCAATGAGTCATTTAAAAGTATTGATTTTCTTTTAACCCGTCAGCAGGCGCGCTATGAGACTTTTTCTCACACTTATATTAAAATGATGATTACTCAAAAATTTCAAATGGTATAAGCATTTAAAATTTTTTCTATCTTCATCAAATTTATTCTTCTGTATGATAGAAGAGTTAAAAAAATTTTTTGAATTTTTGTTTTTGAATTTTTTTAATTAATATTTTTTGTTTTTTAGTGTCAATTATCGTTGTATTTATGGTTTTTTTAAAATAAAAATGTTTATTAGCCACAATTACTGTAGCGAAATTGTTTTCAAGTTTCTATTTATCAAATTAAGCACTTGAAGCTATACATGTGAGAAAATGTCTCATCGCGCGCCTAATATTTAAAGTTTACGTAGCGCGCCTGCTGACGGGTTAATGAAACGTTGCTTTGTTTTACGATGGACGTTTGAAAAAGAATATGTTTTAAATCATAACAATATTTTCATAACTTTCTTTCAAACAGTCAGTTAATTTGCTTCATTTTTTTCGCAAAAAGCTCTTTGCAACTTACATATTTCGTTTATGTAAAACATTTTGAAGCGAATCTGTTTTGTTATCTTCCTCTGTATACGAGCTTTGACTCACTGAAATGAAAGTTCTTGAATTCATTAAATAAGTTACTTCGCACATATCCACAAACCGCATTCGTAAGTATTCGCACGAGCAACTCGAGCTTTTCGTTGAATCCCGTTATTAAACAAACTCGTAAAAACTATTATAACACCAGTCGAATAATGAATTAACTGAATAATTGTAACTCCACGAAGTCATAATTTCCGGCACTTTAGGGTAACAAAAAGGTGACTTTGGGGAATGTTTTCAAGAAAATTGTAGTTTATTATTGAAAAATTATTGTATATTTAAGTAAACTTTTTAACAAAAAAATCGACTTCAAAAAAGTCGTAAAAAGTAAAGAAAAAAATATCTTAAAAATCAATACTGCAGAATCGTTGTTATATAAAAAATAAATTGAAGCCGGTGCCATACAAATTGAACAGAACAGAACGTATGCGTAAGAGTTTGTAGTTAACACTTTCGGTGTTCACAATTTTGAATTTGTTTCGCACCGATTTCAAATTTTTTTTATATAACAATGATGCTGCAGTATTGATTTTTAAAATACTTTTTTTTACTTCTTAGGGCTTTTTTGAAGTCGCTTTTTTTGTTAAAAAGTTTATTATTTTTCGATTTTCAGTTGTTTTTGCTCAAAAAAAATTGTGACGAAAAAAAGGTCATGCTCTTAGAATTATACTTTTTAATTTACGAAATGATTCAGTTGATAATTATTAGACTTTTGTATTGTTTAGAAAAAAAATCGAAATTCTAGTCAAACATAAACCGTTGATAAAAATATTGAAGTTATCATCAGATCGTCATGAAATTAATATGGGACCATCTCGAGAGCTCCTGCTTCAAAACAAAAAAGATTCATCCAAATCGGTGAAATTTTAACAAAGTTATGCGTGTACATATATAAAAAAAAAAAAACAGGTCGAATCGAGAACTTCCTTCTTTTTTGATGTTGGTTCAAAATTATACTCTGACAAAAATATAATAAAACTTACACGTGTATCACACTCTAAAAAATGTACAAACGTGAAAATCAATTTTTTTTTTTTCATTTACGATAGTAGACCTTTAATAAAATGCTAGTATGAAAATATGAAATTTATAACCAAGTCGTTAGCCTATGAATGTTCAATGATGCAATGAATATAGAATATTGACTTATTTGCATAGATCGATGAGAAATGGTTAGTCTATGAGGAAGCGAAAATTGGCTATTTCGAAATGGAATATACATGCATATAAGACGTCTTAGTCTACTTTACCCCTGGCCAGATTCGTTCCTTTGATGGATCGATCGAACTATGGAGAAACTGATCGCTGGCATGATTTTCGATCGATCTGCAATTAGTGAGGATCTGAAGCAATATCATAACGCTACAAGGGTGCAGGCGTGCATAGAATAGTTTGTAACTGATTTACATACATCACTTGAGAAATGGCAGTTTCGGAGAAACGTTAATGATTCATGCGGAAAGCTTGGCTATTTCCAATCGGAATTTACATGTATACAGTCCATTCAAATTTACTTCAAGTTTGAAGGTATCCCTTGTTCATTCTACAAACAGTCGCAGGGTGAATCTAACATGGACCTGATTTTAGACTGGATCGTCATTACGGAACGAACATAATTAATTAATTAGCAAAGATTGGAAGTCCTCCAGTGAAAGTAATCTCTTTCAAGAGGAATATCGTGAGAAGAATGGTTCTCATTTTGCAAGTTATAATTTCCATTGTGAAGAGATGGAAATCTTCTCTTCATCCACTTGGCCTACCATCCAATTATCGATTGGAAAAACACAAAATGATGCTCACTTTATACGAAGGGAAGGTAAGAGTTCATCGTTATATTAAACAGACCTGAAGCGAGTAGAGCACATTTTTTATACTGTCTGGAAGAACCGACACTTATTTCCTATGGCAAGAAAAGTGCCAGAACTTTTTCTGACCTCTTGATTTTTTTTTATATCGGAAATACAGCATAAAATGGATTTGGCGCCATTGTGGTCTAGATTTCTGGACTCTCGAGTAAGATTCTGAAAAAATACAAATGATTTTATGCCCAACAAGACGACAAAGAGTCGACCAGACTAGGAATTTGTTCAGGCGATTGGGAGTTAATCCCTAAATGCCTGTACGTTAATTACTTGTTGCAAAAAATTCTCTCGTTTTTACTCGATCGTTTGTACTAACTGTTGAAGAAAATCCCAGTGGATAAAAACTTTCCAAAGACCTGCTCTTCGCTTCCACATTTCTTTATTCCTCTGAGGAAATGAAGATAACGAAGAAGGGATAAAGAATTAAGTTATTAATTAGTAGCGATTTGTCATTCATGCAATCGATGTGATCTTCTTAAACATTGAACTCTAAAGGTTGGATTGGAATTTTATGCGTGGGAGGAAAGCTGTTGTTAGTATAATTTAAGGTTTTATTGAAGGAAAAGTAATATAATTATACTTTTCATTATAGATTTTTGATATAATATAAAAAAGGACATTTTAGAATCACAACAAAAGTTATCTTGATATGGGTCTTCATTATCCAGTGTTATTTTTGAGGGCTGATGATTTATCGAAGTGACTAACTTTCAATTAAATACAATCGGTCAGAGATCATAGATAACGATCGAACCCTGAATTAGAATTCCAATAATTTCTGCTAATCGATTCTGATAACTAATTAAAGGTTCGATTGTTAATAATCAAAATTCCAGACATTGCTCATTGCTAGGGTAGTTGGAATTCCTTTGATTTCATAAAACCAATCATTAAACGGTTAATCAACCTTCTCTTGATTGCATGAGTTTCAATGGAACTTTAATGAACTTAACCGTGAATCAATTTAGAATGCGACGCTGCAGTGGTTGTAATTCGGTAGTTCACGGGATTGAACTACCGAAATAAGACAAATAAAATTAATTAGATTATTTTTGAGTAGTAAACATTTGGCTGGAATTGCGACCGAGAATTTTCCTAAATTGGACAATCTAAGATTGATTTAATCCAAAAAAGGGTAATGATTGCAATGATGCAAAAACTATAAATCATTCAAAGCTGCAATGAAAATTAGGAATTCAAATAGGGATCAATCGTTATTTTATTGTGCAATCAATTAATCAATTAAAATCAATAAATATTTCTTTGTCACGTAGAAACTTGATTTAATGATTCTTGAATCAGTTGGACAAACTATCAATCACTTTACCACTCTGACCAAAGCAGTCAAAGATAATGCATAGAACAATGAATCACTACAAAAGCGATTAATCACTGAGAACTTCCCAAAAATCAACGATTCAAGGATTTACTCAAGGATCATGATTCCCCAAAAAATCTCTGCCCTAAAAATATCTCCGACCAAGGATAATTGAGACTTAAACATTTATTTACATGAGGGAATATCGTAATTTCGTTTGATGTCCCCTAATTTAAGTGACTGGCCTCGAAAAATTTGCACTCGTCCCCAAATAGACAAAATTGCATATTCACGTATTTTGTAGGGGAAAAGATTAATTATGCTGATTATATTTGTCATTGACAACTTTGTATTATGGACAATTGTATAATAACGTTGCACTTGCGTGATGCGTTTCGTCTTCGTATCTTATCGTTAACCGTATAACTAATTCAGCACGAGCTCAGATTAAAAAAAGAAAATTTATTCATCAAAGCCCGGTGGAATGCAGTGCAGTTACTCCACCCACTCACGCGATACTTGTTCGTTTAAATTTGAATATCGTTTCGTGCTTTTAAATACCCGAGGCGATCTTGTAAAATTGCACTTATGTATATTTCCAAAAATATAAGGAGTGTCATAAATTTAAATAAATAAATTTCAGGCAACTCTTCGAAAACGATTAACCATGAAAAAAAAGTTTTTTTTTATTGACCAAATTTTCCATGGATAACATTATAAAAATAGAAATAAAAATAATTTATGGTAAAGTGTAAATCAAATAAATGATCAAGACTCGTTAGAAAATTCTGTAACATAAAACTTTTGTAGAAAATTAAGAATTCCTCAAATCGCATGAACTTAATCTTCGCACAGATAAATTCGAAAGTTCTTAATCGTTACAATATCATTATGTGAGATAGATTGAGGGCAAATCAGATTGAAATAAGAATAAAGGGGGATCTAGAGAGGATTAAGAAAAACGAAGTGAAAGCCGAGGAACGAAGAAATTCTAGTGCGAGAATAAAATATTCCGACGGAAATGTAGCGAACAAGCATCTAATTTTTATTCTCATCCGATTCGCCTTGGTGTGAACTATTTCAATATTCCGGGCATTTAAACACGACATTATAAAATCGTTGTACCTTGTCCTGTATAATTTTTGCTTTAGCTTGCTGATAAACAAACGCAAAAAAACCTCGATAAAAAAGGAATGGAATTACGATTTTTTTTTTGCAATTTTGTCAGAAAGAAATTGTCCAAACAAACTAATTTGTAATTTATTTACTTTTTTTTATTTTTACAAACATTTATTTACTTTTTATATTAGCCGAATTTTAACTATTTAAATTTAGCACATCCTGTAAAGTGTAGTTGATGTATAATATCGACCACTAGGAATCAATATATAGAACGAATAATACGTCTTAGCACGTATGAAGGGACGCCATTCATACCCGTTTGTTTGCTCTTGACACGGATATCGATGGTCCGACTAATTACTGGGTCATTTTGAGAGCTGAATGCTGCTCATTTGTCTAATGTTTTTTTCGGTAATGACAACATGTCCGAACGTAACTGTATCGAATTTTGGCAGACTTAATGGAATGCATTCTGTGCCACAACAATAATTAGTATTTAGTAATTAATATAATAACCTGTCATTACCAAAGCTACGATTAATAATAAAGTAAATTGTGTATGAATAAAAAATGAAATTCTAAATAGCCTACCTTTGGATTACCCTTTTTCATTCACGATAAAAAACGAAATATTATTGTTTATCTTTTTTCATTCATGATTTTTATCGAAGCTGATTTGTTCACTTGAGTTTTTATTATTATTATTTTTTTAATAATTGTTATTTTGCAGTCAATCGTCACAAAGAATATGGCGTGATAACATTGTATAATTTTGAAAAAAGGACTAACTAGCAAGCGCGGGCTACGTCATGTATGATTCCACAAAAAAGTTCTAATCAGCCACATCGAAATCCGAACACGCAATGGAAATTGATCCATATATTCATGTGCTTATGTGCTTATGTATATATACGGGGTGGTCGAAAAGTCGGGCTATTTTTCTCTGAAAATACGTTTCGAACAATGTAAAAATGTTCAAACTATTGTTCATGTGAAATCAAAAAATCAAACGGCATTTTAATTTGTAGACTTGAGGCTATCGCCGGAACTAGAGTAAAGTAAAAATATCGAAAAATGAATTTTTGGCACGGTTTTAAAAGTTAAATTCTAAGTTTCGTCATTTTTTTCGACTTTTAAAACCGTCCCAAAAATTCAATTTTCGATGTTTTTATTTTACTCTAGTTCCAGCGATAGCCTCAGTTCTGCAAATTAAAATGCCGTTTGATTTTTTTATTTCAGATGAGCAAAACTTCCGGAATCATGGCAGCCGTCAACCAACGCATGAGTGTTTTTTGAACGGTGTAAATTTGATTCAACTCGTTATTTTTGTTTGATAAAATTCTGAGGGACTGTAGAAAAGTTAATAAATGTGTGGTAAAAATTCAAAGATAGTGTCTTTTAATGGTTCATTAAAAAAAAATCCCAAAAAAAGCGAAAAAAATAACTGTCACATGGGATGACTCCCTTAATTTAAATACACATTTGGATTTATTACTGTTTTTTTCCGCTTGAATAGTACTTCAATCGAGCCTCAAACTTGATACATGTCTTGCTAGTAGTCATAGGTATTTCATAAAAAATTAGTACATTTTTAGCGATAAAAGTTTCATAGCTCCAGTACGTCAAAAGCTTTTTTTCAACGTCGAAAATCAGAATCATACTAAATAATTGAATGCTCGACTATTAAAATACTTTCAAAAATGTGCTGTACACACATGAGGTTTCATAAATCATATCAACTACTATGACAATAAAATTAAGTATACACCGTTACAGTAAATATCATCAAGTGCACTTTTTTAAGGGGCCAGTCCACTTTGAAAACTTCAAAAAATCGATTTTTATTACTGTTTTCGAAAGTGCATACATTCAAAAATATTGTGTCAAAATTTTATGAAAATCCGAACTCTCTAAGTATATTTTTTTTTTACTTGAACGTCAGGACCTCATTTCGTCTACCTGAGCGTATAGCGCGCTCAAACGCGTTTTTCTCGAAACAACGTTTTCAAAATTTAGCTCCATCGTATCTCTAAAACTAATAAACCGATTCTCTTGAAATTTGAACCACATATTGTAAACATGATTCGTAACAAGATGACCCTCGATGGTTTTAAAATTTTGATTTTTACTCTTTTTTTGTGAAAAACTGTGAAAAAAACGCGTTTTTTTTTACTTTTTTCGTTTTTTATCTGCCATTTTTTCATTTTTTGATAAAACTTTATATCCGAGGGTCATTTTGTAGCTGGTGTCATACTGAATCTAATGGACTATGATTTTTTTGTTTCAGACAAGCCGTTGCCGAGTTGTGATGGAGCTACCTAGCCCACCTATTTTTGAGGCGTTACGTTAAACTATAGTTTTTGGACTTAAAAATGAATAAAAATGAATTAAACATTTTTTTTTATGTATTTCAAAAATTTATTTATCAAGCCCAACAACTTTTATATTCATATCTTTTATAAAATCCTCAAAAAAAATCGCGAAAATAGCCTTTTTTCGTGGCTCCAAAGTGGACTGGCCTCTTAAATTGGAGTTATAATTATGTACACTAAGAAAAGAAATTTGTTGATTCAACAAAATTTTTGTTGAATCAACAAATTGTGGCGAACAAAACGAAATTCGTTAACTCAACAAAAATTTGGTTAATTCAACCACTTAATTTGCTGGCTCAAATAAATATTGCACATTACGACGAAAATATTGTTGAATCAACAAAATTTTCTGTTCAACTAACAAATTTCATTTTGTTCGCCATAATTTGTTGATTCAACAAAAAATTTGTAGAAACAACAAATTTCTTTTCTCAGTGTATTCTTTGTTGGTAGTAACTTATTATTTTTACACGACAATTATACAATTTATAATAATATGAATAGAAATCTGTTAATCTAGTACATTTTCGAGAGACTCGGACAGGAGTTGTAGAATATGCTCTTCTTAGGGATCATCTTTTAGTTAAATGTTGTTATCCTTGTTTATCAATATTGTTGCTCTCTGCCACGCCATTAACGACTTTAAACTTTTTCACTCGATGAAAGCCCGCTACATAGTATTTATTATACAGCCACTGTGGTAAATGGCTCGTTAAATAACGTCGATCGATGTCAAAACATTCGAAAAATCTCAGAGATGAAGATGATACGAATGATTCAATAGATATTGCATCGGCTTTCTCTATTTTGTACTTCGACGAGAAACACGTTTTGGGACGAAAAAATATTTCACTATATGAAAAGATGAATGGTGTCTATGCTGAGCAACATTGATCACATATACATTGTGATCTATGTTGCTCAGCATAAACTTGAAGAAAAAAAAAGGTTTTACGTGTTGTGGTTACGAAACTTTTATTGCTGAAAATCGTCAAATTTTTTGTGAAATACCTACGGTTCAAGGGTGATATGCCAAGTTCCAAATTTTTCGAAGGACTATTCAGAAGAGCCAAAGAAACAAAAATATTTCAATAGGACCGAATTTCCATTGAAATTGATAGATGAAATTTACTACCTTGATGGCACAACTTACAGTTGACATAGAGGCTTCAAGTTTCACACCCTTTTTTTTCAATTTATTTGCAAATTTTTCCTGCATGGTCAGCGAACAAATTCGTAAAATACCCTGAATAAGGACCACCCTAATATTCACACGTGCACACTACATATACTGCATCTGGTGTTTTCGTTATAAACTGTGTTTTCGCGTTTTCGCGGGCGTAGGAGTTACGAGTTACGAGTAACAGCAGGAGTTCGCGGCCTTTTACCAAATCGACAAAACCACGTATAAATAAATTCGTATAACGCAACAGACACCACGAGCCTAAAATTCCTATGTAGCCTTAAACCAGTTTAAATCACGCTTACCTTTACATTTTTAACGTTGCTCAGATATTTCATTTTTGTTACATTAAATTTATTCTTTCTAGTTAACAATGAGTTAAAAAATATTCAATATGTTTTATTCTATTTTTTTTATTTGCTTTAAGAATTAATTATTAACAACTATGACTTTCTGAAATTACTGAATAAAATTTTGTTGTGTCGTTATTATATACATTATCACGTTTCGGATAATCGATCATTATTTCATGACACAATTTTGAAGTAGATACTGAAATTAAAATATTTTTGCCTCCACTTTGTGCTTTGAAAAGAAAGAAAATTGAGCATTTTTTCTATTCCAGATGTAGTTGCATTTTGCATTACGAAGTAATTAGGCGCGAAAATGACCAAATCAACCAAACCAAACAAAACTTAATTAACCAAATTTAATTTTATTTCAAAGTTTTCAAAAATAAATGACTTCCATGTACTTACGATCAATCGAAATGTTGATCAAGTGTTTCATACTAAATCGATAATATAATAAAGGGAGGAGAGAAAGGAGAGAGATCGTTGGTAGAATCCTCCGAACTAACTGTAACCACACCAAACCGTTACGGTGGAGGAACGCGAAGCTACTGATGTGTCTAAAGCTTGGAAACTGGCAAGCCAACTTACCCCCGCCGGGTGATAAGGTTCAAAAATGGAGAGGGGATGAAACAACAAAGTGAACAGCGATCGAAACTTTTTTCCCTAACTGTAATAATCCAATCTTATCGGCCTAATTTTTCACACGAATGCTCTTTCTTACGTCCTTGAATAAAGGAAATCAATTTTCCTCTATCTCCAAACTCGGAGCTATTGGTCTGACAAATAGTATTGAACGAAATTCGCTAACACTTTGTCTGACAAAAAAAAGACTTTTCAAAAGGATGTCAATGGTTATATTTAAGTCTAATATTTGTTTAATAACATTTGTTTATTTAACAATATTATTTTAAAAAATCTGTTACTCTGGAAACTTTAGTTCCATCATAGTAAAGATTTTTTTCCGTATTAAGGTAATAATTTTTTTTCTTTTAAACTGCTACCAACTAAATTTAAAAAAATAAATTTTTGTTTAATTAACCCTATAAATCATGCCCCATTTTTTTAACTTCTAACGCGTGACCGGGGTCGTTTTCGAGCCCATGGTATTTTTGGCGGTAAAATCGTTTTCACAGAGATAAACAAACTTGCCACCATATGAATCTCTTCGTTTTTTAATAACTTCTAATATGCCTCATTTTTTTAAATGCGATAAATTTAATGTCATGGAAATTGAATTGACGAAAAACTCATTTAAAAATTGAAGAATTCAGAAAATCGGCAAAAACCTCATTTTTTGACATTCATCCGAAGTCGAAATCAACCCTGACCATGAGTTTTAGGGTTAATTTGTGGGCAGAGAACTGAGATAAAAATCTTAGTTCTCTTAGTTCCAACAGAACAATATCATTGATTGATAGTCAGTTTTAACCTTGAGGAAAGTGGTCTAAAAGTGTCAGATTTAAGGGGGATCTCAATAAAAATGTTTAAAAGCTACAATTACGATAGCGAATTTATTTTCAAGTTCCTATTCATCGAATTAAGCACTTGAAAATATACATATGAGGAAATATCTCATTGCGCGACCAATATTTAAGGTGTAAGTAGCGCGACCACCGATGGGTTAACAAAAAACAAGCGTCGGATTTAACATCTACTCATTTTTTCCCAGAAATACAATTATTTTTATCTGTTTATTGGTGTAATAGAAAATTTATCGATTTAAAGAAAGTGATTGCTTCTAAATAATAACAATTTTGAAATGCTTCAAATTTCTTGATGAATCTTTGAAAACACTGTTAACGGGAGAAACCAGTTTAGGAGGCCGAAATTTTGGTGTTTTTCGTGAATTTTTTTTAACAGGGAAGGAATAATCAGAATTTGTTTAAACTTGGAGGATATATTATTCATTTTTTGAAGTACACTTTGTAATTTTTTCAATTCATTTCCGCCGGAAACAGTGGAGTTAGAAGCTGCTGTCCATGGACGACTTTTTTTCAACTGGTGGGCATTCTAGCTCAAAAAGTTATTGACCAATCGTTTTGAAAATTTGTGTGAATATTCTTTATTCAATTACAATCTATATGAACCTAACTCTGGGATGATATTATTATTAAAAATATATTTTTTAATGCAAAAAAGGTGAAAAAACATGGTGTAAAAACATGACATTGTGTTCAAATACCTCAAAAACATGCAATTTTCAACTTTTTTGATCATAATTAGGTTCATATTCTTAGGAAATATGTTGTTAACAAAAAAAAAAAATTGTAATGATTACAGATAAAAATTGTGACTTCAGGAATGCTCACCAGCAAAAAACTCGGATGGCGATCGTCCATGGACAGCAGCTTCTAACTCCACTATTTCCAGTGGAAATGACTTGAAAAAATTACAGTGTACTTCAAAACATGAATAAAATATCCTCCAAGTTTAAACAAATTCTGATTATTCCTTCCCTGTCAAAAAAATTCACGAAAAGCACCAAAATTTCGGCCTCCTAAACTGGTTTCTCCCGTTAAGGCTTAGTCAGATTTGACAGTAAAGAATTTTGTGTACTACATTAAATTAAAAAATAAAATATATCAATAAATCCATGAAAAAAAGTTGTCGTTGCGAAAAAAACATTGGATAATGAAGCTGAGTCTTATTTTTGTACTTATAGAAATGTGTTAAAAAATCCGCGATATGCAATGACAAAACCTTAGACCGATGAATTCTTTTTTGTGTTCTCTCAGTTCGGACCGAAAATACATTTCAACGATGCGGTCCTCGCAGTAATTTCTCAGTTTTTAGACAATAGAAATACCCAACGAAACTATTATCATAGTTGGAAAAAGCTCTAAAGATTTGAAAGTTTTACCCAGGTCCTCCCTTAATGAAAATATGGATTTTTTCATATAATAGCTATGAAGCGCGAGGAAAAAAAAGCGCGGCTTGAAAGAGTTTCGATTCTATGATTTTTTTTTCTAGAAAAATTGAGATGAGGATTCAGGATATAATTTTAAAATTTAATGAACAAAGAAATTGATATTAATTTGTTTAACAAAATTTTGTTCTTTCAACCACATAACCGACTTTCATAATTTGTTTATAAGTGAATAAAAAAAAACATGAATTTCTTTATAAAAATCGTGCTGTATTAGCAATGTGAACAAGAATTGAAAACAGTTTTTTTTTTCTTTGCATAATTATTCAGCTCATTTGCATAGTTTGTCGGGTATTGGGCAAAAATATTAGTACGTTTTTTTTCTATATGCACGTCGTGATGTACTATATGGTCAGTTGATATTACTTTTTTTTGCCCGTTCGTACACGGGAATGCACATTAGTCGAGGGATAAAGAGCAGAAAGTTTGAACGATAAAAGCAAATCGTGAATAGAAAAGGAAATTAGTTTGGAAGAGGATATATAAGTTGGAATTAGCCCGCATGCCCAACAGTCCGGAGTAACCTCTGATATTTGTGCACCTCTTCTCGTTGGCTGGGTTGTAATAAGACTCCAGAGACGGAGATTTACTTCAACCGACCAATCATATATTATCTAACACTTCGTTTTGAAACTTAAGTTATATTCATCCTTTAAATCTTCGATTTACAACGATATTCCAATTATAAATAATTGACAGACCATGGAGACACAACGTGGTATAATTTTCAATGGAATAATTCGAAGGCGTTTTGTTGTATAATTTCTAACTAAACTTTTTGGTTAGCAAAAATTGAAAGAATTTGTAATTCGGAAATTTATGCAATATTTGAAAAAGCACGCTATCGAATGTAAATCGAAATATCCCCTTAATAAGAGGTAATTAAAATCAGGCACAATTATCCTTGAAATATAGTTCGAATGTAAAATTCATACGTGGTACTAAGAACGAAAGTAAACTGAACCTCTTGCCTATGGAATGAAATAAATACAGAAATGAAAATATGAAATACAAATACGAAGGAACTTTTTTTTATCGACGATCGAAATTTTTATCAGCGCACGGTGAAAAAATTCTTTTTTTTGTATTTCATCAAGACAAAATAATTATTGTACGAACAATAGCTATTCCCTTTTATCGACTGTAGAAAACCCAGCAAACTTCTCTTTCTTATATAGTTATAAGCGTGAAAAAATTCGAATAACCACGATATGAATGAATGATAAGGAAGAATAAAAGAAATATCATCATTTGATCATATCACATGATGATATCCATAATTAAATATTTACTACGAAAATTAAAGATTTAGGGAATTTTAATACTCGAGTCACCACTCAAAATCTCGACCTACATTTATCGACAAAACCTGCACGTATATTATCGCGAGTCAACAAGGCACTTTTTAATTAATCACGACGACTCGATGGTTTCAGATAAAGTGACGTTATGGGCGTAAAAAAATAATTGATTATAATTAAAAATAGGATAATAGATTGCAATGTCGAATGAACGGGTGAAAAAAATAATTTTATAGATAAATTTTTTATTCACAAATGAGTAAAAATCGATGTTAGTTTATTTAAATAATGGAAAATTTAAAAATTGTGTCGATACGAAAACTAGATAGTGAAATAAATATTTTAATAAAGGAAAAAAATTAAATTAAAACTTTATTTAATTTCGTAATGAATGAGTAGAAGAAAAATAATTAATTCAATATTAAAAATAATCTTACAGAATGGCTTCACGAAATTAAATTCCACTCGACTAACGTGAACGAATACGTTGTTGGGAAAAAAAAGTTGGAAAACCCTCCAAGGTAAGCGCCCATTTGTCCCAGATGGAGCTCAATTCACTGCAGCGTGAAATAATTGGGTATGTAAAACAATTTTTAAGAAAGTGCCACACAATCTTCACTTTATTCAGAAAGAAGTATTTACTTTTCATTGCACTTCGCTTGACAAACAATTTTCACGCGAAAATACGATTAAGAACATAATATTTTCACCGTTAAACTCAAATCACATTTTTTTCTAAAATGAACTAAAGAAGCGTTCCCTCAACCTAACGATCATGTTGAGAGTCACGAGCCAATACTTTACGAGTTGCTAATTCGTGAACGGGGTCAACTCTTTACTGATTCCATTTGCATCAATGAGTGCATCAACTTTTTTTTCGATATGTTTGCACTTAAGAAATAACCATAAATATACTTTTTTCTAAAGTTTCCTTAAACCTTCCCACTAGTCTCCATTAAACGTTTTTTTATTTGTTAATGACTATTAAAAAATTGAAAAGCAAAACGGGCTTACGGAATTAAAAAAAAATATATACACGAATAGAAATTCAGATCAATTGCAAATCTGCGTCGACTAATTTTTATTTTAGACTGCAGCGTGATTATAATTCATTATTTAAAAAATTTCAAATATCGCCATAAATGCTAAAATACAAGTGACTGGCTGTTATACAATATAAGAGGTAAAATACCTCGATAATCCTTCGTCAGTACTGTCCATAACCACTCCAATCGGAAATCGAAGTACGCGGATAAATAATTCGAATGTTTTTTTTAAAACACGATTTCAATCCATCCTCAACAGGGTATCGTTTCCTGAAAAGCAAAACGTGTATCGTGAATATTTCAACAACGTTAATTCTTTCGCCAATGTTGAATACTCGAATCGGGGTCAACAACTATTGCAAAATTGGTTATATAAAAAATCAAGGAGAGATTTTAGTGTATAGCGAAAAAAATAAATTAAATAATCAACAGCGATGGGTGCGCGGTTAGCAAAAAGTTTTGGTGATCTCCCAGGACAAGTAGCTTCGGGGAAACCAGTACTTAGTTAGATGAGTGACCGATTCGACATGCACCAGCTCACGCGTCGATCGTTGAACGGGTGCAACAGTTTTTCTGACTTTCTAAAGGTGCATCGGCACGGGTTTTTCACAGCTTCCTTGGGTCCTCGTGCAAGTGTGATACAATGGTATATTAGGAAGGAGTGGCATTGGGAAACACTCCCGCAGGAGTTCCCGGAGATCCTGCAGGGAAATAAAAATTAATGAAGTGGAGTAAAAGTGATGAAATGGGATCGTCAAAAAAATTGAAAAGGGTGTACGAAGGAAGAATACAATAAAAAAATACATTAAATAAATCAAAGCAGTGGACTTTTATCACCCAAAATCAATATTTCAATATAATCAATTATTTCAATTTATAACAATACAGACTTGGATAAAAGTATTGAGGAACCTGTTGTAGTTTTTCTATTCAGACAAAAAGTTGGATATCTTGGTTGAAAAAATTCAGAAACCAAATTAGCAAATGGGGTTTTGAACCGGATAAATCGATCTTTATTTTCATTTTGTTCAATTATGCGACTTTTTTGCACCCTGCAGGTTATTTTTTTTAAATCACAGTTTTTGCTGATTTCTCACTCCGCAAAATCAGGTGATGGGCTTATGAAAATAGTAAACCGACTTTTTGTTTAGAAAACCTCAAAAAACAAGATCTTCAGCGGAAGTTTGGTTTAAAAAATAAAAAATTGGGATTTTTTTTCCAGTAATTTAGTTTTTTTATGTAAAACGGCAAGTTTTCGAAAATACGGTGTATTTGTAAAAATTTATTCAAAGAGTAAAAAGTCGTGTTTTTTTATGTCGAATTTACATGAAGTTTTTTACGTTTTTTTTTTTTTCAAAATTTCTTGTTATTTCTGTCTCTAGTCAACAAGCGTCGATTTGTCTCATACATTTATCGGAGTAGCTCGTGAACTGTGAGGTTTAAACCAAAAAATTGAGAGCAGAAAAAGGTATATTTTTGAATTTAGAACACATTACGATTTTTCGAAAACTCTTATTCCAAATTTTTTATCACTATTCCTGGTTTGGTTTTTTTTACTTTTTTTTTAATTCTTAAGAAATTCTAATAGCCTCAAAACTCAAAAGAATAATGCTCTATGCTCTTGAAATATTTGTTTGAACGTCAAAGTTTTCGTTTTACGCCGATAAATTGATGAAACAAAAGTTCGATTTAAAATTTTTTCTTCCCTGATAACTGAATAACTCTGTCAAAAAATATCACAATTTTTTTTTAACCAAATTAAGCCAAAGATCTCCTTTTAAGGTTTTCTGATCATAAAGTCAGTTTTTCTTTTTCCTAAGTACCCGATTTCACGGAGTGAGAACAGAGCAAAAATAACAATTTTCAAAATTACGTACCGGGTGTAATAAAATCCGCATAAAAATTAAAAAAATAAAAATAAAGTCCAGCTTTTTGTCTGGGTTTGCAGGATACCTAATACTTTTAGCCACGGTTTTATACGAAAAATAAAACAGAATGAATGACATCATGGCGAATATGGATAAAGAAAAATAAAATTCTATATTTTAAACCGTCCTTCGTACTATTTATAAATTCTTCTATATGATGATTGATGAAGCCAAAATCGACTGATGAATTCGGAGGTGATAAAGGTCTTGTGATGGAAAAACAATATTAGTCGCGGTATGTTCAACTTTTTTGTGGTTTCCATTTGTTGATGAACACTTTTTTGATGTATTGAAAAATAAAAGTGCAACTTTTCCGACTGCAGCTCTGTGCCCATCAAAGGATAGATCGATGTTTTTTTTTTTTAGCTCCTGGCTGCATGAGATGTTACGCGTTTGACTTTGATGGAGAATAACGGTTTGCATATTTGCGCCTCTGTAAACTCGGAACTGCTTCTCAAGGCCTAATTAAATCTCCATAAAACTTGTGTACAGATTTGTAGAAGTTTTAAATTGTGTATAAAAATGTTCTTTTTTATTGTTCATGATTTCTTATTCATGGTTTATGTAAATCAATCTCAAACTGACAAGAAAAAAACGTGTGAATGATAAATGACAATGATGAACGTGGAAAACAAGATTTTTGATAGTCTTCATTTAGTATAACAAGAGATTTAGATCAATAACAACAACCTTTTGTTGACAAAATGTGCAATTTTAAATTTTTCTTACTTCCAAAGGAGCCAAACATTTTTCCAATTTTTAATTTAAATAAAAATCAAAGGGAGGCGTCTCTTATGCAGTGGTCGAAATTCTTAACATCTGGAATTTGACCTTTTAAAGAAATTGCAGCCCTCTATTCTTTCCTGGTCAAAGGCTAGTGATTGATTACGGTGTAGGGCCGAAGGGTCAAAAAAGGGACATTATTTATTTCGACGATCCTTTTATCATAGGTACAGTTACAAGATTCCAACTAAAATGCTTACACTATGAGGGTATTATTTCCACCATAACAGATTTACTTTTTTCTTATCTGCCAGAATAGGGAACGAATAAAATTTCAATAGAGCATGAGCTTTAGCTTCATTTGGAACAAATGTAGACAAAGATCCCGAATCTTACTACAACTACAACTTTTTAACAATGCTCTTATTTTGGCACATAAAACTCAGGGTATATTGTGCCAAACACTTGAAACGTATGCGTCAGAGTTTTTCGGCGCCCTCGAATCATTTTCACCGCATTGGAATTATTTCCATATGCTTGAAAAAAGATTGTCAAAATGGATCTTTTTTGTTTTTGAAACATCTCGAAATATATGCCATCATCATTTTATGGATAATTATTATATTCCATTTGCTAATTATTTACAGTCTATTGGATAAATATTAAAATTGACAGAAATAATTTTCGATAAAAATAAGTTACTAAAATCTATTTAAAAAAATTCAAATTCAATTTATTGGTTGAACGAACTATTTTTTTTTCTCAGTTTCGTATTCGCAGTAATTCTTTCTCTTACTTAAAGCCACACGATTTTTTATTTGGAGAGTCTGAGGATAGCTAGTGGTAGTGTCAGTTCATTTGAAAAGAAAAGCGAGAAAAAGAGAGGAATAAAAACGAGAGAAAGAATGGTGAAAATGATGGGGAGGCGGTTCAACTTAACTTACTGCGACTGCGTAACGTGAGAAGCAACCCTCGTTAAATCTTGGTATTTCAGTTGATGGCGCGCTTTCGTTCGATCGAGTTAGAATACCGGTAAATTTTCAAACTCAAAAAAGAAACCTCGATAAATCTCGATAACCACTCGTTTTTATTCGAGAAACTTACGAGCATAAAAAATCGATTACTCGGTGAATTTTTCAATATTATTGCGAGAATTTTCAAAATACAAGAAAAACGAGTTTATTCGTTTTCCAATAGAAAAGTTTTGAACCTTTGACGAAATATGGTTTTTCGTATAAATTTAGCAACGAGAGATTTTAATAACAAAGTATCGTTAAACCTTTTTTTTTACTGAATTCGGGATAAATAACATTATTTAGTGTTGATTTTATCGGGAATAACAAGTGATGAGAAGGATTGATACATTAGAATATTCACTCAAATGCACAAATCAGAGTGGCAATTCGACACTATAAATAATTCTCTAATTCGCAATATCGATATGAATTTAATTTCCTACTTTGTCGTATGTTGAAACGCCATATAGATGGATAATATTATATCAAATTAAATAATAGTTGATGAAACTGATGTTTCCAATTCAGAAGGATTAATTTTAAGGATTTCCCATTTCAATTTATGGTCTTCATTTAAGCAGATTTCTTCATTGTTAGTCGTTACCAGTAGGGCTGCCACTGCCTTCATTCATACAATGAATGATGAGCGAAGAGTAGCCGTACAAAAAATTTCATTCACTATAATTCTTCTAAAATTATTATCATAATATAACCTTTGTATCGTTATGTTGAAATATTAGATCCTCCAGCCCTTTTAAGAATGTGAAAATAGCTTCGAGAAAAATTAATTTTGGATATGTTCTTCTCGAAGGGTTTTCTAATGAATAGACCAATATTGCATATTCATTTCTTAACGAGTTTTGAAACGACAACCTTGAAAAAATTTAGTCTTCCATATATTTTATATATAAAAAGATTCTTACTAACGAATTCTGACAAGCTTTTAAAAATGATCTTCGAAAAAACGCTGATTTAGAAAAAGAAACATGCGATTATAATTTGAGCGAATACTACATTGACTTCAACGCTCACTCTCGTGTGTTAATCAAAGTAATTTATAGATGAGCAGATTCTAATTAGCCCTTCATTGAATGGAATATAATCCGGTCCAACGTAATCCATATGTGATGAAGAAGTCAAAAAGAATAATTATTTTTTCGAAATATTGATTGGATTTAAGGACGTAATTAAAATTACATCGAGGCCGATGTGATTGGCAACGCTACAGGAAAAGGGCGATGATGTCGTCTTCATTTAACAAGGTAATTAATAATATCATCATAATATTGATATTGTGCATGAATCGATTTTTATTGTATACAGTTAATTCATAAATTATACAACTTTCTGCTCTTGCATCTGGCATTGAAAATCACAGTTATATATACTGCACGATGAAAAGTTCTTCTGCTAGTTGGCTAATTTTAAACGTTAATCTTAAAACGCGTAAACTCTACCACGGCTGATCCGAATCTGTCGAGTTTCGAAAACCAGATGCCGATGTGCAAGGATATATAATAGAAGTTTTCGCCTTAAAGATCCTCCATTTCACTCGACTCAACTTTGACGAATTTTCCCTTTGAGCTTTTTTGCTTTTGAGTTTGAATGAAATTCTGCAAAACTATTTGTTTATTCTTTCTTAAAAAGTCATTACTCTTTACCATACTTTTTATTACTGTTTCGTTTAAGATACAAATTAATAATGTCATAGCTTTTGAGGCAAACGTGATTGATTACATTCTTCGAAATAAGGCAGTTCCAAAAATTTAACGAACCTTTGAAAAGTTGGATTTAGGGGTTGAAAAATTTAAGAACAAGTCTCGTACATCGATGATGTATAAAGTTGCAAAGAGTTCTCTGAGCTTGACAAATAAGTGTCATTAGATTGACGATGGACCCCACATACATAGCTTTCGTTTCCTTGAGTCTCGCCATCCTAAACCTCTACCACCTCATATACCAGACCATTTGGCGTCGTTCTAATGTTCGCTCGTGAGAACGATGGAACGAGTATGGTGTCTGATAACAACCAGTATTTTATAGACTTTGGGGAATGGCGAGAAAGCGAAGAGAACGCACAACGATTATCTCGATCGAATCCGAGATGGGATACAACCGGGATCAGCGAGATTGAGTTTCCATTGTCGCTAATAACGGATAGAAGAGAACAGCAACACGAAACCGTTCATCATCGTGGCTAGTTTAAAGTATCGGTAATACCGGACGTCATACACGTGTATCTACCTACTTTAAACAATCTAGTTTAAAGCATCAATAAAACTTCTGATAAAATGTTAGACACACCTATGAAAAAAACAAAAATCTTAAAAGTTTTCAGCAGTCATAAAAGCTACCAATTTTTATTTGGAGATAAAATATAATAGCAAAAACCAATCGAAGAGAATATACACCTAAGAATTTTCGAATATATTAATAACAATGACAACGAACATATTGACAATAAGAATGATAATCATCATTACTGCTGCCATAATCCATCAGGCAAAGTCCACACAATTCCACCACGAGCTATCACTTCTAACACCTTCGTACGGTTCAAATAAATCGAATGACGAGTCAAGTTCCGCTTGGATCGAAGTCAGAAGCGATGAAGCAAAAGAATGATTGAGACGAAATTTTTGATGGAAGGAGGCGGGGTGAAGGCAAAAACTAGGAGAGAGGAGATGCCTTGAGGGTTCAAGCTCAATCTGGACCAGGAACCTCGAGGCTGTCAATAAAATTACGCGGGTAAACATTGAGGAATGATGAAATCGAAAAATTGTTCAGCTTTGAATAAATCAATCGATTATTCCAAATCATACATTTACTTTGGAATAATTTAGGAATCATGGGTATTTATAGTGAAGAGCATTTGAAAAATAATGCAAGGTCGTTGATAAAATAAAGTGATAAAACACTGATAACTTCAAGGTAGGAAAATACTTTGTTAAAACTTTGAGGCTACATTTAAAAGTAGATTTTACGATGGCGATAAATTTGATTAGCTTGATTGCGTAGCGTAGGAACGAATGAAAATATTCTGTCGGGACGGAAAAATTATATTAAAGCGTAATAACGTTAAGAACAAGCTAATTGGCAAAAGAACAATGTTTTTTTGATTTTCGTTCAGTGTTCATCTATGATGAATATCAGAAACGATAGAGGAAACGTTGAAGGAATAACAGGAGTAAAATGTTGCCCTTGGCGGTGATCCAATCGACTTCGTGCGGTTAGGAAAAAGAAGGGGACACCAAATATTTCTAGGGGATGCAGTAGAAGGCGACGCAGTCCCGGCGGGCAAGTAAAAAAGAGTCAAACCGCAAGCCAAACCTGCTTGAGTATCAGTTTCTAAGATTCGAAATGATACGACGACTGATAATTTCGTAAATTCGCTAAAAAATGGAAGACCACCAATCTGATGGCTCAACATTCTTCTCAAGTTCATAGTGCAAAAGCAATCCTCTAAATATCACTTTGTTCCAAGATGCCTCGGCTGAGAATGAATCATAAAAAAATCATTTTTATAAAAGTTTTTACTTCACAATGAATACTTAAGGAAAAATCAACAGATATTTTATTGCTGAATCCAAAAACCTAGGGGAATCTATAAAAAATGACTATACAAATGGCAGATCGATTACCCTGCACTATGGGGATTACATGTTATATGGACCTCACAGCTCTTCTCAACTGGAATTCCCTTATCGATAGTTGGATGAATAAGTATGAGTTACAAGCTATTTCTTACTTCACCAATCTCTGACTTCTACACCACGTTCTATTGCTACCGTTCCATATACTTCGAGCTGAGCTCTCTGATACTTTCTCATGAGTACGCACATTAATTAGTTACACGAATCGGAAATCGAAACGCATGAAGTATCAAATACAAGAATTGCATCAAGTGAATTTTGAAAACAAGTTCTCTGAGGCAGAAAAGATTTTAATCATTTTTCGCCCTATATAGAACGATACTGTTATTGTGTAGAGAATGTTGATTCGATAATTAAATTTTGATTACTTCTTCAACAATCAGCCAATTAAATAGTGAATTCACGTTGGAAATATCTTATCGAATTTGATAAAATCGATCTATAAATTGAAGTGACAGCGACAAATGCTGATGCAGTAGCAGATCGATTTCAATCAATCGCATCATTATTTGCCAGTACCCATTAGGAAGCTTTTTTGTAGGCATTGAACATAGGCATAGGGAAAATAGAACAGTTATTTATCGTTTTGATTAATCATCGAAGCAAAATTGCATGTTAATGACTTTTATTTTTACTATTTCAATAAATTATGGCAGATGCTCATTCCGAATAACAATTATCATTAATTGTTGTGAGCAGTTTTATAAAAAATATTTTTTATTTGAAAAATTAGCATGTATTTATTGGTATTGGATAAATATGAACTCTACTCTACTCCAATCATCATGCTCTTCAACCTTACTACGGCTTAAGGGTCATGATGGCTTCTAAATAAATATATTTTGAGTTTTCGTGAGGATATAAATAATCTGAAACAACAACATTGTTTATTCATGAATAAAACGGTCTAATCAAAATTTTTCCGTTCTTTCGCATCAGATGATCTGTCCAAACTGAAGTAGATCAAGAAATGATATTCTTCAAACAGCTATATCACGAGCAAAAGTTCATATACACTATTTTTTTTCTTTTTTACATTTATACCCAAAAGAAAGTACAGAAAAAATGGTTTACAGATTTGTTATACAGATTTAATGTTGCATGGGAGAATGAAATGATTGAATTACCAGAGACAAAAGAGCATTCAGAAAGCAAGGTCGTATGAGGGTCCAGATAGAGGAACGAGGACAGGGACATTGTTCTCCTGATGGCAGTTACAGAAACAACCCATCATTTTAGCATTATTCTCTATATGTCATTCGTCCATAAACACCACAGTAGAAAAGCCCTTGGAATCAGTGAGGGTAAACATTAACTTTTAGTCTCCGTTGCCTCATAATGTGTCTGTGTCATCAGTTCTAATTTCAACAGAGAAACACATCCAAACAGGTGTTGGTAAAGGTTCAAAAATAGGTGTAAGAATTTGTATAGACGGAATGAAAATTGTACTCAGGTTGAGTGCTACTCTACATTTTTGTTTATTAGGGTAGACTTTTACGAGGGTGTTGATGAATTTTAATTCGAGCATCCTTCAAGTTAGTTTTACAGTGATATAAAATTATTGCTTCATAAAACTTCTTCCCAATTTGTTTGACGAATATACTTGTAATTCAAACGGTAAAAAAAAAATAGTCGATAAGGCTATTGAAATGAAAATAAAAATAAGTCTATTGATAAATTGAGGAGGTCATAACGGAAGGTCCATCATTGAAAAAAATTATACACTTGAAACACGGAGTAGAAATTTGGCGAATGGAAGTCGGAGGAACGAAACTAGATTTAGAAGCAAGGCAGAGAGCGTCTAAATATTTGGTGGGAATTTTGAAAATGAACGAAGTTTGATGACCATGCAGAGCTCAGGAATTGACGTAACGAAATAAACAATCAAGATGGGTGAAGGAATTGGGTCGGGCCATGAGAAGAGTTTGCGATGGAGCAACATTAACAGGCATGAGAGAAGGGATAGAGCTGAAGGACCTATTGTGAAATCTCATAGAAGACTGTCGTATTATCGAAGACCAAACATTGCAGGAAGACTTGATAAGGGCAGAGGAATAGGACCAGAGAAGTATTGGGAGGAGAAAGGCATCTCGATATGTAAGGGGTCCAATGATACTGAGTGTAGACTATGCGAAGAGGCGAGAAAGAAGATTGAGAACAAATATGAAGATGGGAAGAATTTAAAAGCCTGTTTAAAAACGAATTGAAAGAAAGAGTTGAGAAATTAATGAAGAAGGGGAAAAGAAATAGGCATGAGGGATGGACGAAAATATTCAAAGGACCCATAAAAGCCAATACTATAAGAGTATAAAATAGAATCTCTCTCTCTTCTCTCTTTTGCCGAGAAAACGTCGAAAGAGAAAGAGAGAAGAGAGAAAGAGAATTGGCGAAGCTGAGAATATGAGGTGAATGTGATGGGGATGTGAGGGAGGATGTGATGGTCGAACACCGATCAGAGGGTCATACCGAAGCGATAATAAGAGGGCGAAAGAAAAAAGGGAGAAGAGAAGATTGTAATCACTATTTGCTGAAGACTAAAATACAAAGAATGGATAATCGAGTAAATCAATTTCTTTTTAAATATATTTAAAACATGTTGTAGATTAAAACATACTATTTACATTGAAAAAAATTGTACCTTCGTTACCGACACTTTGCAGGCGAAAACCCATTTCGAATTCCAATTACTTCGATCGTGTATCAAGAGCCGCGAGAATGCCTCGACGCCAAGTATTAAAAAAGAAAGCCAGTGCAAATCCTGCCGCACTCTTATATACTCGAATATGGCGGTCTTTGGACTTTTCTTTTTTTTTTAACCGCTCTCACGGAGGAACAGGTTGAATAAATAATTACATATATCCAACGATTAGATAACGATAAAGTTTTGGTTTTATTTATAAATCAATGATTGATATCATAACGTAAGAAAACTACGTTATGGAATTCGTTATTGCAAAATTTCCAGTTAAAGTTAAGGGGACCGTATGGTCTAGAGCACGAAAATTTCACCTATTTTCACGATTTTTTTTTTGCCTTAAAAAATTTAAAAATCGATGTTTTAACTTTTCGGGTTTATTACTACCTTTATTAAGTATACAAAAAAATTTTTTTTTAATTTTAAAAACAGTGTTTATTATCATATAATTGGCATTGAAGACGACCCTCTCGAAAAATCCGACCCGGACGGTGAAGATCGATCCGAGACTTCTACTCATCTGAAACACAAAATTCAAGAAAATTCTTAATCAGAAAGAGTGCAGTTATGGTCGGGACTAGAACAAATCGAAAAAATTAAAAATTGACAAAATGGCGCGCTTTTGAAAAAAAATTCGTAAAATCGGGTTTTTTTTTCACTAGTTTTTTAGTATAAACAATAAGAAATTATTTAAATAAAATTATGATTGTAGTTCCGACGATAGCCATACATGTTGTGAACAACATATCCAAATTTCAAGTGATTCGGTTGAATAGTTTTTTTGTTTTCACCTGCGCAGTGCCGAAAAAAGTCGTTTCGAGATAAATGAGTTTAAAGTTTGAGGTACAGATATTTTCAAAAATTGAGCAAATTTTGAATACTTACAGTTAATCCGCGATTCCGGCACCATATAGGATTCCTTCGGAACGTTCATAATTCAAGATTTCCTCACTCCTTTCATTTCTTCGAGCTGTCCGAGCCTCTTTGGAGTTGTCCGTGCTCCTACGGTTGGCGCTCGATACTCGCAGCTCGTCTCGGTTTTGCGCTAGTTGCTCCGCTTGTGGCCCGATTGTTATGCCCATGGTCTCCATTATTTTCAATAGGGATGCAAATCCTTCATTGAATATGCAAGCGGAAATGTGAGTGGCAATATCAATGATTTTTTTTCCGGCAAACAGATGTTTCGGCGCAAGGTGCCACACGCAAGCATTGAAACTTTCGTTATTGTTCTGCGTATTACTGCCAATACACCTTTCCAATAAAGTCTCTGCTGTCAATTCTTCATAAATTGGTTTTAATATCTCTTGTGCTTCATCGCACAGAGCAGGTGGGTGCTCGTAGGTGTCTAAAGTACCTGCAGCCTCACTTTGACGCCACTTGCACCACGATTCGGAACCTGGAGGACAGTACGAGTGTTGCGGATTTTCATCTGTTGAAATTTTGTGATAATATGCTGCCCATATTTCACTTCTCATCCCTTCAGTCGAATCTGAATTACGTCTAATTGCTAGACCGTAATAAGTTGACAGCTCTTGCAATAATTTATTCGTCAATTGTTGACGCTTCGGTGTTTTATTTATCGATTTCCGCTGTGTCTTTTTTCCCTCTTCTTTTTCTGTCAATTTCTTTGTTGCTTTCTTTATTTGTGCATGTTTTTTTTTCGCATCAACAGCACGTTTGTACAAACGTTTTTTAACATGCAAAACACATTCTTTTTTGCAAACTAAAAAATCATCCCCGTAAGGCTTTGTGTCCAATAAGGCTTTGAACGTTTTCGTGTCGCGGACCGCTCTCTACCTGTGTTATGGGCTGTAGAAGCTGTAATATTGAGAATTTCCGCATGAAAATTTCACAGTATATTCTTGAGATACTATACTTTCGACATATCGAAAAAAAAAAAAATCGATTTTTTCAAATTTCTAGACCATACGGTCCCCTTAAAGAGATCAGAATAACCTCGTACAATATTTCATGAAGTTTTTATGGAAACCTAGCAATGTTGCGTGTTCGTGTCAGTAGAATATTGGCTAGCAAAGACCGTGGTTAGCCACGAGCGCATATTATGTTATTTCCACAGATCTACTAAATTTGACAGGTGTCAGAACAGCGGCGGATCAGTCAATTGAATCATCGAAAATGTTGAATTTGTTATGAAATATTTTGCTAGCATTACTGTATCTTTATTGGTAACCGATAAAAAAATTACTTAATTAAATAATAAATTACATTTATTACGTTATGTAAGTATCAGATAGTAATTATTCCTAAATATTTTTAATTATACACAGTCCATCGAAACACTTTCTTTAAATTCGGAAAATTTATTAAAGTCTTTAAACAACATCTATCGATTTAAAAAATTACACAAGTTAAACTTTTTATAGTTTCTAATTTCGAATTCTATGAATATCCCCATTCGTTCGTTGCAAATGCCATTGTGGGTATTGTCGATCGAAACAACAAGACAAATTCTCAGCAGATTCCACAGTTGTAATCTGGTGGCTAAGACGACGTGGGTATCTATCCACCCGACGTATTCGCCCACCCTTGTGAAAACAGTAGAATATTTGCATGGATTACACTTTATAACGGAATATCCCAGAATCGCGAAAGTCCAAGAACCACCGCAATGAATCTAGCTAGGCTAGATAAAAATCTCAGAAAGAATTCGATTACAAGCTCTCCAAAGAAAAGTTTAATTGGCGTGTGGAAACAAGTCGAGAAGGGAATTTAATAAGATTTATAATATTTTTTGATGCATTTTGACATTGTGGTTTAATGAATGAATTCAGTTCTGAAATTTGATTATCGTTTCTTTAAAGTATTGCGGTTACAGGGCAGATATGATGAATAACAATTGTAACAAGTTACTCATTTCCATAGCGAGGCTGCGATGTTTAAAGTTAAAAAGAAAATAAGTTGAAATTTCTACATAAATGAATTTATATACATGTTTATACACCTTAATAAAATGTGCTTTTATAAAAATTAAATTGGAATCATCGGTGAACAGTGCTTACGATATTTCGAATACGTAAAACTTAACTTCAAATTCAACGACAATTTTATCAAAGGACTACAATTTCGAAAATTGTTTTATTTAAAACTCTTTTTTATTCATTTTGATCTAAAAACATTGAAAACATTAATCTTTTTACTTAAAATTTCCGTGAAAAAATTCCAAGAAACTACCTTTTTTAGTACATTACTTATATGAACTACGGTATTACGGAAATACGGTATTTATATGAACGTTGGAAATTACTGCAATATTTCAAAGTTAACGGGAGAAACCAGTTTAGGAGGCCCAAATTTTGGTATTTTTCGTGATTTTTTTTTAACAGGGAAGGAATAATCAGAATTTGTTTAATCTTAGAGGATATTTTACTCATGTTTTGAAGTACACTTTGTAATTTTTTCAAGTCATTTCCGCCGGAAATAGTGGAGTTAGAAGCTGCTGTCCATGGACGATCGCCATCCGAATTTTTTGCTGGTGGGCATTTCTGAAGTCACAATTTTTATCTGTAATCATTACAATTTTTTTTTCGTTAACAACATATTTCCTAAGAATATGAACCTAATTGTAATAAAAAAAGTTGAAAATCGCATGTTTTTGAGGTGTTTGAACACAATGTCATGTTTTTATTCCATGTTTTTTCACATTTTTTGCATTAAAAAAAATATTTTTAATAATAATACCATCCCAGAGTTAGGTTCATATAGGTTGTTATTGAATACAAAATATTCACACAAATTTTCAGAGCGATTGGTCAATAACTTTTTGAGCTAGAATGCCCACCAGTTGAAAAAAAGTCGTCCATGGACAGCAGCTTCTAACTCCACTATTTCCGGAGGAAATTACTTGAAAAAATTACAAAATGTACTTCAAAACATGAATAAAATATCCTCCAAGTTTAAACAAATTCTGATTATTCCTTCCCTGTAAAAAAAAAAATCACGAAAAACACCAAAATTTCGGCCTCCTAAACTGGTTTCGCCCGTTAATAGTAACCAATTAACATCTTTTTCAATGTGGGCTAAAAAGGGAAAACTAATGGCTATATAAATGAATTTAAATAGTTTCATAACTTTCGAAACGCTAAATATTTGTCACAAATATTACATAGAGAATGTTTAATATTGCCTGAATGTAAAAAAGATCGGTACTTTATAAAAGACGAAAGTTCGCCAACTCACTTTTCGCTTACGCTCGGATACGCCTTTCAATACTCAATTTATTGCTGTTAGATTTAACGGTCAATCATGCAGAATTCAACGGACTCACTTAAGCAAAGTAAAATTAAGAAGTGACAAAAGAAAACAAAAAGTTTGTCAACTTAAAAGTAGTTAATGAAGGAAAATGAGATAGCTTTCGGGTACCAGCCGAATTGATAGCGCGATAAACAATTGTCAAGGTAAAATGTTGATGGTTTTATGTTGAGGAAATGAGCGGGGATTGTAGCAAGGTAAATACAAAGTAAAGCACGGAGGAACAGTACACGCAGGAGGTGAAAGCAGTTGCAAAAGAATTTGCAAGTGACAAGTTACATGAGAATATATATATGAGTAGATCCATTGGTTTTCGAGCATTTTCTCGGGAGGGGTCTTTCGAATTTGCTGAAAATTGAGTACTTCGAAGTACCTCAAAAACTATTGCCAAATACCAAATTTCAACTGTCTAAATGCCCAAGGTCATTAGAACCAGCCTTTTAAATGTCTAAAAATCACAATATTTAGCCTATCTTCAAAATGATGACTCACGATAACCTCACGTTCAAATTGAATGATACAAGTCACATTTTGTTCAGTATGCCATGTAGTTTGTAGAAAAAAAATTTGAGTCACCTAAGCCGAAAGGCCTTTTATCCCGACTACGTTAAATAATTTGAAATTTTCAATAATATGATGTTTTTCAAATTGTCGCCACAAATTCATTTTTAATCTCACCGACTTCTAGCATGGCTCATTTTTTTCGTTCTTTTATACACTTCAAGCGAATGCGGCTAAAAATTTCATTTGCGTAAAGGAACTCAGAGATATTTCATTTCAAAGTTAGTCATTTTTGAAATATTACGAAAAATCGCTGACTTTTACCTTACACTACGCATTCCTATCAACTTCAATCGTTACCAAAATTTAGGCGAGAGTAGTTTTTTATATCTAGAATGACTCTCCTTAAGAAATTTCTTGGCCCGAACTTCTATCACTTTCTACAGGCTGCTGAAGATCACAATAATTCTGATTACTTTTGAGTTAAAAAATTAATAATGCAGTGTTCATTACTTTTTTTTTTGAGATTATTTTACGCACATTTCAATAGGGTCAAAGCAAGAAAATAATTTTTATACGTGAATACAAGAAGCCAAAATTTGTCGCAATTTACTTTCAATGCAGCTCATCGCTTTTATGCTAATCTCATTTTATAAATGTGAATGCTGGTAAATTTAAACGCCACTCATTGGGTTATTTCCTTTTATTTAATTCGACTTAGAATCACAAGAATATATAAAACTCCAAATGGAAATTGCCATTTACCTAAATTAATTCGGGAGCATCAAATGTATACTAGATTTAATTAATATTTTTACGATTATATCAATGCACATGAAAAATCCAATGTTTACGCCACACACAGTCTACGCAATATCCACTTCGTTGACACAGCCCAATTTACAAAGACTGAGGTTATAATTGTATCAATTGAGGAATTGAGGTTATACTACACTTTTGAATTGAGGTTATGAGAGGTGTTGACATGCCATATATATATTACAAAATTGTACTTTGTGATCGCAGCGCCTCTCATTTTCTACCGATTATTGGGTACACTTCTTGTACGGTGTGTTCACTCCTTCTCTCTAGTCTCGCTGGCCTAGACACCGGTATCCAGGAGTAACGTAAAGAGACACAGCTCACCAATAGGGACCGTGCGTGAGCTATAGAGAGCAGCACCACCGCCGATGTGCGCGCTCTCTCGCGTCTGAATGTGCAATTTGTGCGGTGTTATTTTGGCTTTGAATGATAGGAATAAAGACAAATTTTACGATTAATAATGTTAAAAATGAGCAGTTAAGGTTCTCAGCTCGTGATTAACAATCGTGCTGGGGGCTAAAATTATATAAAAATTTTAAAAAAATGTGGCTCAAGATATATCTCAAATGGCGTAGAAACACAAAGCACGGGCGACGAATCGGCCATATAATTCATTCCGTTTGTTTCTCGCTCTTTCATGCGAAATGGGCAGCGCTCTCGGGAAAAGAACAGTATTTCAAAAATGGTCAATCTTCTCGAAACCAAAATGGTGTGTGAGAGCTGCCCTGCATTTACCAATATCTTTTTGATGAAGCAAAACAAACAAATCAATTTTGTGTCGTAAATCAATTAAAAAATCTTGTCGCCCGCGTATACGCGCTTGAATACTTAACACTTAGCTAATGTAGAAATTGCCCACTTCGTGGCGTTGTAAGCACCACGCACGGCCCCTATGGGGGTTGAGTAGATACACTCGAATAATTATTGCTTTTTTCACTGATAACTAGATGATACAAATAATACATTACTTATTTTACGAAAATGATTCAATTTTAAATTATGAGAAAATAACGTTTCTGAGCGAATCTAAACAATAAGATTCGTAAAAATTAAGAGCTTGTCTATCATAATTGGAAAAATTTATGTATTTTAATTGATGTATTGAAAAGATGTTTTTATTTTAAAAGAAATAAACATAAAATAATTTAAAGTAAAAATTTTGACTTAAATATGCTTTTTATAAGGTGATAATAATGTTAAAAATTTCTTTACAGTTTTTAACGAAATATTACCTTAAATTTAGTGTGACCGTATTGAAATGTGTGTAAAATAATCTTCAAAAAAAAGTAATGAACATGCATTATTAATTTTTTAACTCAAAAGTAATCAGAATTATCGTGATCTTCAGCAGGCTGTAGAGAGTGATAGAAGTTCGGGCCAAGAAATTCCTTAAGGGGGGTCGTTTTAGATGTAAAAAACTACTCTCACCTAAATTTTGGTAACGATTGAAGTTGATAGAAATGCGTAGTGTAAGGTAAAAGTCAGCGATTTTTCGTAATATTTCAAAAATGACTAACTTTGAAATGAAATATCTCTGAGTTCCTTTACGCAAATGTAATTTTTAGCTGCATTCGCTTGAAGGGTATAAAAGAACGAAAAAAATGAGCCATGTTAGAAGTCAGTGAGATTAAAAATGAATTTGTGGCGACAATTTTAAAATCATCATATTATTAAAAATTTCAAGTTATTTAACGTAGTCGGGATAAAAGGCCTTTTGGCTTAGGTGACTCAAATTTGTTTTCTACAAACTAGATGGCATACTGAACAAAACGTGACTTGTATCATTTAAGGGGACCGTATGGTCTAGAGCACGAAAATTTCACCTATTTTCACGATTTTTTTTTTGCCATAAAAAATTTAAAAATCGATGTTTTAACTTTTCGGGTTTATTACTACCTTTATTAAGTATACAAAAAAATTTTTTTTTAATTTTAAAAACAGTGTTTATTATCATATAATTGGCATTGAAGACGACCCTCTCGAAAAATCCGACCCGGACGGTGAAGATCGATCCGAGACTTCTACTCATCTGAAACACAAAATTCAAGAAGATTCTTAATCAGAAAGAGTGCAGTTATGGTCGGGACTAGAACAAATCGAAAAAATTAAAAATTGACAAAATGGCGCGCTTTTGAAAAAAAATTCGTAAAATCGGGTTTTTTTTTCACTAGTTTTTTAGTATAAACAATAAGAAATTATTTAAATAAAATTATGATTGTAGTTCCGACGATAGCCATACATGTTGTGAACAACATATCCAAATTTCAAGTGATTCGGTTGAATAGTTTTTTTGTTTTCACCTGCGCAGTGCCGAAAAAAGTCGTTTCGAGATAAATGAGTTTAAAGTTTGAGGTACAGATATTTTCAAAAATTGAGCAAATTTTGAATACTTACAGTTAATCCGCGATTCCGGCACCATATAGGATTCCTTCGGAACGTTCATAATTCAAGATTTCCTCACTCCTTTCATTTCTTCGAGCTGTCCGAGCCTCTTTGGAGTTGTCCGTGCTCCTACGGTTGGCGCTCGATACTCGCAGCTCGTCTCGGTTTTGCGCTAGTTGCTCCGCTTGTGGCCCGATTGTTATGCCCATGGTCTCCATTATTTTCAATAGGGATGCAAATCCTTCATTGAATATGCAAGCGGAAATGTGAGTGGCAATATCAATGATTTTTTTTCCGGCAAACAGATGTTTCGGCGCAAGGTGCCACACGCAAGCATTGAAACTTTCGTTATTGTTCTGCGTATTACTGCCAATACACCTTTCCAATAAAGTCTCTGCTGTCAATTCTTCATAAATTGGTTTTAATATCTCTTGTGCTTCATCGCACAGAGCAGGTGGGTGCTCGTAGGTGTCTAAAGTACCTGCAGCCTCACTTTAACGCCACTTGCACCACGATTCGGAACCTGGAGGACAGTACGAGTGTTGCGGATTTTCATCTGTTGAAATTTTGTGATAATATGCTGCCCATATTTCACTTCTCATCCCTTCAGTCGAATCTGAATTACGTCTAATTGCTAGACCGTAATAAGTTGACAGCTCTTGCAATAATTTATTCGTCAATTGTTGACGCTTCGGTGTTTTATTTATCGATTTCCGCTGTGTCTTTTTTCCCTCTTCTTTTTCTGTCAATTTCTTTGTTGCTTTCTTTATTTGTGCATGTTTTTTTTTCGCATCAACAGCACGTTTGTACAAACGTTTTTTAACATGCAAAACACATTCTTTTTTGCAAACTAAAAAATCATCCCCGTAAGGCTTTGTGTCCAATAAGGCTTTGAACGTTTTCGTGTCGCGGACCGCTCTCTACCTGCGTTATGGGCTGTAGAAGCTGTAATATTGAGAATTTCCGCATGAAAATTTCACAGTATATTCTTGAGATACTATACTTTCGACATATCGAAAAAAAAAAAAATCGATTTTTTCAAATTTCTAGACCATACGGTCCCCTTAATTTGAACGTGAGGTTTTCGTGAATCATCATTTTGAAAATAGGCTAAATATGGTGATTTTTAGACTTTTAAAAGGCTCGTTCTCATGACCTTGGGCACTTAGACAGTTGACATTTGGTATTTGGCGGTAGTTTTTGAGGTACATCGAAGTACCCAATTTTCAGCAAATTCGGAAAACCCCTCCCGAGAAAATGCTCGAAAACCAATGGATCTGCTCATATATATATTGAATGTAGAGGAATTACAAAAGGTGATGAAGATCGACAACGGCGCTTATACACTTGATGTACAAAAGTGAAAAGCCCTTAAGGGAAAACATCGGTGTCGAAAGTCAAGAAAGAAGACGAATGACATCGTCACATCACCTCATCAGAGACTCAACTCCCGACCGAGATAAAGACACCACGAATGTTCTCTCTTTCAACGAGGATTTTCCGCCCCATGACTTGCCACGAACGAAGACTTAAGGCGAAAGATGCTTTCTACCAGAGGATTCAGCACGATTTTCTCTCTCTCTCTCTCTCTCTCTCTCTCTCTCATTCTGCTACAGGAGCGTAATTGAATTGCGTGTATCCAGCATCCAGGTTGGGCGGAGATTTTGATGACACTTCTGTAAGGAACCTCCGACTTGTTTGTAGAAATGAGTCCGTGATTTAATGGTAACGATTTGTTGATGAAAAAAAATAAATAAATAAAATAAACGGGAATTACGAACTGCCTCTGTGGAAACGAAGAGATAGTTATACTTATATAGATTTCCGATTCTACTTGTAACAGTGTTATATACATTTAGATATAGAGCGACGAAAGGAAACGAATCGTTTATTTTATCGCAAAATAGTACATTTTATTCACCGTCCAGAATCTCTATTTTTCGTCGTTTCCAACGTATCAAAGTTTCTGCTTTGCTCCCTATTTTATTTTTTTCCCCCTCTGGATTTATCTATGGAATATCCTGAATTCGTATGAAAAGCCTGGAGCCACTACGACCATTCTATATCGTGATTACAATCAGGCACACTTTAATACTCTCGATCGCAAGAGCCAAAAGGAAAATCGAATAAAGTGCCACTTTCTATGAGTCCCTCTATTCTGGCGATCTATACTCCTATATACATATATTCAAATATATATATATATATATATATATATATATATATATATATATATATATATATATATATATATATATAGTATGTATGTATCATATGTATAAGCTTCCCAACAAAATATATTCGAGGTATTGTCCCTCGGGATTTATCCGTAGCACATATCGAACGTGGGTATGATGAAAGTCATTTTTATTATCCCTGTTTATTATATTCCTTCCACGTTGTCCATATACGATTTTATACTTACACGCTTTTTTTCTTGGGCTTTATCACACTGAATTATCTGTTTATCGCTCTTAACTAAAGTACAAAATAGTAAACTGAGTTTGGAAATTCTCCTCGCAACTAAATAGACCTTCGTGACGTAATTATCTCCATGCCTCCGAGTCGTTTTCCCCTGCATATACAACTGCCTGTTATATTAAGGGATTCTAATTGCGAAACAATGTTCTACTTGAACGCGTAAAACTGTCCTAGACAATGAATAATTAATATACTATTACAAAAGTAATAAAGTTTAATTGTATTTTGATTTTCTTTTGCAAGATATTCTGAATCTTGAAAGCTTTAAAATTTGTTTACATCCTCAGAATAAGCATCTAAATCCGAGAATGAAAAGAAATTCTTCAAATTAATTGTCAGTATTATTATTTTGCAATTTCCTGTTCGACATTCTTCATTTTTCAAAATTACTTATTTTCTTCTCATAATTTCATGTGTGCAGACTTTCCTACTCTTACTCAGAGTATGTAATAAATTGATTTTCTTTTCTGAAATTTAGTTGTCGTATAATTGAAATTAAGTAACCACTAGCTAAGTGCTCCACTGAGAAGATTTTACATAACTACCTTATTTTTTATGGCTTTCTATATTTTATTAAATAATCCATTTTTTTTGTACTCGGCGTAAACGAGGTTTTTCCTAATGAAAAAATCAGATTTTTAATTGCAACAATATTAACCAAAATAAAAAAGTGGGACAAGCGCGAGTTATACTCGTTCCTTAAGGGTTCCGTAAAATAAACCGAATACCGTTCGCAATCGATATTGTTCGTTTCGAAACGTTGGGAAATATTAGTTCGGTAGTTGAGATATAAAAAAATCGGTCATTCAATTATTAATGCCCGTCTGCCCGTCCGTCCGACCATCAGTCTGCGAAACAACCATCGAGGGGCAAACCATCCGGTGGGACGGGGGGTGTTCGTACACAAATCACATTTCTACATTTTTTTATTTATAATGAATAATTAATTGTTCGGACTATTCAAATGTATGCGAATTGGCAAGCTTCAAAATTATGCCAAATTTCGGCAAAAAATCGACTGTAACAACCGTTCAGACAAACGCCAGAGCAAATCTTACAACGATTCCGACCGGATGTACAAAACCCTGAAAATCAATTTAATTTTGTAGAATTATAAATCAAGTTTACATTTAGCCAATAACAATAAGTTCATTTCATATAAATACGAACTCGCAATCTCAATGCTATAAAGCGTGAAAAACTTTTCAATAATATTATTTTTATTATTGATATTTCCAATATCTCTGTAAATTCTAGAGAATTCAGAAAAATTTATTGACTCTGTACGCTACAAGATTTATTTCAATCGTGTACCAGCTATAAATTCACTTCGACTGATGCTTTATGAACGGTCACGAGCGGACAGCAAACGACAAATCTATATTAGTAAAAATTTTACTTTTCATTCTGCCTTGAACTCAAAATATTGGATAAACATAATATCTTGTCATACAATTTTGTTTAGATAATTGGTGTTAGTTTTTTGTATGTTCTTCTTCATAAATTTTTTACTTCATTTATCTTAATTCGTTCCAAAGTCGTTTTTGAGCTCTGTTGTTAATTATAATTTAATGTGGGAACGTCACAATCCAGGTGAAAATCTTTCAATTGAAAAATGTAAAGATCACTCTCACGCGTGCAACAAGTCGCCATATATCGCGGTAAGCGCAGATGGTCCAGATTTCCGATGAGAGGATTGGAAAAGACCATCGATGAATGATCGATAAAGTATTTCGTTACATAGTAATTTATATACTTGATATCCGGTTTAAGTTAAAAAAAAAAAAAGATAAAGGTTTAAGTTTAAGGTAGAACTGTCGATACTGCAAGAGCCAAATGTATACACCGTCATGTTTGACTTACGTAGTATTTAGAATAGGCAACGTCGCTCTAGAGTGAGAGAGACAGAAATGGTCTGTTTCACTCGAGAGGTGTGCAAAAGCGATGCGTAAAGACTGACAGGTGACGGGCGCATCATTATTCGGTTCTGCGTGTCAACTCGAAATAAAACATCTTTAAAATGTCAAAACCACGAGAAGGAAAAAAATCTACTACTGGAAGGGCCGCAGAGTAACAGAAAAAATGTACCGGAAGAGATTGCAACAAATTGAAGTGGCAAAAAAATTGAAGGGAACTAGTGGCAAGTTCGTTGTAACCTTTTCACGACGTTGCCACGTCTATACACTGAACTACGATATGAACGTACATTTGGGATATTTATTTGCTAATTACTACTATCACATACTCTCAACCTGTATTTTTAAGAATTTAAAATGTTCCTTATAATATTTTCTCTTATTCTACCCTTTTTTATTGAAATCTGAAGGGTACTTTTTGTAAAATACAATGAAAACTGTGATTTCTCATAAGACTCAATGTTAAGGTAGAACGCTACCATATATAAAAAAAGAGGGATTTTGATGTAAATTGGTAGATACGTTCGAAATTAACTAAACTATTTGCTCGAAAAATTTCAATGGGTTCGACCATACCGTTTCTGAGAAAATTAAATTAGTTTTTTACATTGGATCTTATGGAAAAGGGTAAAAAATCACAAAAAAACATTGAAAAACTACCGTTGAAAAAGCCACTTTTTGATAAAATTAACATAAGTACATGAATCAACTGTCAAGATAACTCCCACAAAATTCGCAGCAATTTCACCGTACCGATTATTTGCAATGTGCAAAAGAAAATTAATAAACGAACAAAATTAATGAACGAATAGGCTTTTTTCGTTTGTTTTCGACGAAATATTGCTATGTGAAGTTGGCGCTCTGCTTGAAAACAATAGAATTGTATCGGAACTCCTTAAAGAGTTTCCCTCTTTTTTTATCTATGGTAGCGTTCTACCTTAACTGTATGAAATTACCAATACCAATATCTTTTTTCTGGTTCTCTGTAGCCTCTTGAAAATTTAACTGGATCTTTTTCTTATCATAATCTATTGCTGTACCAAATTTGATTAAATTCTGAACGGTAATTCTAAAACCGACGGTACTACCTTAATCAAACCCCTGCGGAATAAAGAACAAAAATTATGTGTACGAATGTGTGCATTCAATTTTTTATTTAATCATTTGAATATTATTGTGAATAAATTATTATTATTATTTTCAATTTCGGCATGCTCAGTTGTCCAGACTTCTCCTGTAGATCTTGTGAGGGATCAAGATCTTTGGACGAAATCAATATTACTATTATTATTATTAGTATATTCAAATCTGTTTTTCATTACCGGCGCTCTGGTGTAGTGGCTAGCGTGCTTGCCTCTAAGCCAGAGTTTCGGGAGATCCTCGGTTCGAATCCCGGTCCCGTAGCCTTTTCACGAGAATTCAATATGAGCGTGACCAGCTCCAGATGTATACATAAGATCATGGTCAAGGTCATGATCGAGGTCACCACTGCATGCGCCTTGTTAAAATTGATAACTTTGGTCTTAACGATAGAATTTAAGAAGCTTCTATTCTTGTCCGAGGTATCCATACTATGTTTAAGTTTAATTAACCCTGCAGTGACCTTCAAGGTCAAAGGGGACCTTGAAGTACATATCTATACGTAAAATTTCTCGCTCTATCGATTGCCGATGTCAAAAAAAGGGGTTCCCATTTGAAAAACAAAAGTTGACCTTGAAATAACCTTGAAGGACGTCGCCAAGATTAAAATGAAGGTCACCATTGGATTCCTTGGGAAAAGTTACTTCCAGAAAGACCTTAACATTTTCGGAAATTGTCTTACCTGCGGAAATATTCAGCCGTCCCGTTACTCTTTTGTGACACTCTCTATATGCGGCATACACAATTACCTGTGTATGTGTATGTCACATGTATACAGCTATAGTGCATGTTTACATTCTCGTGACGAGGCGTGACGTAGCTCCGACACCGTGAGGCGAACTCAGGACCGGCTGTAGTGGCACAGGTTTTCCGCAATTTTCCTGGGCCCATGGAATCGAGTGCCATGGCGAATGCGCTGCAGAGGGGGAAGTCGGATGCGGCCGCATGGAGGCCTGGTTACCGATCCGGATCAGATCCCCAGGGGGGACTGGCTACTGACCCGGGCCAACCCTGTAATAGGCGAAAGCCTCTAGGCAGGGGGAAAATAAATATATCTGTTTTTCATTTTACACTGCATCTCTTTCTTAGATTTTTTGTAGTTCAAGATGTGAAAAAACATTCAGGTGACGTACGTAATTTTTACCGTGGCTCGCAATTGGTAGAAATTTAAATTCGTATTGAAATTTTCATTCAAAATACGTTACCACTTTGTTGGATTTTTTATAAATGAAAAATAATGAACTGAATGATAAATTTTATTTGTAATGAGAATCAGAATATTCTCTCGAAACGTTTTATATCAAATAATGAATTAAATTTTATTTTCACAAAAATAAAATCGTAGGATGATATAATTTGGAGGATTTCTCATTCTCACTTAATTCATACAATTTTAATATTATTTTGTCAGTACTAATAGTAGAATTTTGAACTAATGATGTTAAGTCCAATCGTCTGAAAATCGAAAAACCGAATGAATAAATTTACGCTTTTCATTCGCTGCTCATTACGAATAAGGTTTTCTATAATTCGTTCGGTAAGCTTTGAAATAATGAGCACTAAGCCACCACCATTGCCTGTTGACGTCTTTTGAAGGATGAGGCGACGCCAGAACGCAATGATTGAATGGAAAAGAGCGCGAGACAGAGAGAGGGAGGGAGAGAGAGAGAGAGAGAGAGAGAGAGAGAGAGAGAGAGAGAGAGAGACGAAAAAAAGCGATTCAAAAAGTCTGGGAATGAGAATAATTAGATATTGAAGAAAAAAGATGAAAGGTTGGTGGAAAAGGTGATGGGAAGAGAGGGTTAAAAAATTTTGCGCGAACGCCATGCGACAGCACGTCGGTTCCATTAAATTCATTCTATTGAAAAAGAGTCTAACCGCCCTGGACCCCGTTGACCAATCGTTCGGGTTAACGAGTCGAGAGTGCCAGAGCGCGCACTACTGCAAGAGGGTTTGATAAGGGGAAAAGTGTGCCGAGTACTCGAGTAAGACCGCGAGAGTCATACAGTCCCATATCATCGATAGGAGCGATAAAAATAATGGAAGAGATCGAACCTCCCCCTTCCTCGCGGTGAACAATCGGAATTTTAAATTGAATATGCTTTTTTTTTTTAAGCCACGGTCTCTCGTGTCTATATCAACCTTTTTTCCCATTGCTATCTCTATTCTCAAAGCCACCGATCGTAATCGCCGATTTATTATTCATACCTTGTTATTGGAGATCGTTCGACGCGTTTTTATTCGTTATTTTTTTTTTTTTTCAAGTTATAATGCCATTCGCTCTCTCACGTAGTTAATTTTTGCGATCTTTCTTTTTTTTTAATGTACAGCGTTTTTCGCTTTACAGATCTGTATTTGGCTTTTACTTTTATTTTTGTTTTGATTGGAAGTACTAAAAGAAAAAAGGGGACGAGCAATGAGAATATGCATTTATCAATATTTAGATGATCTATTTAAATATATATTTTGAATTGATATTAAATATCGTGTAAAATTGATTAAAAAGTAACATAAAAGTATAAGCAATCGCAACATTTTTGGAGATGATTCTAAAATTGAATAACGATATCAATAGCATTTTCGATTTCGAATGAACGATTGGCAGTCCGTTTAAAAAAAAAAAAGTTCTTTCGGAAGAAGCTTTATTCACGAATTCCATTTTCAGGGTCAGAGAAAATTTGAATATATGGCCAACTGGGAAATAGGATAAAGACAAAAAAAGATTCATGCACTGAACGAATTGAATTATTGATGGTTCTACGAGAAGAAAATCGGATTTTTTTCCCCTATAAATTGCAAGAGGTGCGAAAGTGTTTATTCGGCAGGCTGTTTTCTTGAGTATTCCATTTTTCTTATCGCTTGTTGCCCGCATCCAGTAAAATTAGAAATTATGATGAATCTCCGTAACCGGAAAGGTCTACGGTACAGAAACTCGAGTCAAGTTGATGGAGTAGAGAAAAAGAGAGAGAGAGAGAGAGAGAGAGAGAGAGAGAGAGAGAGAGAGAGAGAGATTCCTGTCAGCACCCTTGTTCCCGTCATGAAATGAAACCTTCTGTTTGCTACTGAATCCATAGTCATATACGGGATGTGCCGAAAGTCATTGGCAAATTCCCTGATACAAAATAAATACATTAGGAAATTCGAAGGATAGAAGTGTTTATCCATTTTTCTTCCAATGGCATCGTTAATTAAATATTTAATGATTGTAGATAGCTTATCCGTTAAACCAATGAACAACAGTGGAAATGACTAATGTAGCATGATAATGGTCGAGCCAAAATAGTCAGGGATATTCACCCAACTATTTATATGTGATATCTCATCAGAAATCCATCAGAAACAAGTGATTAAGTGAATTTTAGTGTTGTTGGATTTAGTCCCACTAAATCCGAGTGAATAATGCAGAAAATCATACTTATGATCCCTATGTGAAAAAATCGCATTTGTTGTCATTGAAAATCTATGAAAATGGCAATTTTTTAAGCGTCACTCTTGAGACACTTTGTACATAAGGAGATCTCACTCAGAGAACTACAGTGTCTAAATAAATTGAAAATTGTCCATAATACGAAAGTAGATGGGAGCTTTCAGTCACGAAAGGACTAGCCATATATTCGGGTATGGAAACAAAATATTGCCAGCCATTTTTTCCTCTTGCATGAGAGGAATAAAAAATATTTGTCATACTTTCGAATCTCAAACTGTTTAGTCATAAGCCTATCGTATTTATATATGCTCAAAAAATAAACCTCTTTATGGAAATTTGGAATTTCATTACATTCGCAACAAATTGGTTCACGTAGGAATTCACCAAAATATTGAGAGCATTACTCTGTGAAAGTATATTCATGAGTAAATAAATTGCGATGGTCAACTGAAGGTTCGAGAGGGAAATAATGGCAATTGTCGGACATTTAAAAAATCATTTATTTTCGATATAAATTCTATTCCGAAAACAAATTACCATTGGTATTGGTTGGAATCCTTGGTAGTTGGTTTTTTTTCGAAGTTATTAATATGTTTAACGCGTCACCGCATCTAATAACCCCTGTATGATTTATATGTGTATATAAATAAATAGCAAAAATCCCCTCCCGGGGAAAAAAACTTGGACAAGTACATTGGTGGTCCCTCGTTTCCCTATGATATCACAAAAAGTCCAAAACCCCACTTAATTTTTTTTTTTTTTAATGTTTACTAATTTTATTCATATTCCGGAGGGAAACCAACCATATAGATCACGAAATAACCGGCCAAAAAACCAGACTTCACAATAATTGTCACTTTGAATTTATTTCCACAGAACAAAACAAGAATCAAAACATTAAAAAATCAGAATTATCAAGATGAGAAAAACACCACTTATAATTGGTGTGTAAGAAGTATCAATAGTCTAGAAAAAAATGAAGAAAGATCGACATCTAAGTTACGTGCAGCAGTAAAATTTATGATATCAGTACTAGGACAAGTATTTCTTTGATGACTGAGAAGATATCAATATGGACGTACCGGCAACGTAGGGCATGCAGTTGGTGCATTGCTTCTGGGATCTCCTAAGTCGAATAGCTACTTTTGTTTTGGCTATGGCGTGACCAATGTTGCCAAATAGTATTTACTTACATGACCTAATGAAACAACATTGCCTGCGCCGTGGCTAAAATAACGAAAAACAAGCAGGAACAGGAAGTTTCGTATAAGATCCCGTGCTTTTGTAATGTTAAAAAAAAAACATTAATTTATGTCTGTACATGATAGCACAGTTTTGTTTGATTGGTAATAATTTGATGAACGTTCACCACCGTACGTTGAGCGTATACGCACAGAGTACTTGTCCGGCCCATAACTTTTTATTAAAATTGCTCATTCAAGTGAAAATAAAATTGGAGGTGCTTTTCGTTGCATGCGTTGCTTTTCGCCGTCAGAAATTTACAAGAAAATCAATTCTTCTGCGAATTTCAGAATGGCCTTGTATCATAAACAACATTCGACGTCTATTCAATCGGAATAAAATGGTGTTCGTAGTCATCATAAAATTACATTAACATAAGGTGCAGTCAATTATGAAATTTCTGAAGATACGACTCATTGTCAGTAAACTATTGCCAGCAATGTAGCGTATCATACTTTCGAAAACTATTATTGCCAGCAACGAAAGTTATTATATTTTGGAAAACTACTATTTATTAGTAGAAGATCTAAGTAACCACTGGTTAATGGTCAAAAGATCAATGTGGGCTCTGAATGCACCGTCAAATTTGTATCTAAAGTTTTAAGATCACGCAAATTTCACACAAAATAATCCCCCTCCGTTCGTTTCATTTTGATGTTCTTGGGCGCCAACTATCAAAATAGCCCTTTATGTTTTGAAAAAGAGAATTTAAACCATTATGCGGGATTAATCATAAAAAATAAAAATTAAATAAGATATTACCAATAATGAAAAAGTGCGTATTTATGACCCTTGACTTTTGAGAGAGACCACTGATTTTTACTGAAATGAGCAATTTTAATAAAAAGTTATGGGCCGGACAAGTACTCTGTGCGTATACGCTCAACGTACGGTGGTGAACGTTCATCAAATTATTACCAATCAAACAAAACTGTGCTATCATGTACAGACATAAATTAATGTTTTTTTTTTAACATTACAAAAGCACGGGATCTTATACGAAACTTCCTGTTCCTGCTTGTTTTTCGTTATGTTAGCCACGGCGCAGGCAATGTTGTTTCATTAGGTCATGTAAGTAAATACTATTTGGCAACATTGGTCACGCCATAGCCAAAACAAAAGTAGCTATTCGACTTAGGAGATCCCAGAAGCAATGCACCAACTGCATGCCCTACGTTGCCGGTACGTCCATATTGATATCTTCTCAGTCATCAAAGAAATACTTGTCCTAGTACTGATATCATAAATTTTACTGCTGCACGTAACTTAGATGTCGATCTTTCTTCATTTTTTTCTAGACTATTGATACTTCTTACACACCAATTATAAGTGGTGTTTTTCTCATCTTGATAATTCTGATTTTTTAATGTTTTGATTCTTGTTTTGTTCTGTGGAAATAAATTCAAAGTGACAATTATTGTGAAGTCTGGTTTTTTGGCCGGTTATTTCGTGATCTATATGGTTGGTTTCCCTCCGGAATATGAATAAAATTAGTAAACATTAAAAAAAAAAAAATTTAAGTGGGGTTTTGGACTTTTTGTGATATCATAGGGAAACGAGGGACCACCAATGTACTTGTCCAAGTTTTTTTCCCCGGGAGGGGATTTTTGCTATTTGATATCACTTCTTTTTTCTATAATATTTTCATATATTTCGCTTTATATAAACTCCAATAGAGCCTGTATATAACAAAAAAACTTACAACGTGTTTACATCATTACACCATCGACTTATTTCAATGTCAGGAATCAGTATTGCTCATACTACTAATTCGACATAAAAGAATGAGACAGATTTTCTACCATAAATTCCTTGTTATTGAGGTTGTTTAAATATAGGAGCGTTTCGTTCCAGTGATAAGAAAAAAAGTTATGTTTTCAAAAGAGTTAACTATAGACTCGAAGTATTTTCTCGAGATGTTAGTAATTCGTTGATAGGTTATTATTTGATTATAGCTTGGCAGGAAGGTGTTCTAGAAGAGACCTCAAATACCAATTTTTCCCCAAGGCGAAAATTCAGAAAATTAAATACTTTATCATTAGCTTTCAAGTTGTGTATTAGAATAAGGCATTCAGGGGCGAAAAGGCAGCGAGGATATTAGCAATTTCGATCTAAGCTATAAATAGATAATTATATTTAACTTTACTATCAGGAGCCTCAGAATTATTATTCTTTCAAAGATGAAATGACGGAAGAATATGATGCATCATCCTTGACTTACAAATTATTTTATGAAACATAGAAAAAAATTAGATTGAAAAAAAATTCGGCCGAAGTACTTGACAAATGTTTTTTCACTTAATTTACATAATGTATCGGTCATGGTGACAACCTCGCCAAGTACTTCGGCCGAAATTCTTTTTCATCTAATTTTTTTTCGTTTGCAATCTTTTTTTGCTTCGGACCCTTATTGATACAGAGTTTTTATTTTCATTCTGGTTGGTAAAACAACTGCATTTTCGAACTTGATTCTTTTCTCTATCAACATTCAACATTATTTGAAGATTTTTTCACACGATAGAGCCTCCCGTACTGGGCACATATATTTTGGTATAGCTCAATTTATTTTATAACTTTTTGCGAAACCCAACCTTAGCTTTTCGCGAGGATTAACTCATTTTGTTTTGTGTGATTTGAATTTATTTGATACATTTTTTGAGAGTGGTCACTTTTCTTACTTTTTGATAGGGTTTGATTTTCTCAGGGATTTTTGCGAGAACAGGTTTTTGCAGTGTATGTATATTCGTGGAAAAATATGGGAACGGCGGTCAACAAATGTACTTGTCCAGGTTTCTTCCGCGAGGGGGATTTTTATGCGTGATATGATTCGTTTTTTCTCTTTCTTTTCAAACATCTCGCTTTATATAGATTAGAAAAAGGTTATATTGGGAAATTATCGCTTTTTCATTTCCAAACCCTGACCCCTTCTACTTCGAGTCAGGTTTTTCCCCCATGAAATAAAGGGGCACGTGTTTTGGAATTTTCAATTTGGCATTTTTTTTATTCTCGAGCCAGTCAAATTTTTTTGACATTTCGATTTACCTTTCTGGAATCAGGCTAAAATAAGTCGGGAACTGGGAGTCTGATACAAAAATTTACAAAGCTTTTGAGAGCAAGATTAGAAGAGTCAGAACTTTTCCATAGAATTTGTAGCTATTTGAATTTGTGTTTATCAAAGAAACATATTAAATAGCAGTATCTCCTTGTTATATTTGTAGATTTGTGGTAAAAAACATTACGCTTATTTCAGCTTGTTGATAAAAATGGGGCGATTTTTTTCGAAATTTTTCATTTTTGATTAATGATGAAATAAAAAACCCGTTTCATGTATGTTTAGAGAAAACATCGAATCTATTGTGAAAAAAGTTCACGCATTTTTTCATTCTTATTTTTATTAACAAGGTGGAATCATGATTATTTTTCAATACCATTGAAGAAGTTACTACCATGGAAATAAAAAGTTACAACTATTTCAATATTCTCATTGAATATAGAAAAGTTCAAATAGTATGTTATGGGAACTCCAAAACAATATATTGAACAAACCAAAGCGACTGTAGAGGAAAGCGTTTAGAATAAAACTTTTTCAATTTATTATGCTATAGTCAGAGCTAAAAAGTGGAAATACTTAGCACACAAGACATGTCTCCTCTTCACAAAAAGGTCAAAATTTGTAGATAACGGCTACATTCCAATGATACAAATTTTGATACTATCAGAAGAAGAGCACCCGAAGACTTTCTGAAACAACTTTTTAAATTTATTATGCTATAACTAAAGTGGAAAAGTGAAAAAACATAGTGCACTTTAAGCCCAACAAAGTTCAGAAAATTTGGATGTATCTATTGCGTTCCAAGGACAGAAATTTTAATCCCATCCAAAAATGAGCAGCCGAAGACTTTTTGTAATAAATTTTTCAATTCATAATGCCACAATCAGAGACAAAAAGTGGAAATACTTGGCGCTTCACAAAATGTTAAAAGTTTGTAGGTATCGGCTACATTCCCATGATACAAATTTTGATGCAAATTTTGATATTTATAACAATAATGGCCGTGAAAGCCTTAAAACTAGAACTTACAGATATTTTAATATTATCTTTGAATTTTGAAAAGTTCAGAAAGTATGTTGTGGATATTTTAAAACAATAAATTCAACAAAGTGGGCAAACTTAGATCAGTACTGTGCCCAAGAAAATGGATCGAGTTGAGTTGTACCAGTTGCATTATCTTCGTGCAAATTTTCGTACCATCACAACCAGAGCATCCGTAGAGCAAATCTTTTCGAAAATATTTTTCAATTCGTTATGCCACAATAGCAGCCAAAAAGTAGAAATACTGAGCACACATGTTGCTCCAGGAAATTTCCAAAGTTTGTAAGTATACGGTGCGTTCCAATGAAACATATTTTTATACTTCCAGAAAAAAGGAACCAAAGACTTTCTGACAATTTTTTGAATTAATCATGCCACAACTCAAGCATACCACACATTGGGCTCAATAAAGTTTATGAACTTTGCATGTAGCCATTACTTTTCGAAGCCAAATTTTAATCCCATCCAAAAATGAGCAAACGAAGAATTTTCATAATAAAATTTTCCAGTCCTAATAATGCCAGTATTTCAGCAAAAAAGTGGAAATATTGGGCACATTTGTTACTTCACAGATATTTCAAAGTCTGTACGTATCTGTTGCAATTCAATGATACAAATTTTGATAATATCAGTAAAAACACATCAGAAGACTTCGTAAAATAATTTTTCAAAATTTATTATGCTACAACTAAAGTAGGGAAGTGAAAAAATATAGCTCAATTGAGCCGAATGAAATTCTGAAATTTTGCATATATTCATGGCGATCCGAAGACAATAATTTTGATCCCATTGACAAATGAGCAACCACAGAATTTTCATAACAAAATTTTAAATTCTTAATGCCACAATCGGGGCCAAAAAGTGGAAATATTGGTACATTTGTTGCTTTACAGAATTTCCAACGTCTGTAGGTATCCGTTGCAATCCAATGATACAAATTTTGATAATATCAGTAAAAAAACATCAGAAGATTTCCTGAAACAATTTTTCAAAATTCATAATGCTACAACTAAATTAGGGAATTTAAAAAATGTAGCGTACATTGGGCCCAACAAAATTCTGAAATTTTGCATGTATGCGTGGCATTCTGAAGCCAGCAATTCTTAACCCATCGACAAATGAGCAAAAGGGAAAATACTTGGCACATTTGTCGCTTCACAGAATTTTCAAAGGCTGTAGGTATCCATTGCAATTCAATTATACAAATTTTGATCATATCAGTAAAAGCACATCGAAAGACTTCCTGAAACAATTTTTCAAAATTCATAATGTTACAACTAAAGTGGTGAAGTGAAGAAATAGAGCACATATTGAGCTATACAAAATTCTGAAATTTTGCATATATTCATGGCATTCCGAAGACAATAATTTTGATTCCATCGACAAATGAGCAACCGAAGAATTTTCATAACAAAAGTTCAATTCATAATGCTAAAATCGGAGGCAAAAAGTAGAAGTATTTGGTACATTTGTCGCTTCACACAATTTCCGAAGTTTGTAGGCATTCGTTGCAATCCAAAGATATAAATTTTGATAATGTCAGAAAAAACACATCGGAAGACTTTCTGAAACAGTTTTTTAAAATTCATTATGCTACAACTAAAGCAGGGATGTGAAAAAATGTAGAGCATATTGAGCCAAACAAAATTCTGAAATTTTGCATATATTCATGGTGTTCCGAAGACAATATTTTTGATCCCATTGACAAATGAGCAACCAAAGAACTTTCATAACAAAATGTTCAATTCATAATGCTACAATCGGAGCCAAAAAGTGGAAATACTTGGTACATTTGTCGCTTCACAGAATTTTCAGAGTCTATAGGCATTCATTGCAATCCAAAGATACAAATTTTGATAGGATATGGAGTATATACCGCCATAGCCTTTTGACATAAAGATATATTATACGAGCCATTTTGACATAAAGATATATCATTACTTACTACGGTTATCATCCAGAGGCATCCATATATATCCACATGCAGGTTGACAGTGTATTTGACTATTAATTCATCAAACGCAAGATGATTCTACACCATATTTTGGATAGAAAAACGACGTCAAAAATCTTTTGAAATGGATCAACAATTATCATGCAAGAAACATTTCATGATGTACAAATCTTATTATGGCAAGCGAGGAACATTTTATAATAAAGAGGAAAGGGACCAATAAAATAAATTGTCAACGGTGTAGAGTTAAAAAAAATATTTATTAAACACTGCTCAAAACTCGACATGATAATAACAAACTTTGCCACATACATTTTTTTGACACTCATTATTAGTTTTATAGAGTTTCTTTTCCAAATTTACATCGATTCACACCAATCACGATTAACAGTTCAACGTATACCATTTCATAGTTATCAAAGAATCGAAAAGAATGATTTCTCAAGAAATCTTATACGAGGAACATTTAATCGCGAAAGAGAAATTCCGTCGTAGAGTTAAGTGTGGAAAATAAAAAGTGCAGGGTTAACAATAATAAAAAAATGCATATTCATTTCAGCACTGTTCGAAAGTTGATTAAAAGCACTTCACTATTTTCACACCATCACTTTCTTATTATTACTGTAACCAAGAGTCGATCGAACCTAACCACGATATTTATAACCTCACAAATGTTCGTGAAAAAACATTCATATTTTCAATACTGTTTAAGCCACGAGATTCTAATTAGTCGCGATCGAAAGGGGGAAAAAAATAAAAAATACGTGAATTTGATGAAACTCTAAATTGCTGTCATTGAATTTATATTAAAGAAATCATTTTTGGATCGTACGCGTACGATCCAAAATTATTTCGCGATCTGTGAATAAATTTATTCATAGATCGCGAAATAATATTTTTCCCGAATTTATCCACAACAGGACCCGCGTAAGCACTGCTCACTTCGAAAATTCCGTTCAGACTTTCCGCGGTATGGGTACTTCGAACTATTTATTTATTCACAGATCGCGAAATATTTTTTTTTCCCGAATTTATCCACAAACACGTCTCGCGTATAAGCACTTATTCTCACTTCGAAAACTCCGTTCAGACTTTGCGTGGTATAGGTAGAGAAAGATGAAACGGAATGGCCAATCACAAGCTCGGAAGGCGTCAAGAGGCCTTTCATTGTGTCGTATACAGACAAGCCAATACTTCGATGTAGCATAATCTTGAGCCTGTGCAAAGTTTTTTCTCAGGAAATACGGCATCAATCGTGCTGATTTAAGGCTCAATCGAAATATTTTTTCGTAATAAATCTCCCGTTCAATTTTCAAATCACCATATGCCTCCTGAGCTTCGTAATTAAAGAAAATGAATTTCAGTTTTTACCTCACCACCGTGAATCGTTTTATTCATTGCTCGCACGTCCCGCACTTCGTTGTGTCGAAACTCCATTCAAACTTTCTGCTGTGTCGGTACCGAGAAAAGAGAGAGAACTTTCCGCTGTGTCGGTACCGAGAAAAGAGAGAGAAAAGTAGTTGTGACCAATCGCAGCTCGTTGCTCTCGTCGCCAGAGACCGGCTTTCATGTAAATGGGTTTTGATGGGCATCAAAACGCCTTTGATTGTGTCATATACAGACACGTCGAATCCTTCGATGTGTTAGTATTTTTTACATAATCTTGAGCCTGTGCAAAGTTTTTTCTCAGCAACTACGCCACCGATCATGCTGATTTTGGGCTCAATCGAAAGAGAATTTCTTAATTAGTCTCCAGTTAAATTTTCAAGCCATCAAATGACTCCTGTGCTTCGTAAATGAACAAAATGACATGCCAATTTTACCCCCACCACCGCGAATCGTTTTATTCAGAGATAATATAGTCTCGGCGAGCCTCGGGCCAGCAGACGACAGAACTGTCAATGTACTTGTCCCGAGACTCTACCGAGTCTCTTGATTAATTATCATGTGGGGAAAGGCCAGAGAAAACAGCCATAAATATTGTATTAAATTTGAAATTTTTGCATTTGTTTATTATGTACATATTGCAGTCAATTTAATAATTAAACGGTTAGATTATGTCAATAAATGACTACTAATTATTGCAATTATAAATAATTCATATAATAAATATAACGTTATTAGTATTTAATTGATTTACGAAATGATTGTAACTACTTTTCGGATTTTTTTAATCTTTCATCATCCATTATAACATGATTCTGCGTATAAATTACTCTTTGCGGATCAGGCTGTTTGAATCCACGTAAAAAAAAAGCTTTCTACCTCTGATTCGTTTTCTTCATCAAAATTTACGCGACAGTATAAATAAGTTGTGCTGAACCGTCGGAAATCACATTTAGATAAAGTTTGCTAACGTAAGATTTATGTGGAAATTTATGGATACATGCATACATGAATAATTTCAACAAACATCAATCAGCTTTTGTACGTCACTCTTCCCGAATTGACTACAATTCAACGAGTTATTACTACAGTCTGTTCAATAACTGTACGAGATTTTTTCCATTGTTCCGCGATATTTTGAGAAACTTCGAACAGCAAACAGATACACAAATCAGATATCTGTATATCCCTACTCTCTACATATATATAAATTGTGTAAGTGACAAAAGTTCGTCTCTCTTCCTGTCTGCACGTTCGACTTTTTATAATTCGAGAATCAGTATTTATTTATCTACAAAAAAAATTGTTTTAAAAAACAAAAAACTCCCGACTGCTATAATATATATAACTTCATAAAAATATATTTTTATAAAATATTTATAAAAAAGAATGAAAGAAATTTCCAAAAAAAGATTTATTTTGAAACTCCTCCGCCAAAAGTAGATAGTAGTGAACTTGAAAATGTGTGAAATAAAAATTGATTAGAAATAATACATATAGATAAAAAAACATTCAATTGGTTAGTGTAACTCCCTCGACATTCAATTTTTTTATGGTTAATGTTAATTGACGGTAGGATAAGTTATTTACATGCGAAAAATAAAAATCAAAAAGTAATTATCAAAGTTAAATAATTGTACGAAAAATGTAGATGATGAAAAAACGTACAATTTACATAAAATTAACAAATGTTATAATTATAATCGAATTTAATTGTGGTCGGGAGACGTCTCCATTTCTCATTTAATGACTTAGAGACTTCTCCCGACCACAATTAAATTCGATTATAATTATAACATTTGTTAATTTTATGTAAATTGTACGTTTTTTCATCATCTACATTTTTCGTACAATTATTTAACTTTGATAATTACTTTTTGATTTTTATTTTTCGCATGTAAATAACTTATCCTACCGTCAATTAACATTAACCATAAAAAAATTGAATGTCGAGGGAGTTACACTAACCAATTGAATGTTTTTTTATCTATATGTATTATTTCTAATCAATTTTTATTTCACACATTTTCAAGTTCACTACTATCTACTTTTGGCGGAGGAGTTTCAAAATAAATCTTTTTTTGGAAATTTCTTTCATTCTTTTTTATAAATATTTTATAAAAATATATTTTTATGAAGTTATATATATTATAGCAGTCGGGAGTTTTTTGTTTTTTAAAACAATTTTTATTTCACACTTTTTAAAATTCACCAGTATCTACTTTTGGTGGTGGGTGTTAAGTTAATTCATTTTTTTAATATTTACTTTCTTTTTTTCATTCTTTTTTTGAAACATTTAAAAAAAATATATTTTCATGAAGTTATACTATTATAGCAGGCGGAAGTTTTTTGTTTTTTAAAACAATTTTTTTTTATTATAAATGTTCATTTTTATAAAATATAGCTTTTCTTCAGTAAACGTTGGTCGAATATATAAATCCAAAGTTTTGTTTTTCCCGATTTTATTGTGGTTATTTGTCAGATTTATATGTACTTCCATAAAAAGTTTTTTTTTTTTACACATTTTCTCCATTCTACGTTTGTTGAATTTATAAATTTAAAGTTTTGTTTTTCCCAACTTTATTCATTTTTTTGTCGGATTCATACTTCAAAAGAAATACTGTTGCTAAGTTCGATTAGTTGAAAAATTGTAATCTATAATTTTTCAAACTTCACGTTTATGTATTTCTTTTTTAATTCAGTTTGTGTGCGTAGTAATAATAACTTGTTTTTTGTCAAATTTACACTCAAATAACTTGTTTTCTTTCAAATTTGTACTAATAAAATATTGACAAGTTCGCTCATTAAAAAAAATGATGTAATTTTCTATAATGCTATAAAGTTTTGTTAAAATTCACTTTGTTTGCGTGATGAAAAAATTAAACTCGGTTTTATTTATAAGCTCATTCTGTGCACGCACTAAAAAATAAAATTACTAATGAAATTTCACAAAAAATGTTATTGTAATCTTTTTATTAAAAATATAATTTTGTTCAAATTTGCTAAATTAAAAAGTTTAAAGTTTTGTTGTTCCCAATTTGTTCGTTTGTCAAATTTACTATTAAAATCTATTTATTGATCAGTCTACTTGAAAAAATAAAAAAATCACTGTAACTTTCAATAACGCAATAAAATTTTATGTTTATATACTTTCGTTGTCGATTTCGTTCATTGTTGTTGCTTTGAGTTCGTAGCACTTTACACGGCTTTTTATTACTCTTATTTTTAAATTCACTTTGTGTGTCACGCAGTAATAAATAATAAATAAAAAAAAATAAGAGTAAGAAATTCACTATAACACAAAACTTTATTATATTAAGGTGTATGCCCAATCAAATCCGCAGTACATCTATTTGTTTTTTCAAACAGATCATTATATATGATATCAATCATAAATATGTTTTTTATTAATTAATACTAATTATACATAACAAATCAACCCGATGAAAGTTACAGTTATTAACTTTAAGAAAAATTCGTTCTTCATTTGACTATTTTTTACTGGAGCTAATGTCCGTTCTATCAACCAATCAAAAAATTCCGTTTATATATCGAGAAAATTTGGCAACAGTGCCGGAAAGTGTGTCGTTTGACAGCTAGTTTCCTAACCTAATACATTGTTTAATTTCTTTTTTTTCGTGTATAATGTGAGTGAGGAAAATGAGTGACAATTCTCGTGTTGTGCTCAGAGACAAAAAAGGCAAATTTACCACACAAAAAAGAAAACAGTGGCTTGAGAGTGTTGCGAAGAGTGTCGAGAAACGAAGACGTTTGAACAACATCGAAAAAAATTATATTTTGGTTAATTTATTTATATAGCTCATGTTTATCTTGCATTATATATTTGCATTGACATTTCATGATTAGATCACGCTTGTATTTATTTTCTCTCATTATTACTATACACTCGGTTCGTACTGCCCGCGCGTGCAACGTTGCCATATTTCCATGTTTCGCACATTTAATATGGCGGCTGTAGTAGCAGTTTTCGCACATGACCCAAACGACTCTACTTTTTTTTGAGATTTTTGAACAAATACGACGGTGACATCGGGGGGTTTTTTTTCTTTAAATAGTAAAAAAAATAAAGTTTCTAATAATATTTTTTTAAATCTGTACGCTTATATATCACGGGCTTTATTTTCTTATTTTCTTTCAAATTAGGCTACTTCCGCTACGATTAACATGCGATTTAATGGGACTGAAAAAATTAATTTACGTAATAACTATACGGTGAAGTCTAATTATTTTTTTTCTAATCGACGCAGCATCGTTCACTCTACAACATATGTTAAATTTGAAGGTCAAACTTAAATTGTATATTTTGGGCATACATCCTTAAATAAAAATAATGATCGCATCGAAACGCATAACCAAAAAAAAGTCGAGGACTGCCTTATCTTTCGATATGGCAAAATGAGTTTGAATATGAATATTAATAATTTCAGCGAGTTTGCAATAGATTTTAACAAACTATGTCGAAGAACACTGTCTGCCACACACAGAAAATACATGCAATTATAACACAAAAAAAAACAATATATACATGTATATAGACGAACTGTATAGACAGACGTGCGTCGATTCGGATTGACATGAAATTAGCAGCGCACAAGGGTGTGAATTTGGCGATAGTCGAATAAGGGTCCCCTTTCGATATGGCAAAATGCGTTTGAATGTGAATATTAATAATTCTTAATTATTTCAGCGAGTTTGCAATAGAATTGAACAAACTATGTCTAAGAACACTGTCTGTCACACATAGAAAGTACATGCGAAAATTGGTCAAGACAGTTGTCACCGTTTCGGAGAAAAGTGGTGACAAAGAAATAGCCCCAATCAGCTGATCGCAGTGAAACGCATAACTCCCGTCTTTTTGCCCTGCGGGCAGTCGGGAGTTAAAAATGTAGATAAATAAATAAAAAGACGAATTACCAATTTAAAGATGATTCAAAAACCAAGAATGAATGGTGGCTGCGGTTCCTATTTTGGGATAGAAAAAAATTTACAGCTATTTTCATAAAGTGATGAGAACGTTCAAAATATTGTCACTTTCAACATTTTATGTTGAGCATCTTTTTATGAAAGAATTTATTTTTAAAAATCCAAAAAATGATATTCAAAATTGGAAGGGAGCAACAGAATTAAGTTTAAGTTAGACATCGTTTCACTACATTGGCTCATTTTATCTAAAAAATGATGAAAATAAAAACAGAATTAAGGATGTATGTAAAATATATCAAGTCGTCTAACTTTCCATAAAAATGACTAATATGATAGAGTTTATCACGCTGCATCGTTCGGAAAAAAGAAAAAGGCACTTAGCCGATGATTTGAAACAAATACTTAAGAATTAAAGCCTCATTTAACTCCGTGTTATTTGTACCGGAAGTTGACAAAATGAAACTAAAATAATAAAAAAGTATATGTATTGTAGTCAATGTTTGGCCAAAAAAAGAATTTTCAGAAACTTCATACATTTTTCAATTTTTTCACGAAAAAAAAACTACTGTTCCCGATGTCGTTGTGAAGATATTCATGGTTAACTTTTGACGTTTCATTAGCGTTCTGTAAACTGTTGTTCAATTTAATACGTCCATCATATCAGACACGTAGATGCGGCAACGCAGCACGCGTCAGCTGCCGGTCTCGGAATGATCAGCTGTAGTTGACTGTCATGGCTGGGTGTAGCATTGTTGCCACATTTTCTCGGGACAGAAATGAAATTATCTGATTGGCTCAATTTGTACTCGGCCACATATATCAAGTTGCATATCAATTTCATTAAAAATCGTAAATTATTATACAAAATGACATATTTTTTCATTAGACATCATAAAAAACAAAAGGAATGATTCGGCACTTGACATTTCGACATAAAGATTAACCTTAAAAAATAAATAGATGTACTGCGGATTTGACCTTATATACATCCTTAACCCATTAACGCCGAAGAATCGTGTTTTTTTTTCTCATTTTCAAGCTAGATTCTTATCATCTAAAAAAAATCATTTGCAAATAAAAAATATGTTCCCTTGTACTTTCGAGTGTCCCCTTTCCGAATCCGGAGTCAAAATTGAGTTTTGTCCATTAGAAAAAAAAATATGGCCGTTTTTAAACAAAAAAAACCGAAAAAATCGAAGACATTTTTTTTTCAATATTTTTTTTCTCATTGAAGACGCGCGAGGACCCCCCCTTTTTCTTCAACCATGAGTGCACAAAATAGTTGTAGTTTAAGAATATATTTTTTTAATTTGTCGACATTGACATTTTCACCCCCAAAATGGCGCTTTTCATCCCTTCAGCAGGAAGACAATTTTCACTCTCGGTGCCCGACAAAAAAAATATTCAAATCTTAACGAAAATTGGTATCCCGGGGTTTTCAAGGTCGCTGATTACGATTCCGCCCTCAAAATTCGAAAATTCAGAATGGCGGATCCAATATGGCGGACCCAAATTCAAAAACTTACTTGAATCGGATGAAATGTGGCACTCGGGGGTTTTCGAGGTCGCTGATTACAAATCTGCCCTCAAAATTCGAAAATTCAAAATGGCGGATCCAATATGGCGGACCCGAATTCAAAAACTTACTTGAATCGGATGAAATGTGGCACTCGGGGGTTTTCGAGGTCGCTGATTACAAATCTGCCCTCAAAATTCGAAAATTCAAAATGGCGGATCCAATATGGCGGACCTAAATTCAAAAACTGTATGAATCGGATGAAATGTGGCACTCGGGGGTTTTCGAGGTCCTTGATAACGAATCTGGCATCATCATTTCAAAATTCAAAATGGCGGATGCAATATGGCGGACACCTTCCCGTTAACACCCAGTTATTATCTAACGTTTATTGAAGAATTGACAACTTTATATATTGACAAATTGACAAATTTATAGAAATTCATCACTCCGCATTACTCAACGGATAAACTTATAATTACTTATTCTACTTAAGAGTATTACCCAGAGAATTACTTAAGAGCATTACCCAGAGAAAACGACATGGACGTGGTAGAAATCCTTTCTCCTTTGGGGTGCTTGATTTGAGTGAGTCCCCTTGCCTCTCACTTTTTGGGGTGCTTGATTCGAGTGAGTCCCCTTGCCTCTCACTTTTTGGGGTGCTTGATTTGAGTGAGTCCCCTTGCCTCTCACTTTTTGGGGTGCTTGATTCGAGTGAGTCCCCTTGCCTCTCACTTTTTGGGGTGCTTGATTCGAGTGAGTCCCCTTGCCTCTCACTTTTTGGGGTGCTTGATTCGAGTGAGTACCCTTGCCTCTCACTTTTTGGGGTGCTTGATTCGAGTGAGTCCCCTTGCCTCTCACTTTTTGGGGTGCTTGATTTGAGTGAGTCCCCTTGCCTCTCACTTTTTGGGGTGCTTGATTCGAGTGAGTCCCCTTGCCTCTCACTTTTTGGGGTGCTTGATTCGAGTGAGTCCCCTTGCCTCTCACTTTTTGGGGTGCTTGATTCGAGTGAGTCCCCTTGCCTCTCACTTTTTGGGGTGCTCGATTCGAGTGAGTCCCCTTGCCTCTCACTTTTTGGGGTGCTTGGTTGTAAATGCGCCCTTTGCTTATCCCCGAAGCCTGATTACGTGTTTCGCTTTCATACAAGCACTACAGAAGTAAGCATTACAGTCCTTACAGTACGTATATGTTCTTATTTGACAGATTGAACAACGAGCTTGTTTGCTGTGACGGAAAGTATCGTGTGCTTTGTTCCGTTTTAGTTTTCCCCTCTCTAAGTAATATTTAGCAATCGAAATTGCGAATTGCTTTGAACCAATTTTTTTTGTTTTATCTCCAGTTGCGTTGAAAATCACGACTGAGTTCACAATGGCGGCCTGTATAAATCTAATAAAGACGACCCATGTCCATTTTTTTGAACGGATGCTTGGAAGCAAGTTGTTGCAATGTCCATCGTGAACGTCTACTCCGCCCATGAAATTATTGTAGAGATGAAATGCTTGTGGAAACGGAATCTCAATTTTTGAATGTGCACTCGAGCTAAATCTCTTAGACGGTAATAGAGGAGTCACCCCTGCAGCGGTAGAAGCGATCGAAACTGGTTTCGAGTCTACGATAGTTATGTAGTTTATTCCGCTGTTTTGATCATGCTTTACAACATACGTACCTCGTGGAGACTTTTTGTCGATTACATTTTTTTCTTTGACTCGATTTTCTCTTATAGTTCCTGTACATTGTAAATCTAACTTTTTCAAATGTACTAGGAGATCAAAATTCTTAAAAAAATTATCGCAGTAAAGATGGAACTGAGATATCTTCTTAGGAGGGATAGATTTGAGAAATGGATCCAATAATTGCATCACTACACGAGAACCTAGAGCACATTTACCCAATTTATCTCCAATTGATGAATTTTTTCCACAATATAAATCGAGATTCAACAGGTATCCATCGGCGGTGCAAAGACCCCAAAATTTTAGTCCGAATCGTATGGGTTTTCCCCGGATAAACTGTTTTAGCGATGTTCTTGCATATGATTTGGCCATCATTTCGTCAACAGATAACGCAGTCTTCCACAAGCCAAACTGACGAATATTTCTCTGAAATAATTGTAGTAATTTACGAACGCGCCATGCCTTAGCACTGGGATCATTGTCTTTAGGCATTGAATACTTTAATTCTGATTTGATTTTCTCAAATGTATCGCGTTGCATTGCAGAAGAAACCACCTCACATAATAAGAAGGGATCAGATGATCAATAGTCTCTTTGAGATTTTCTTTTATTGAACGAGCTTACAATGATGATGCCAATGAAAGTATTCAAATCATCCAACTGCAATTCAAACCCATTCTCTTTACATGAGTCAATAATGTATGTTTTCATTTCCATGCAGAAAAACTTTTCAAACAGTTGTATCGGCTCACTTTTTTGAATACTTTTTTTTACACCGTCAGTTAGTAATAATTTGTCTTCAGTCTCATTCGGGTAGCTCTTTTCACCAACCATCCACTTATATTGGTGATCTCCTTCCAATTTACATTGATTATCTGTGTAATTTTCCGATGCTTGTTTATAAGTGATACTCGAAAGGTGATCGTTTGATTCAAAATCAGAATCGGAATCACTAGAACAACCAGAATTGTCTGGATTCGGAATCGCGACGAGCTCGTCACAATTATCGTCAGAAGTATCCATTTCAAACTCTACATGAGAAGGAATAGATTGCCTTGGTCGTTTTCGAGACATAATGGTAATATTGTCAATATGCTCACGCTGCCGATGAGATAAAAATTATCGAAGAAGTGAATTCACTCAGGAGCAATAAAGATGATAAAACAATATTTTATGAATAAATTTTGTTGAGGTACTGAGCTGAAATTTAGGTATATAAGTGAGTTCGATTTAGTCTCAAGACAAGTTCTACGAAAATAGAAACCAAATTATTCAGATAAGGAATATTGGCAGACCTAAAATGAACACAAAAATTCTGAGCTAATATTTTTTACAGAAAATAAAATATCATTAGCAATGTGAACGATCCGCACTCCACAAACGTGAAAAATTGAAAAAAGATGAGATAGGCATATACAAAACTTATTTGCAGACAGAAATATTCATGGATAATAAATATATTTGTATCAGGGATAATATTCAATGATGACCCGTATAAACAAAAACAAGATGAAATGTAAGAAAATCGGAGATTTCTCAGCCTCTGCAACGTCAATTTTTATTCGACACATGAAAAATATAATATATGATCATAAAATGTGAATCAATTGAATGATTATTATTTACATTTATATAAAGTTGTCAATTCTTCAATAAACGTTAGATAATAACTGGGCGTTAATGGGAAGGTGTCCGCCATATTGCATCCGCAATTTTGAATTTTGAAATGATGATGCCAGATTCGTTATCAAGGACCTCGAAAACCCCCGAGTGCCACATTTCATCCGATTCAAGTAAGTTTTTGAATTCGGGTCCGCCATATTGGATCCGCCATTTTGAATTTTCGAATTTTGAGGGCAGATTTGTAATCAGCGACCTCGAAAACCCCCGAGTGCCACATTTCATCCGATTCAAGTAAGTTTTTGAATTTGGGTCCGCCATATTGGATCCGCCATTCTGAATTTTCGAATTTTGAGGGCGGAATCGTAATCAGCGACCTTGAAAACCCCGGAATACCAATTTTCGTTAAGATTTGAATATTTTTTTTGTCGGGCACCGAGAGTGAAAATTGTCTTCCTGCTGAAGGGATGAAAAGCGCCATTTTGGGGGTGAAAATGTCAATGTCGACAAATTAAAAAAATATATTCTTAAGCTACAACTATTTTGTGCACTCATGGTTGAAGAAAAAGGGGGGGTCCTCGCGCGTCTTCAATGAGAAAAAAAATATTGAAAAAAAATGTCTTCGATTTTTTCGGTTTTTTTTGTTTAAAAACGGCCATATTTTTTTTTCTAATGGGCAAAACTCAATTTTGACTCCGGATTCGGAAAGGGGACACTCGAAAGTACAAGGGAACATATTTTTTATTTGCAAATGATTTTTTTTCGATGATAAGAATCTAGCTTGAAAATGAGGAAAAAAAACACGATTCTTCGGCGTTAATGGGTTAAAGAGGTCGTAGCGAAAGGTCGAGTATTAGACAAGATATCAGATTTGAAACATGTTGTCGATTGAACTATTTTCTTCAGAAAAAAATTGGGAACACTTTACCGATAATTCAAGTGAGAAATTAAATTCCAAGATTTGTAACTTTAACCCGGTGTCTTATGACGTAACTCTTCGGATTTTATTCCTATCGTATATTACATATATTTAATTATTGCATAGCCATAAAGTTTTCATTCTCAATTATAAATCAATCATCAAAGATTGATATCGTAACATGAAAAACAAGTTACCGAATTAGTTCTTGCAAAATTTTGAGTTAAAGTTGGAAAAACCTCAATAAACTCGATTAGTTGTTCGATCGGTTCGTGCTGAAAAATTCTTAGAGTGAGCTGGCAACGTTACACATTCGTGACAGCGATAATATAACCTATATTAGACCACGCTGAAACAAAAATATTATCGAAGGCACCAAATGTGCGGTTCTGAGCGTGCAAATGATTTTTTTTACCAAGGTCACAACGTTTTAAGTTATCTCGAACACAAGCTTATTGATAAATGAGAACTGTTCCGCTATCAAAAGAGGTTAAGAAGGTTTATGTTTACAGTGCGAGTGTGCAGCGCTGCTAGACTTCGCTTGAAAAATCATCGACTATTAACAGCTGACGACGAGTAGCTCGATTGAGTGATTAAAAATATGTAATTTCTTAAAATATTATCTCATTGATCAGGATTGCTGTCGTTTTATTACGAATGCATAAAAAAAAATATTTTATACACCATAATAGTGTCAATTTGTAGTTTTTCAAGGAAAAATTTTTATATACGATCAATTGACTACACGGAACCACTACGATATCCTTAAATCGATGTGGAAAATCTTGCATAAAACACTAAGTAGGGTCCATACTACTCCAGACATACTTTAGAAATAATGTTTGCGTATTTTGATTGTTTTTTTACATATATTAAGTTTGATATGCTAATATGTGGCATAAATAATATTTTGTTATTCTGTTTCTAATTTCATAATTTTTCATAAAATGAGTCAATGAACCAATCTATCGAAATGATATGTAACCTAAATTATATTTTGTCACTTCCTTTCCATTTTTAACATCATTTTTTGGGAGTTCTTTTAAACTAAAGTAGTTCAAAAAAAGGCTCTCAATAAAATATTGAAAACTACAACATTTTTAATGATTTGATCACTTTACGATAATAGCTGTAACTTTTTTCTATTCCAAATTGAAACCCTAATCTTCCTTATTTTTGGTTTTAATCTCTAAATTGGTAATTTTTTTTAATTTTATGTAAATTGTCTGAATTAAATATAGAAAAATATAATTTTTGTTTTGACCGACAGCGATGGGTGCGCGGTCGGTGTGTGGTTCCAGCGATCACCAAAGTTAACCAACCTCGGGTGGGGCAAATACTTGGTTGGGTATCCGCTTAGCCATGCACCGGCCCGCGCATCAATCGCTAAGCAGAAGGCAATTTTTCTTAGTTTCTCATGTTGCCAATGAATTGAAACCCAGAAAAAATATAGCCGCCTGTAGCGATTGAGTTTTCCACAGTTTCTCTTGATCCTCGTTGCAAATGCGATACAATACTGCATTTAGCAATGGGAGAGCGGTTGGTCTAGTGGATAAGGGCTCGGGCTCGCACGCAATGGGTCCCGGGTTCGAATCCCGACCAAAACACCAATGAAAAATTGAGATTTTTTTCACGTGTTTCCACTGTAATCCCGGATGGTTGGCTCCACCTTTATAAAAATCATGTCCAGACCTCGCTGTGATGCCTGAGCGGTCGGTGTATACGGCTCCGGGTGCCTCCCGTGGACGGTTCTCATCGTGCGGATGGTGGCCCCCTAGCCGTGTACTGGCTAGCTCATTGCATTACAGCTGAGGAGGTACCTTTCTTAAGCGCCTCTGATAGCTGTGCTTGAGCATACTCGCATTGCTACCCGCAGAAATTAGGTAGGTACCGGCTGTATCGGCAAGGTTTTCTGCAGTTTCCCTTCGCCCTCGGCAAATGCGATACAATTGGGGATAAGTCGGCTGCAGCCGCACAGGGGGGTGTCTTTGGAAAGGGGGGGGGGGGGCAAGCTAAAAAGGGGAGAACCCTGGGTGGGCAATAGCAAATACAATAAAAAAAATAAAAATAAAAAAAAATACTGCATAAGGAAGGAGTGGCTGTGGGCAACACTCTTGGGAGTCTCTCAGGAATATGGAAATTAGGAAATTAGAAATTAGTGAAGTGTGGAAGTGGGGTTAAAGTGATGTGATGGGCTCGTAAAAACCAGCGAACGTATACGCAGGAAGAATAAAAATAAATATAATAACATATAATAATATATAACCGTAGTATTCGTACAAAAATAATATTTAAGGGATTTCGGTACAATTCTATTGTTTTCAAGCAAAGTACCAACTTCACATAGCAATATTTCGTCGAAAACAAATAAAAAAAGCCTGTTTGTTCGGTCGATGGGGAGAAAACTCACCGTTTTCGTTGATGAATAAATGAATAATTAATAAACCATGTAGACGAATTATTTAATTGTTTGATACCGGAATTGCAATAGTATACTTAGTGGTTTAGTAGTTTTTCAATTAGTTTTTAATATTTTTTCTCAGTATTCCATTCGTAAAACTGTCATTCACCAATGACCGTAGGCATTTCACAATGTTAAAAAGTGTTTTTTTGACATTTAATTTCACAAAAACGGTGTAGACGATCGATTTAAAATTTGGACGACACATCCAGTATATGTCAAAGAATATACTGTATAAATTTGAAGTAAATGGTTACATTTTGCCACTTGTACCGAAACTCCTTAACGTACATATTAAAAACTGTTTGAAAAAATCATTTTCAAAAATACCACCATATTATTGCAGTCCTGATTATATTTTTACGTTTTTTTACAATGTATTTGCAAAAGGAAATATTTACAATTTCTTTGGGCATCGAACAACCATTTGATCAGCTAGACATATCATTATATAGAACTGATATAGTTTCGCCAACCGGAAACAGTCCAACTGTCAGACTATTTTGAAAGGCAATGGAGAAAGAACGAGTTAGAAGATATAAATGAAGTTATCGTGCCGAGAGTATGTAACTGACAGATGGTACATACATTATGTTATGGCAAAAGGACCAACTTACCTGATAAAGAACTATATATTTCCTTTGACAGTCTCATGTGATGGCTTTTATCGAACTTCCCATAACACAACTAGAACGTGCACGATGGTATGAGAAACGCTACAATTTGATTTTTTTTTATATTTCAAAATCCTGTAAACTGATTTCATACATTGAAACGTTTTAACTCTGTATCGAATGAAATTTCAATTGAATCATGAATTTAATTCCATCAATAATAGAAATCTTTTGATGGCTCGTGCAAAAAATGTACCAGATAAAGGTGCGTTTTGGACCGATATTTTGTAATTATAATATATCAAAATGTCGGTCCAAAATACACCTTTATCTGCGGTACATTTTTTACACGAGCCATTAAAGGATTTCTGTTATTGATGGAAGTAAATTCATGATGAAAAAAAAAAAAATCGAACTTCAGCTCGTTTATCAAACCCTCTAGGTAGATACATAGAGGGTTTGATAAACGAGCTGAAGTTAGAAATGTTTTTTTTTTTTTTTTTTAAGTAAACTATAGGAGGAAGTGAAATAATTTTTTTTCACTCATAAGTACATATATTTAGAAGCTTACAAAAAAACATAGTCTAAAAATACGGAAAAGAAAAAATATGGCCGCTGGAAAATCAAAATTTTTTGTTCCGCCGTACACTCTCCAGTGAAAATCGTTGATCGGACACAAATAAAGCAAGTGGATTATTGAGGTGAAAAGTAATCAGAGGTCGTTGACAAACTTATTTTTTTGTCATCGTTCATTTTTCAAAAATTGCATGAAAATGACGATTTTTCTTCGCGCGCATATTGCTGCATTGCGTTTGGATTTGTCGCCATTTTGTATCGATATTTTTTCTTTTATTTTAGCGATCGTCAGCGACTTTTGATTACTTTTCACTTCAATAATCCGATTGATTTTCCGTCTCAGATGAACGATTTTTACCGGAGAGCGTCCACCGCCAAACGCTTCAGTACTAAAAACGTTGATTTTCCAGCGACAATATTTTTTTTCTTCTCCATATTTTCTGACTATTTTTTTGTAAGCTTTTGAATAAATATACTTCTGAGTGAAAAAAAATCACTGCATTTCCTCCAATAGTTTACTAAAAAAAAAATTCCGAACTATCCCGTGTCGAAAATTATTATTAGGACAGCCCGAAATAAATTTGGAGCCCGTAAGGGCCGAAATGTGGATTCCCTACTAGGGACTTCCACGCCACAGCCAAACAAGGACCCTAGTAAGGGAATAACAGGACTGGTTGAGCTTAGAACACTGAGAAAAGAAATTTATTGATTCAACAAAATTTTTGTTGAATCAACAAATTGTGCCGAACAAATCGAAATTCGTTAACAAAACAAAAATTTGGTTAATTCAACCACTTAATTTGCTGGCTCAAATAAATATTGTTCATTACGACGAAAATATTGTTGAATCAACAAAATTTTCTGTTCAACTATCAAATTTCATTTTGTTCGCCACAATTTGTTGATTCAACAAAAAATTTGTTGAAACAACAAATTTCTTTTCTCCGTGAAGAAAAGGCTTCATTGAGGAAACTTATTGAGAGCCCGGATGGACGCTGTTAAGGTAGCCCTAAGTTTATCGTCCTAATACTGCCAGGCCAGAACCCGTTCGGGAACTGTCAGGGTCACCAATATTATTAAAAAAATATGCGTTTGAATTAAATTTTTGAAGATCTAGTCCGTCTTCATCAGAGTAGCTCTCATTAAAATAATTTGTAATATTTAATATCAAAACTGATGTCTATTCCTCCGATTGGACAAAAAATCTGAATCTGCTCTTTTCATTTCAATTCACAAACAAACGTATTTTTTGAAGCAATAAAGCTTATTTTTGCAACATTGAATATGTTTAGTTATTTATAGACAATTAGAAATAATTATTTAATAATAAATAATTATTATTATTACCTATTAATAATAAAATATAAACCATAATTATATTTATTATTACATTAATCATATAATAATTAATTTTTTATTGTATTTTTTATTAATAATTCTATGCATTTTTTAATTTTAATGTATTTCAATTTTAATGTATTTAATAATCCTATGTATTTTTTTATTAATAATTCAATTCATTATCGTTTATACTTGATGTTATTGTTATTGTTAATAGAAATTTAAGTTTATTGTGACTATTTCTGTCTTACTTTGAGAACTCTATCACTTACAGATTCACTGAGAAAAAAATTTTGTTGACCGAAACAAATTTCGTTTTTCTCTACCAAAATATTTAATTCGATACGGGCAACAAAATATTTTTGAGATAAGACAAAATAATTTGTGAATGCTGAAACAAGTTATTGGCCGAACCAACAAAACTTTGGTGCCGCCAAACAAATTAATGATAATGCAACAAAATATCATCCAAATAAACTAATTCATTTATTCGTCCTAACGATTATCGTTTAGTCAAATTGATAATTGAGATTCAAACAAATATTTTATTGATGCAACTAAAAAGTATGCGTAAGCAAATAAATGGTACCAGTTGTTCGAACAAAATCATTTAGCTCCGGTGATTTAGTTGATTCATCTACAAGAAATTTTCATGATTTAGTTGAATAAACTAAATCATTTGCTATTCAATAACAAAATTGTTGGATCCACCATTTTTTCGTTCAAAAAAATGGATTTAGTTCGATGAACAAATTTTTTTTCTCAGTGTTCATTAATTATACTGTGTAATATGTATATGACGTATCTGCAGCTTATGTTACATTTTTGAACCAAAATTTCTCAACTAGATAATAGTGTAATGGGTAGCCTGTGTGCGCGTTGGGTCAAAGATCAATAGGTAGGACGGATCGAATCACGGTGAAGGTGAGAAAATTTTTTCGCACAAGTTAATATCCGGAGTAATGCAAATACTGAAATAAGATGAACTATGATCAGATATGCAATTCTAATCTTAAAAAAAATATTTTTATTAACATTTATTTTTTGCTTGGGCTCCAATAGGGCTTCCTTTAAGGCCCCGACCTTTTGCCCGGTTAAGCCCTCGTTGACAAAGTGTGACCGACCCACAAGGGACCCTTCGGGCTTCCATATTGGGGCCCTAATAGAGTAAGGGAAAAATAATCAGGACCTAGCCAAGGCCCTAACTGAATTTCCACACGAGTACGGTTCACTTTTCAAACTCTCTAGGCAATGTAGCCCCTTAACAAAGAAAATTGGAGTAATTTCTTCCCTTCCTTTTTCTTCCATTCCAGTTAATTAATGAGGAAACATAATTTTAATTAATCAATTATTTTTTATATGACCTACGGAATGCTTAATTAAAAAAAAAAAAATGCATTAATCCGCGAAAAGTTTAAAAGACTTTGATATGTGCTGTTGGAGATTTTTCATCAGTCTTGAAAATTCAATTTTTAAGGATTTACTTCCGCAAACAGCGGGAGTTGTAAATGAAAAGAGATTAGCAAAGCCTTTATTTCAAAATCGCTACACAGCAATCTTCTTAACTTCTCTTCGAAATCAAGTCGATTTCCCCTCTAAACTATGCATTTATTCAAAAATCAGTAAATTTTTATTTACAGCTAGAAAGGTATGGAAAAGCAATTAAAAATTTTATTGAATTAATCTTATCAGTCAAAATGATGCAAAAATTAATATTGAAAAAAATGTCATGGTCCTACAAGCGAGTTGTTTTTATAGCAGTGAGTAGGGAAAGTAGTGATGCGAAGCGGTCAGACTGTCGGTCATTTGACCGTTTATGACCGTCACAGACACGTTAAATGACCGATCAAAAAACGACCAATTTTGTGACGAGGCACGTTCGAGTGGCTGGCGCTGCGATCGCTTTTCTCGAAGCACAAAATATTCAAAATGTTTGAACTAAAAAAATTGTTTAAAATACTTGTGCAAACAAAATACGTTTAAAAATACATATGTGATCGGAGTATTGCAAAAATAAAATGATTTTCAATTCGTAATGTTTGACTCGCTTATGGATACAGGTATACGTTATTCGAAAATTTTTATTTCTGACTGTGACCCGTGACAAAAAAATGACCGTCATTTCGCAACTACATTGAGTTAACGGGAGAAACCAGTTTAGGAGGCCGAAATTTTGGTGTTTTTCGTGAATTTTTTTAACAGGGTAGGAATAATCAGAATTTGTTTAAACTTGGAGGATATTTTATTCATGTTTTGACGTACACTTTGTAATTTTTTCAAGTCATTTCCGCCGGAAATAGTGGAGTTAGAAGCTGCTGTCCATGGATGATCGCCATCCGAGTTTTTTGCTGGTGGGCATTCCTGAAGTCACAATTTTTATCTGTAATCATTACAATTTTCTTTTTTCGTTAACAACATATTTTCTAAGAATATGAACCTAATTGTGATCAAAAAAGTTGAAAATTGCATGTTTTTGAGGTATTTGAACACAATGTCATGTTTTTATACCATGTTTTTTCACCTTTTTTGCATTAAAAAAATATTTTTAATAATAATATCATCCCAGAGTTAGGTTCATATAGATTGTAATTGAATAAAGAATATTCACACAAATTTTCAGAATGATTGGTCAATAACTTTTTGAGCTAGAATGCCCACCAGTTGAAAAAAAGTCGTCCATGGACAGCAGCTTCTAACTCCACTATTTCCGGCGGAAATAACTTGAAAAAATTAGAAAGTGTACTTCAAAACATGAATAAAATATCCTCCAAGTTTAAACAAATTCTGATTATTCCTTCCCTGTTAAAAAAATTTACGAAAAACACCAAAATTTCGACCTCCTAAACTGGTTTCTCCCGTTAATCCGTTATATTTGACCGTGGCTGAAATGACTGTCGTTTTGTGTTGGAGGAAATTGACTTTCAAAAAAATGACCAACAATGACCGTCAATGACCTTCATTTTTTTGGTCATTTGATCGATTCCTAAAATGACGGTCATTCCGTATCACTAAGCGAAACCTTAAGGTAGTTCCCCTGCGACAAATTCAACCAAAAGTTACATACCGTATCTGCGTTACATATGTGTGTAAAGGGTTGATAATTCGTAGTAAATAAATTTAAAAAGCACACAATATTGACTCGGTACCAATAGATAATACGACAGATATCATCTACTGTCGTAAAATTTATTCTATAAGTGTTTTTGATCTGACATTGCGAGTAAACTTTTTGCCGGAACTGTGCGGGCTATGCCCCAATACACAAAAAAGGTTACATCTCTCGCGCTCGCGCTCGTTTGTTTGTAGAATATGTCGTATAAGGCCAAAATCGTAATACTTCTCGAGGTTATATCTTTTAAACTAGATGGTAAATCATCTTCATGTTTTTTCACAATATTCGTGATATCCTGCTCTTGCTGCTCCTCGTTTTTCATCAATTTCTTGATTTTAATTTGATGGTAGAATTAATAACGTACTGTTTGCCCATGCATGGCCCATATGTTACGTGTTAATCGAGCCAACTTTAAGTATAAATATCTCGGGTTCGGGATGGTAAAACTTGTTAAAATTGCACAGATTTTTGAATAACGTATTAAATAATACGTATGCCGAATTTCAACCATTTCTTAATTCAACGAACCTGTGGGGGAACTACCTTAATCTTAGAATTTTTATTCGGAAAGAATTTGAAGCCCTATATCGCAAACTTTATCCATGTGGTCAATTTGATAAGTTTTCCAAGTTTTCTGATCAGTACTTTTCGAACGAGAATATTCGTGGACGGGAAACCAAAGTGAATCTCCCTAGGAAACTATGAAATAAGTTAACCGCCGAAATACCCTGAAACCACAAAAACCGCAATCTAGCCACGAGTATCCATCACTTCTAGACAATGAACCGAAAATATAATTAAAGTTTTCGAGATGTTGTGATCGTCCTCAAATTAATGTATTTGTAATTGCTTTGTTTAGGAAGGTAATAACTTAAAAATTTTGTTCATTAAATTTTTAACTTATCTGAGTAGCCGCATGACCCCTGACGACTAGTTAATCCTCTGAATATGGGAGAAACAACGACGCCAGCTTTTGTTGGATAAGCTTTTCGTCGCAAAATCGTGATATCAACTGTAATTCAGTAGGCTTTGTCAAGGTTCAAGACCTGCCATCCATTCACCACCATGTATGTCGTCCATTAATCGTTATATAGCGGTTACATGCTATCAAGATTTAACCGTGAATCGTCGTCGAGGGCAGGCAATATGCTCCGAATCCATGTTATCTCTATTCGTCCAAATTATGTAGATGGCCCCGATCTCAAACACGAATATCGATGGAAAATCAACCGCACAATTTATATTACCAGTAACGAAGATAACCAAACCGAAAGTAAGACAATCGTTGCAGACCGCTAAATAGTGTGGATAAAATTGGAGCAAATAATGGAAGGGCTACTGAAATATTCAATAGCTCACAGAATTAAACTTAACCCTGGATTATTACCCTTGGGTTATTCTAACCCAAGCGCAAACTGTCATTTCTGACAAAATTGACAAGCACTTTTTTTTTTAAATTACGCTAGCGGTGGAACAAATCGTCAGAAGCTGCTCTTTGTTCAATAAAAAGAATGTCGAAATATAACAATCTCTTCGAGAATTTTGAGCACGTAAAATTCGCTGGGTCATAAAGACGAGCCAGGGTAGCAATGACCAGGGATAAAAAAATGTTTGTCGCCTAGGGTTGAAAAAAAATAAAATTAAAAACAAGAAAATTATTCAAAAATGATCTCCCAAACTAAAATATAAAAGGAACAACTGGAACGTTCCCAAGTCGATAATCAGCCCTTTCTTATATTTTAGACTGATTTGATACTTTTTTGAAATTTGTTACAATCAGATTTTCCTGGGAACAGCGAATGGAACGTGGAATTTTATGACAACTACACCAACGACATTTACATCGACTACAACATCCAAATGGCTGTTGGACGAAATAGACAATGTGGAAAATGGAAATGACGAGTTGAACAACAAGGATGAGTACGTGCCTTACGTTGATCGACCTGAGACTTACATCGTACCGATAGTATTTCTTCTTATTCTCTTGGTCGGTGTTACGGGCAATGGGATCCTTGTATTGACTCTACTCCGTCATTCCAATATGAGAAACGTGCCAAATACTTACGTTCTGTCATTGGCACTCGGCGATTTACTCGTACGTTTTATTATTAAAATAAATTCAATTTATTTATTTTTTCCTGTTTCTTCATCTTTACAGGTTTTAAATCAAATGATGTAAATTTGAACCAAGCGTTATAAAATACAATTAATACAATCAACAGGTCATAATAACTTGCGTTCCATTCACTTCGTTACTGTATACAATTGAGTCGTGGCCATGGGGTCTCGCTGTATGCAAAATATCAGAATGTGCTAAGGACATTTCAATCGGAGTTTCCGTCTTTACGTTGACAGCACTTTCAGCCGAGAGGTTTGTTAATGTTATTCACACTAATAAACTTTTTAAAACAGTGTTTAATCGATCATAACAAAAAAATTAGTGAAAAAATGTTAGCATGAAAATTAAAATATTCAACTCAAGACGTGATTATATATTTGTATAAAAAATATTTTTAGAAAAGTATAAAATAAAATATTGTAATTTAACTATATGAAAACGAGAAAAAAATTGGTAGTATCGATAACATTTTTAATAACGAATCATTCACATTTCAATCGAGCAGATATTGCGCTATAGTGAATCCCATAAAACGTCATGTGGCCGGCTTGAGTGCAAAACCATTAACGATACTTACCGCTTCGTTAATTTGGTTTTTTGCGTTCGTTCTCGCTATGCCGGATGCGCTTTTCTCTCACGTTCCGACAATCGATCTCGGTGGAAATCGCACCATATTAATCTGCAGCCCTTTTCCCGAGGAATTTGGTAATTATGCAGATTGTTTTTCGCTACTTCTGATGATTTTGATCTTGAAATGTTCAAGCATTAAATAACATAGCAGATTTTAGAAACTTCATTTATTGCAAGTTTATTTTTATAATTAAGATTTGAATTATAACGAAAATCTTGTTTTTCTGTTAACGGGGTCATCCGATGTAACAGCTATTTTTTTTCACTTTTTTGGGAATTTTTTTTGATGAATCATTAAAACACACTATCTTTGAATTTTTACCATACATTTATTAACATTTTTACAGTCCCTCAGAATTTTATCAAACAAAAATAACGAGCTGAATCAACTTTACACCGTTTGGAAGACACTCATGTGTTGGTTGACAGCTGCCATGATTCCGGAGGTTTTGCTCATCTAAAATCAAAAAATCAAACGGCATTTTAATTTGTAGACCTGAGGCTATCGCTGGAACTAGAATAAAATAAAAATATCGAAAATTGAATTTTTGGCATGGTTTTAAAAGTCGAAAAAACGACGAAACTTGGAACTTAACATTTAAAACCGTGCCAAACATTCAATTTTCGATATTTTTACTTTATTCTAGTTCCAGCCATAGCCTCAGGTCTACAAATTAAAATGCCGTTTGATTTTTTGATTTTAGATGAGCAAAACCTCCGGAATCATGGCAGCCGTCAACCAACACATGAGTGTCTTCCAAACGGTATAAAGTTGATTCAGCTCGTTATTTTTGTTTGATAAAATTCTGAGGGACTGTAAATATGTTAATAAATGTATGTTAAAAATTCAAAGATAGTGTGTTTTAATGGTTCATCAAAAAAAAATCCCAAAAAAAGCGAAAAAAAATAGCTGTCACATGGGATGACCCCGTTAAGGTCAATTATTCGAATATTTCATACTATTAAAAAAATCATTACGACTATTTTATGAATATAAAAAAAAATCATATTTGTTCATAATGTCAACAATAATTTTTTTTACAGGTCAAAATTACAAAAAAGGCATGGTACTTTTCAAATTTCTGGCTTACTACGCCATTCCACTTTGCATTATTGCCGGTTTTTATTTCGGTATGGCACGTCATCTTGAATTATCGACAAGAAACATGCCTGGTGAGGTACCCGGGGCTGTAGCCCATCGTGGCGAGCAAATACGAGCACGAAAAAAGGTTAGTTAGGGCCTGCCTGTGATGACTTACTTTAATTAAGGTGACTTACTATTTTATTATTTTTTTCTATTGTTCCTGCGTATATCCTTGCGGGTTTTTACGAGCCCATCCCATCACTTTAACCCCACTTTTTCTCCACTTCACTAATTTCCAATTTCCTAATGTCCATGTTCCTGAGAGCCTCCCTAGAGTGTTACCCACACCACTCTTTCCTAATGCAGCACTGTATCGCATTTGCACGAGGGCCAACGGAAACTGTGGAAAACCCGGTCGATACAGACGGCTATATTTTTACTGAATTTCAATTGATTAGCACCATCAGAAACTCAGAAAAAACTGCCTCCCGCTCAACGATTGATTTGCGAGCCGGTGTATGGCTAAGCGGTCACCCAACCAAGTATTGGTCTCGCTCGAGGCTACTTAACTTTGGAGATCGCCGGAGTCACACATCGGCCGCGCATCCAACGGTGGCGATGGTGACTTACGAATACATTAATATTGAGAAAAGAGGACTGTATAATGACTTTTTTAAACTGTTTGCGCCAATTATTTTCCTCCAAATTTGGATATACTTGCCGCCTAATAATTAATCAAAATCCTAATAAGAATTAGGCCTCAAAATGTATGTCGAAAAAATCAGAAATAAAAAAAAAATTATTCTTTTTTTTATTCTATGCTTTGATACTTAAAAGGGAAAGTAAAAAATGAATTTAAATTGATGTGTGTTTGTAAATACAATTAGTCAAAATAGCGCGAATATTTATTAAACATACGTTCATTTATTTATAGAATAATTGATCGGAGTAATGAAATTAAAATGAATTTTCTTATCAACATAAATATTCATACATAATAATTATAAGGGCATAACATACGTTGATGTAATAAACTGCAATGTACCGTTGCTAAATGGTAACGTACCTTTTGTTCTCGCTCGGCCAGGTCGGCAAAATGGTAATCGCCTTCGTCGCAATATTCATCGTGTGCTTTCTGCCCTATCACACGTTCATGCTTTGGTTTCACTTCTATCCGTTCTCAAAGGATGTCTACGACGATTTTTGGCACGCATTCAGAATTGTTGGTTTTTGTCTGAGCTTCATTAACAGCTGCGTCAATCCCATAGCCCTTTACTGCGTCAGCGGAGCTTTTCGAAAGAGGTCAGTAGTACCGTTTACATTTTTTTCTAATTATTTTTAATACAGCTTTTTTAAAGAAAAATCAATGAAATTCAGGATCCAAAATACCAACAGAAATGTACACGATTTTTTGTACAGTAAAAAGACCATTAAATTATGATGCAGAATTTCGTAGACCCAGCTAATTTAATTGAATTGATTGAATAAATTAAATTTCAGTGAATCCGGTATTGTTTTTTTAATCAATTACTGCAAATGCATCAATAGAGTTAAAAATTTACGAATGTTTTTTTTATTCATTAAGGGAAGGTTCTCATCAAGCGACCGAAAAATAAGGTGAATTTCATGAATTTTTTTTCCATAGACCAAAGTAAATAAACAACTCAAGTTTTTTGACACTTATTTATTAAGTCTTAGGGTACAGAAAAAAATTTTTTTTAGTAACAAATAGAGTCATATAAATTGTTTATACGTGCTGTAACATGACCGTCTAAAAAAAAAGTGGCTAATCGGTCTCCATCGTAGCACTTTCAAAAATTATCTGAAATCAAAAAACCAAATTTTTTTATTAATTATATAATATTTGCTGGAGCCTGAACCTATAATATTAATAAAAAGTCAAAAATTAAAAAAATGGCGGACATTTGAATTGTCGGTAGCGTTTTTTCACGTTTTTGTCGCTCTTAAAAGTACTATAAAAAAAAACAACAACAAATATCACTTGCATTTAGGTTCATGCTCCAATAAATTTAATCTACTTTAAAATAAAAAATAAAAAAGTCAATCCATCAAGTAGTTTTTGAGATATGGTGGAGACCGATTTGAAAAACATGATTTTTCAGGAAACGAGTTTAAAGATTAGAGTATATAGAGGCACGCTTCCCAACATTTCACAGTCATAGCATATCTTCCGACATCTGGTAGCTATACTTACCATAGTATGCTCATACAGGTGCGAATTTCAAAGAATTTTAAAGACACGCTACCGCGTGAACTCAATTTTCACGTAAAAAGGTGGGTCCCCTTCTGCTACTATACCTTTTTTATAAAATTGTTTTCGGCCAAACCGTTTTGGGAACAGATTCTACATATAATAAACTATCAAAAAATGCAAAAAAAAATCGATTTTTTGGTCGATCTTGATGAGAACCTTCCCTTAACACAAATTGATTTGATCAATTTCATTGAGTTACATTAATGAATCGATTATATTTAAAAAGATCCTCGTATATTTTTGTATCCTAGATGAAGAAAATTGTTTTACTTGATTGAATTCTATTATTGGATTAATTAATTTTTGAAGATTCAACGAGTATCTCTGCTGCCTTGTACCTGGTTCTTCGAGAAACGATACTTTTCGCGGAAGTTTTCCACGCACTTGTCACCGTAATGCCAGTACATTTTATGAAACGAGCTTCAATTCAACATTCCGAAGGCATACTCAAGAATTCAATTCCACAGCACTACAAACTACGTGTTCACCTGTCCATGTGAAATGAATGGCCAATTTCCACACAATCCAAGTGTAACAAAGCTCTTTTCACAAAACACGTGTAATATTTTATTCTGACTTCGTCGGAAGTATGATATTTTGATTGTAAAATTTATGTGTGGATGTACATGAATATACATATAAATTACAAAACTATTGTAAATAGTAGCCAGTAAGTAATGTATACCGAATTAATTGTGCATACGATGAATAAAATATAACGATCAGTTTACTAAATTATAACGGATTCAACATTTTTACAATCTCCTAGTAATTTGACCTGCCTTGAGAGGTTAAACCACCTTGGGGCTCGGAAAAATAAATATAAACAAGGTGATTTAAACGTGCACTTCGCGCGCGTCAACTTCTTTCCTAGCGTTATTTTTAATAAAATAAACCTCAACATTAATTAAGGAGTTTCGGTACAAGTGTCAAAAGTAACCATTTACTTCAAATTTACACAGTATATTCTTTGACATATACTGGATGTGTCGTCCAAATTTTAAATCGATCGTCTACACCGTTTTTGTAAAATTAAATATAAAAAAAACACTTTTTAACATGGTGAGATGCCTACGGTCATTGGTGAACGACAGTTTTACAAATGGAATACTGAGAAAAAATGTTAAAAACTAATTGAAAAACTGCCAAACCACTAAGTATACTATTGCAATTCCGGTATCCAAAAATGAAATAATTCGTCTACATGGTTTATTAATTATTCATTTATTCATCAACGAAAACGGTGAGTTTTCCTCCCATCGACCGAACGAACAGGCTTTTTTTATTTGTTTTCGACGAAATATTGCTATGTGAAGTTGGCGCTTTGCTTGAAAACAATAGAATTGTACCGAAACCCCTTAAACCGTCAGAATGTACTAAAAAATATGATTTATACATAAACGATTATTATTTATTATTTACTGATACTGACTGTTTAATTATTTATTTACTGACTGTTTTAATCAAATCTGTCTTTTTTCGAGATGTATTGAGAATATTTCTCAATCGCTATTCTTCTTTCCAGTTCGCAACTTGTCAAAAACTAAGTTGTCATAAGTATTTTGAAGGACCAGTTGTCATTGTGACATTTTAGGGCAAACAGAATAACTTCAGTCATAATTTTTTGACTTGAACTCTGGCACGAGACACGAGCTACGTGCAATGTCATAGCGAACCAATCAGAAATCAGAATAGCGAAAAACCGCTGACAAAACTGCAATTTCATGCGTTACTCATGAACTTTATACAAGAGGATAAAAATTAAAAAAAAATTGACAAGACTATTGAATATATGAAATCATTTTTATTTTTTACAAATACATTATAAGTTTATGAATAAATTAAAAAAATAAAACAAATAAAAAAATTGAAAATGGCGGAGATATGTGGTCTAGTAGGACCTTTTTTTGGAAATCCTTGCCGATGATGGAATCTTTTTCTCTGTCAGGCATCGTCTCAAAAATGAAAAAATAAATTTCTTATAAAGAAAGATGATAGCTGAAGTGTAACATAGGAAAAAAATGTTTTTTTAATTTTTTTGTAGAAATGACAGCTGTTTGAAAAAAAACTCTGATGTTCACCAAAATGTAGAGTTTTTAAAATTAATAAAAAATTAACGCGACATCCAATCACAAAAATCCTATGCTACATCCTAGATAATATTATAAACAATATGTGGTATAAATTTCATCTAAATCGGTTGAGTAGATCTCGAGATATTTTGTCCACTAGTTTGAAAAGAGAATCTTACTAGATGACTTATATCTCCGCTATTCTTCAATTTTTTTTATTCGTTCTTAAAACTATAATATTTTTGTGAGAAATAAAAATTATTTTATATATTTAAGAGTCGTGCCAAAAATTTTTTCCATTTTTACACCTTTTTTTCCAAGTGCTAAGGTGCCTTAAGGCAGTTCTCTTTTCAAATTTTTTTCAAACTGTTTGCCTACTTATCAATTTGAAAAAATGAAAACCTTTCATCATTTTCTAATATTTCAAAAAGTACTTTTATATTTGAAATAAATCTAGAAAAATTTCTTGAGATTATGGAATATTCTCGAGTAATCTGGAACTTTGTTATGGATTTTTTTATTTTCTAAACATTTCTAGAGTTGACCAATCGTCAGGTTTCACAATTTTCCAGATCATTGATTTATTTCTGAAAGAAATTTAGAGATTTAAAAATTAAAAAACTTTAAACTAATTCTTTTAATTTACGGAATATATTCTCGAATAACGCAGAATTTTCCGATTAATATATATATTTTTTTTTAAGTTCTGAAATAATCTTAAAAATTTTTTGATATTCTGCAATGTGATCTCGAATGTTGCATTTTTCACTGCATTACATCTTTTCTTTCTAGGAGTTTATAATTTATGAATATACATCTTAAATTATGTTAAGTAAGATTGTTTTTACCACGGGAAACAAATTCTACGGCCAACAGATCTAGTAATAACAATCTGATATTTCTACTTTGCTGTACAGCAAAAATAGAAAAAAGAATGATTTTGAAAATGACAACAAAATTCAATCATTGTCGAATTGTATTTAATAAATGATTCGTTGATAATTCAGGGAATAATTTTTCCTGAATTAAAATTGATGAATTTAATAACATAATAATTGAATGAAATATCTAATTGGAACGATAAATATTCCTAAAATTGAAATGTTAATAAAAACGATCCTAAAACAATCCAAAACCATGTAATTGTACAAATGAATTTTACATTTATAATAATGTTACACATACGTATATAGCGAGATCAAACAGTCAAGCAGATGTCCCAGGAGCGAACAACACAACGAGGGTTTTTTTTTGTTTATATGTATGTGTGTTGAGTGAACGATTTTACCACCACTGTCTCTCGTACAAGAAATACGTAATCGAGAATGTTGAACCATGCAGCTGTGTGCAAGGCACAACGGTCAGGCAGTTGGAGAGCTCGATGTAAAAGAAGCCAAAAGTGGGGGGTCGATGGCACGCGACACTGTACACGAGCCACACAAACGCACCCCCATGAAAAGGTTCCCCCTATCGTCAACAGCAGCCGTTCTTTGTATAATGATTCGGCTTCGTATAACGGTTTGTTCGATTCTTTTCTAGTCAAAATCTGTACGTCCACCCATGAGGACGACCATCGATGGTCGATTATTGAAGCAAGTTTTAGTCGAGTCTATTTTGGCCTATATTGCGTTTTTTTTATTAAGCTAATTACTCTTTATAGTCATGAAAAGATCGTCTTCGGTGAGCAAGTCGTTAATTATTTGGTTATCAATTAGTTCGTTTAATTTATCTAATAACGTGATGAAAATTGTTTTGTGATGTTTTAAGGCACCCAGCCTCGCTGAAAATCAACAAGACATCCAAACAAAAAGGATTAAACCTTCCACAGATGACGAGGTCAGTGAATAAAGAATTTTAAACAGAATTCGTTTTAAATCAATAAAATCATTTTGCAGACCTATTTTATTCGTGTATTTAATTAATTAAATCTGCAACTCAATAATAATAGACAATTGGAACATCGACTACTTCTTCAGTGCTTTATTTGAGTCTTCTTGTACAACTATATATAAAAGAGAAAAAATTTTGAATAAATCATAAGACAAACTGTTGCCACGAAAAAAATAGCTGATCGATTATTATCGCCATATACACGAATATTTTGATTTTAATTTGCAATTATTTAGGAAGAACCAAACACGAGAGAATATTTGCAATTCGCTCTGGCAAGGGTTTTCGAATTGCAACGAGCACTCAACGACGACACGTACTTTAATGACGAAACGAGTGATTTAGGTAATTACGTCGAATCCATGATATCAAATTTCTTTTTGTTCAATGATTTTTATTGAAACATGTCGAACTATTTTTATTTGTTTATCGATGATAAAAAATCTATTAATCCGAAGAAAATATTTGATAATTGAGTTTTATTGCTCTTGTGAAGGCTTTGATTGAAGGCTTTGAAGGATTTGATTGCATGTATCGCGATCGCGAGCACTGGCACAATCTTTTTATTATCTTTTTACGTAAAACCAATGTATTTATTTTGAATTTTTATTTTCTAGGGGAATCGGATAACGACGATGATTTGATGAAGCACGTACTGATGAAAGTATTTCGCGATTTACCAGGCACGACGAGTTCAAAACTAGCAGGAATAATAGAGCGTGGAACTCGCACGAGGCAAGAACTTTCAAAAATTCGCTCCAAAACAATTCAGCTGTCGGGTTACGACACTTGTCGTAAGGTGGCTATTAATTTTATGAAAAAAGCAGTACAGAGTGAAAAACCTTATCGAATGCCAGATTCCCCGATGAAATCACGTCGCAAATCAATCGGTAATGCAGATTTTGTTCACGAAATTGATCGAAAAAGTTTAGCAGAAAATTCGGATTACGAATTAAGAATGCGAATGTTGACTAGTCTCGATCTTCATCTTGCCACCAAACAACGCGACTATACAGCTCGTTTGATGAGACACTGATTCGTTTATTTGATCTTTTCTTTTAATCAACGAATTATTCCAATGAACAATTTTAATCGAATTATTTAATTTGATATTTATGATGTACAATCATTCAATTCTAGTCCGCATCTAGTCTCCATTAACGATGCATCTATACAATATTTAATATTTTTATTTGTGTATACATACCTTTTCATATTTTCTTGATAATTTTCATCTTGCTTCACACGGCTTGAAAATTAATATAGTTACTTTTTAAATTGGCATGAAGATCTTTTTTAAACGTAAATATTCAACAGATCGCTATTTTTCTAAAGTTCCTTTCTCGAATGCAAAGTAAAAAGATAAATAAAAATCTTAAGAAAACAATCAAAATAATTTAATTATCGCCAAATCGAGGAATTTTTTAAGCTGGCACAATGATTTTTTAAAACGTGAACATTCAACAGATTCCTATTTTTCTAGAGTTCCTTCCTCGAATGCTAAATAAATAGGTAAATAAAAAGAGTAATGAAAAAGAAGCAACAAAGAATCAAGAAAAAATGTTGATAAATTAAATTATCTCAGGTATACGAACCTTCATCGTCATATCTAGTCAGCAACAAGTCACGCAATGTATCAATAAATTAATCATAAGAAATTAAGAATATTAAAAAAAACAACAACAAATAAACAACAGTTTGATTGTGTAAAAAATTCTTTTATGCTTTATTACATATATTTATTGTAGATGATTAAAAAAAAAAAACAGGATTTGGTGGCCTATGGACTAAAATCAAAAAGCGAGTTTTTCTACGTATCTTATTAATAATCTACGCATTATTAATTACCCACATATCTAAGGTAGTACACTAGACCATCATTTTTGTCAACTTAATGACTGATAGAATCGACGTTTTACGAATTTATTTTGGACATACAATCTATGAAGGAAAGGGAGCATGGGAGGGAGTGTCAAATGATATTATGCAGGAGAAATAGCAGATAAATACGATTTAAAAAAAAGCCCAGAATAAAGGATAAGAAAAAACTATCCAATTGATTCGAGCAACAAATAAAAATGCAATGGGTATCAATAGTTTTGTTTGTTTTTTTTTTTTTGCGACGTAAAGGGGTAAAATTAAGGCGTCCATGAGCGACGAGTGAGAATACAAATGAGGGGGATTTGATTAATGCTGCTGAACAAGAGTGGGAACGCTCGAAGGATTTCTCCAGGGATCAGGTATGTCAAAATGTGGAGGAACTGTTGTGAGTGCATCGTCTGATTTCCGGTTGGGGCTACAATTTGTTGGCTTTGTTCTCGTTGTATTTACGCACTCGATCGGTAGTTTAATTAGATCGAGACGATAATTAAAGCCTTGACTTGTTATACGAAGTATTGTGTGCAATGGCACGTCCATATATGGCAATTCCTCGGGTTTTTTATCCATGAAGTAACCGATCAAACAACGCAACACTGCCTGATGCGAAACAACCAGCACGTTGTTCGAACACTGAAGCTCTGCAATTACTGGCTCTACACGATGCATTATATCGAGATAACTTTGACCCCAGGGATAACGATAACGCAGCTTGTCCTGGTCACGCCAGGCGAATTCCTTTGAACAAAGATTTGGTGACACGTGATTATTAAATCGCTGGAAATCCAATGACATTTGACACAAGCAAAAAATGTAGTCGAGTCCAAAATAAACAATTAAGACGATAAATACATGAAGCTTTAATGAATTTATTCATTCATTGATTGAATTACGAAGTTGGGTGAAAAAAATATACATTTAAGATTAAAAATCGATTAATTGATTACCGTAATAAAACGATACAAACAACTTGGAAAAAAGTGTTCCTTTTTGTCTTACCTGGGGATAATGTTGTTGCATTTCCTCGTAAGAGAGTCCCTCGCAAACACCAGCATAAAGTTCATTAAGTTCAGCGAGATGTTCACGCTGTGTCGCTTTAATATCACGCGCGGTTGCGATTGTGCGTCTCAATTGGCTCGTAAGAATTCGAAGATCAGGAATGTTCATGGCATTGATGCGAGACGCGAGTGCTTGTGCGTAACGTTCGCCACGTGGACTGAGAACAGCATCGCCGCCGATTTTTCCAAGAACGTTGTTCTCGCTCTCGCCGTGTCTTGAAAAATAGAGCGTGTGTGTTTTTGGACTCACCGAGCCCAAATAACCAAGAACGTTGGATTCAACGTGACCGTTTATACCGCTTGCTTCGATGCTCATCGTCACCGTGTTTATACGGATCCGCGGATAATTTTGTTCCTCCAGCGGCTCGTGGACGAGCAAATAATGCGATACTCTCAAACGCAAATCCTCGGCTGCTGTTGCTGCATCCATACCGGCGTAATCCGCGCTGTTGCGAATTATCTCAGCATAATTTCGCTCGAGCACTCGAGGATCATCGCAAATGCATTCGACGAAGAGGACGCGGTAACCCAGGTCGATACCCATGTACCCATACACCTCGGAACGTTGGTCACGAGTCACCAAGCATCCGTCCAATATCTTTGAATTTGAAAGAAATTAATTTAGTACAGAAGCCTAAATAAGACGTAAAACAAAAAAAAAATAAGACAGCAGTGCTTAAATGTTTAGGGGAACAATTGTGCAGCAGTTGCGTCTTCGAAATGAGTGCAGATTCAAACGGAGAATAATTAACGGGAGAAACCAGTTTAGGAGGTCGAAATTTTGGTGTTTTTCGTCAATTTTTCTTAACAGGGAAGGAATAATCAGAATTTATTTAAACTTGAAGGATATTTTATTCATGTTTTGAAGTACACTTTGTAATTTTTTCAATTCATTTCCGCCGGAAACAGTGGAGTTAGAAGCTGCTGTCCATGGACGACTTTTTTTCAACTGGTGGGCATTCTAGCTCAAAAAGTTATTGACCAATCGTTTTGAAAATTTGTGTGAATATTCTTTATTCAATTACAATCTATATGAACCTAACTCTGGGATGATATTATTATTAAAAATATATTTTTTAATGCAAAAAAGGTGAAAAAACATGGTATAAAAACATGACATTGTGTTCAAACACCTCAAAAACATGCAATTTTCAACTTTTTTTGTCACAATTAGGTTCATATTCTTAGGAAATATGTTGTTAACGAAAAAAGAAAATTGCAATGATTACAGATAGAAATTGTGACTTCAGGAATGTCCATCAGCAAAAAACTCGGATGGCGATCGTCCATGGACAGCAGCTTCTAACTCCACTATTTCTGGCGGAAATGACTTGAAAAAATTACAAAGTATACTTCAAAATATGAATAAAATATCCTCCAAGTTTAAACAAATTTTGATTATTCCTTCCCTGTTAAAAAAATTCACGAAAAACACCAAAATTTCGACCTCCTAAACTGGTTTCTCCCGTTAATTGGAGTATAAGTCTTTTATTTCAATATCCCATTCTTATTTTTTTTCTTTTTTTTTTAATAACGCTATTAGATAATAATTCATTTTACTCACAGCGACTGTATTTCCCGCTCGGAGCCACTCAACGCAATCCTCCATCGCTTCTCTCATCGCCAAAGATCTGAGGCTCAAATTAGCCGCGATATCCGAACGAAAGAACTCGTGACTCCCGTACAACTCGAGTTTCTTTCGACGATAATCACTCACCCGCAGAACTATAATATTTTAGGAAATATAATCACTCGAAAAAAGTTCATATTTCATCATGAGATTTAATATATTTTTATATTGCTCGAAATATGCAATTTCAAAAATGAAAAATAAGAAACATCGAATACCTTTGGCAGTTTCCCCATTCCAATTCAGACGTCGACACAAACTCTGAGCAATTTGGGACTTTCCACGACCGGGAAGACCACACGTCGCGATTACAACGCCGACGAACTTTTTCCTCGATCCAAGGGTTGACGGAGTTCTGGATCCACATACTTCCGGTCCTCCTTCTAGAAATTCAATACCACGGTAAATCACTTGTATTTTTTATCTTGATTTTTTTTTTTCTTACAGCATATATTTGTATGGATATGAAATTTGCCTAAATTTTATACAGTACACGGAGAGAATTAAAACTGAAAAATTACCGTTACAGTAATAGAAACGAGGCACAATCGTAAATTATTGTGATTATTACTGAGCAAAGTGTAAATTTTCATGAAAAAAAAAAAATTATATATTTTACAAGAGATTTTAGTTTACTTTCATGAAATTCAAGGTTGTCCCCCACTTCTATCGATGTAACGGCCATTTTTCGGTTTTAATTTTCTCCATGTAATCTTCGATCTGTTTAACGTCAATTATTTTGATTTGGCTGGTTTTATACCATTTTCCTGTGCCCTAGTACGAAGGTTTTTAATTATGGCGGGGTGCAGGGGAGTTATAAAAAATTAGCGGAAATTCTGGAGACTAAAGTAAATAAATACTCGGCCCGTCTTGCCTTGAACGTTCAACAACTACCTTTTTAATAGTTGGCGTCGAGATGCTGCCGCGTCTCTAGATATATCGCAGCAAATAATCTTTTAAAAATAATAATATTAGCAGCAGGATAATAATAATGTCTATAATGGTAATGTTACTGCCTGAGCCTAAAGATATTAATATATATCGGGGAAAGAATCTTCAAGAAATAATATCTGCCACGTGAAGAGAAAAATAAAATCAGCCCTAAATATTCATCTTCACGAAAATATCTCGCAATGAAATCAAAAACATCATGAGTTTCGTAAACCGATTTAGAGCATCTGGTCTATCAAAAGTGTATTTTAAGATCTCGCATATCAAAGTGCAATATTAATCGAAATATTTGAAACAAATAATCTCCTTTGTATTTGCCATTGTCAATATTTAGCTTCATGCGTAAACGCGTATCTCGTGTATGTATCGTGCCTACGAAAATAAGAGTGACGCAAACGTGTTGTCATTTTTGTTTTCGTCAGGAGAGGGCTCGAACGGATTGTGATCGGTCGAAAACGAGGGCTCGGCCAATGACCCCGCTGTTTTTAAACTTTGACGTCGTCATATTTGCATAAACTGTGGCTTGCAGATATATGTAGAGGAATTTAGAAATCGGTGATAATACGGATCCCGTGGGGGTAATATGGACCCCGCTCGAATATTTCATAAACATGTAACACTATTTATTTTAAAACTATATAACATCCGAAATTCATGTAAACGGATAAATAGTCGTCTGGCAGATTTTTCCACGAAAATTTAAATTTTTTATTCATCATTAAGTGTTAACGTTACTCATGGATATTGTGGTTCCCTTTAAATTTTACAATTATTATCAGTTACCTTTGAACACTGTTGCCATTGGTGTTGGAGTTAGTCCCTCAGTATTCAAGTTGCATTCAATTTAAGTTCGTTTAATCGGGCATGATTAATCGGAGTAATTATTTTTATCAATGTATCATATTAGTTTAATATCTGTTGTATTATTTAGCTCATTCCTTAGCATTTAATAGTATATGAAACAAGACTGTACTGCGTCTCTAGATTTCGATTCGATTTTATCACTTCCCGAAATTATTGGTCCTTGTTCGTTAGTTAAGGGCTTAGATACACCTAGAGAGGTGAAAAAGCTCGATTTTTCAAAAAACATTATTTTTCGATGGTGTCACCCTTTATATGTAATTTCTAAAAATTTCCTGGAAATCGATAACATAATGCAGCTATGAGAAAAAAAATTAATCTCCATTTGACAGATGATTTAACACAAAAATGCTTTGTTTCAAAATGGTGTTTTTGAAAACGGTAATCATTCTATCTCGAAAACTAAACGACCGATTTGAATGAAATTTGGTACAGAGGACCCTTACACAATTGTCTGGTCTCTGTCGAGCGATTTTTCTTTTAAACATCATAGTTTTTGTTTCACAAGTAAAAAAAGAAAAAACATTTTGGCAAAATCTGAACTTAACGATTCAAAACTCTGTCATTTTGCGAAAAATGCATTAAAAAAATTCGGCCTCGACAAAGACTGTATTTTTTTGTCAACATTGAGAAAAAAATTTTGTTTCATTTTTGGGTTAAAGCGTACAGTCGGAATCGTGGTTACCGCAAATAGTATTTTGCTAAAAACTGTTTTACAAAAACTACAACCACAGCTCATCTAATATATTTTTTTCAATGAAATTTTTTGCTTTCATTCACAACAATATGTCTTTTTAAATATACAACAAATTATTTCAATAGATACATTTTTTCAGTATGAAAAAAATTATTGAAATTGACCCTATTTTTGGCACCTCCAGATGTATGTAAGCCCTTAACCCTAGCTACATACTATGACTTTTAGTACCTTACTTACACACTATCGGTCTATTGGACCGACGACATTTATTGCTCTATAACATTGTAACAAACGCGTCTATTGAGGGTTAATTGTAGCGAAATCGAAACGCCAAATTCCGACCAATCCGGAGAAGCAATCGGTAAAGCCAAAAAGTCGTTTGATAAAAAGTTATAACGTTTATGAAAAGGCGTGTGGTGAAAAAAAGATGAAAATGTAGTGTTACTGTCGGTCCATTGGACCTCGTAATGCGTAGCTAGGGTTAAATCGCAAGAAAATTGACAGGGGTCCATATTATCACCAATTCTTCTAAATATATAAATTTTCGGAGATATAGACACACAAATACTATATGTACAATTGTACATGTGTGTAATTGTTTGTAGATGTGCATACTTTATATACAGTACGAGGGAATATTGTTATTTTCGTTCGAGGGCGTTCGTTCATGCACCTATTCTGCTTCTGTCTATGATTGTTGGTAATTTGTCATATAATCACTCTCACACACAAACATTAACATGACGGTATAAATATGGTTATTTCATGTACACTGCCTACGTACGAATGATCGCATATATTCGACCCACTTTGTATACTGGCAGTCTATTAAAAAGGACGGGGAGAAAAACCTGTTGTATTCGGGCCTGATGCACGATGTCAAAGTCCAACCGAGCAGTCTGCCAGCACGTTTAATCCGATAATAACACACGAAGGAAACGTTTCGCTATATATATTCGCGTGTAACGAGAAGACCAACTTAGCCACACACGTGCAGATGACGATGAAAAATTTTCAAACAATTTTCCTGGTATTTACGGAAATTCCCCACGCAATTAGCGAATTCGTAAGGTTTTGAAACTGTGAGATCTCGTTGTTTGGACGTTTTCTGGGTAATTTTGTTTTTCCCGATTTTTAAGAAAGTCGAATAATAATAAAAAATTTCTAAGTTTTTCAGAACGAACAAAATGACAGCTCTATTTTATTTTTTTAATTCATTCCAACAAAATGTCTGCGTTAATGTTAAAATTTAGTAATTACGTTTTTTATTATTAGAATTTCTTTTAATAATTGAAATTCAAATTTTGGAGTATTCCACTTTCCAACAATCTGGAAATTTCTATTGTAAATTGATGCTTATCTAAAGATTGTAAATTTTTTCACGAGTAGCACAAAAACAAAATGGTTACCTTAGTATCTAACTTTAAAAACGGATGCTAATTTTTACAATGGATTTAATTACGTTATTAATAATATGTTGAATTTATTTTTAACTGCACTTAATTTTTCAACTATCCATATTTCTATTATATTTTGAGCTCATGGCACAATCTCCTTGGGTCAAGGGTCGAAATGGAGCTTTGGATAAAAACATATTTTCCGGATTAATCTGCATCATGGTCTTCGGATTAATCAACAATTCTTTGTAATGAATATTATTTTCCTAATCGGCGTGTTTGTATATCGATTAATCAGCGAATCAATGAATGCCCGTTCATGGTTTGGTTGGGTGTTTGATCGTAATCTAAAGTGATTTTAAACGATCCTAATTGCAGTTTAAGTTTTCGCGAGTGTTTACGATGCTACTGAAGATAAAACATGCTCAATAATTGTTTCATTTCCCTTTGATATTCTAGCGTCGTACTATTTGTGATTTATTAAAAATAAAGAAACAGACTCAATCCGACATAAAACCTGTTTTATTTCGGATATATTTATATCGAAATATTTTGCAAGATTTTTTATTTCTAGAGATCTCGCTAATTCTATTATCTTCGTAGATTAATTCTACCCCTAGGAAATATTTGTTCACCCAAAAACAAAAGCAGTAAATATGGGCAAAGCTAAATCAAAATGTTTGAATAAGGGATTTTTACATTCCCGTAATAATTCAATCATTTTTTTATAAACAAACACATGAAATAAATTGTTCGTAGAAAACTGATAAAATTACCTTGAGATATCTCTTCAGCGCAGGGTGGCATAATTGTAGTCACGTCGTTGAGAATACCGGTTGAAATTTTGTTCGTCGAATCAACGATCTTTTCGTCGCGAAGTAAAGTATTATCGGATGTATTTTGAGCAGGAGAAGCAGCCGGCCTTGTTAGGCCAGTTTGTAGAACGAGCTTTCTTAGCGCTATACAATAGCCGAAAAAAGGTCCGGATAAGAAGTCGAGACAGGCGGTTAGCCAGCAGGGCATAACCAGCCGAGCTCTGCGACGAATATTTTTTCCTTCTTTATTCCTCTTGTATGTCGATTGTAATATTCAGCCAGTTTCGAAACAATTCTCGACAAAAGAGGGTTGAAAAAGGTGGAACGAAGAGATTCGTTGGAGAGGCTTAATTTTCGGCAAAATAAAAGTGGCGAGTGATCAGAGTGAAAGGAAATCGTATGACTAACGATCAAAATAAAAATCCCAAGTCCTCCAGCAGCCTCGGCGGCAACGACCACACCAGCAAATCAACATACGGACAAAATCCAGCACGTCCGGGAAATCTCGAATTGAGTTCCGTTGATTATTTGTGTATTTAACTTTCTTTACTCCAAAATACACGCATTTTTTTTTCTTTCTTCACCAAAAAAAGATTATATCTCTTTTTATATGTATATGTATGTATGTTAATAATATATATATATATATATATATATAAATGTGTGTGTGGGTATGTGTGTGTGCGTGTGTGTGTTTTTGTGTGTATGTGTGTGTGCGTGTGTGTGTGTGTGTGTATTTATATCTTTCAACGAAAATGCGTGTGCTAAAGTCGTTCTTCAGAAAAATGGTCGCTGCTCGTGTGTCTTATTATAGACAACAGATCCTCCCTCATTCCAATTTGCTTTATCCTCACCTCCGGAGCCAGTTTGCGAGCTTTTTTTATCAGCGATAAAATTTAATCAATATACAAGCCCCCAAAACAGGCTATCTCGCGAAAACCAAACGCACCCACACGCGCAATGTTTTATTTTTTTTTTTTGTCAATTCACTCTTCAAAAGCCGCTTATCATAAAATGACAAAATTTGATTGAATGACCAGGTTGAGTTTATCTCTTTTTCAAAAATCACTTTCAACCGTTCGTTATTCACATAATTGAAAGATCTTCACGTTTTCTTATTAAAGCACACGGGAGTAAATGTTTTTGTTTCCTCGGTGTTCCGTCGTTTTGTGTCAAATGTCTCTCGATAAAAAATGCAATGCTTTCAAATGATTCACATATTTCAAAATGAAAAGGTGATTTTGTTTGATCGAAAATGAATGCTTTTAATACAACCGGTGCTTCAAACTCAAACCTGGTCCAATAAAACTGTATCGTCATCCACACAAGACTCTTCTATTTTCATCACACGGTTGCTCCAATATATACCTTATTTTTTCTTGTTTTTTTTGCTGAATTTCGTTACGTCGCGCTACCCGCGCACTCTACAGCAAGAAACTTGTACCTCGCCGCAATCTAGGTATTTTCTTTTTTTTTCCTTCTACTTACGTCGAAGGCTTTTTCGGAACGGTTTCTTTCACCTTCTCTCAACCTCCGGTTCGTCCTTCTGTATATTTATTTTGTTTTTTTTTTTTTTCTTATATTTGTGTTTATTTTCTACGAAATTAGTATTACAGCGCCTTCAAACAATGACAAAAAGCCTCAAAATGACGAAATTTTCAAAAGTACCTTAACCTTTTGGATTCAATTGCCAAAATACGCTCCTGATAAACCCCAGTTTTTTAAATATTATTGATTACTTTTGATTATCGTGTTTTATCAGTATTATTATGATGTTTTTTGGTTGTATATCTTTCGATGGCACGTTTGTTATTATAATGTCACAAGAGTTTTGGATGCTTGTGACGCGAGTTCGTAATACCGACTGAACCGGAATACCATCGAGGTGAACGTTTTTGATATCGACCAGACGACGCAAGAGCCTTACTCCCACTCTCGCTCCCCCCTATCGCTAAGTACGTGTACCATTGTACAATAGATAGATATATAAATACAGGGTGAGGCAATTGTTTATTAGCTCTGGAATATCTTTGAACCTTTGCGCTTAGAAAAAAATGTACTTGATGAAAAAAAGTAATAAAATCAGCGAACATTTTCAATCACATCAATTCTTTCAATCAATCATTTTTTTCAGTATAATTAATGAACAAAAAAATACTTCGGTCGATATTATAATAATTTTTTTCAAGTATATACGTAAGATTTCAAGGTCAACTCTTGTTTTTTTTCAAAATCATACGGGTACTTTTTTGTTGCATAATTTAATTGAGAAGTTCGAAACAGATTGGGCTCATCGTACAAGTTCATCAACCAAGATTGAAAAAATAACGTGATAAAACATGATTTTTTAATATTATCTTGAATGAATCTTTGACATCGTCAATACTGGAATGTTGCACGTGGATTTCGTTATCTCGGAATTGCTGCCACCTAGGAAAACGTTAGTTTCGCCATTCACTGCTATCTTCTGGATTATGTCACTTTGTGAAAAATATTTTTGTACCCATTATACTGATTCAAAATATATTTACATTGATAACGTTTGATGCCTCACCCTGTGTATTAGTATACACAGAATTCTACTCCTTCTGGAGGCACGTCTGTTACGTAGACACTTATTATAGACTAGCTGAAATGATACGAGAACGAAAAATCTTGGCGTATCATTTCAGTAGCGACCATTAAAAATCGTACCCTTCGCCATGGGTCATTTATTACATATGATTTACGTTAATATATCATTATTTTGACCAAGACCCAATTTATCACCAGTATGAAATATATGCCGTTTCAAGATACTGCCCCGATATTGCGCAAATTTATATTTCCTTATCAAATATGAAGCTGCTTCGAGTTTCGCAAGACTACATGATTCCCCGAGCAATAGATAAATTAAAACGTGATTTATTGATGACAATATCTATTTTCCTCATACATATCTCAAGAGTGCAACGAACATGAGAAAACAATACACGTAGATTAAACATATTTCACTCCTTTTGTCTTGGAAAATTTAATTGTTTTAATCGTGATAACAAGTTACTCATAATTTAATTGAAACCAATGAATAAACGCAGTAATTAATGAATCTATCATCGATAATAATGAACTTTAAGATTTTTACACATATTTCCAACGGGTCAGAAACCACTCCAATTATTTGAGTAAAACATTTCTTTTTGCATCTTCTTGAAACTTTTTTTTTGTTTTATAGAGTTTTCATCATTAAATGTTCACTAAATACAGCTTTATCATGCACCATTCTCTTCATTATCGAAAAACGAAGAAAATGATGTATAATTAAACTTGATTATTACATACGAGGAACATTTTATGCTAAAGAGAAAATTGGGGTCATTTTCGACCCTGTTGTGGGGTTTACCTTCGGAAAAATAGATTATAGGGGTTAAGAAAAATGTAAAAAAATATTTCACAGCTCGCTCGTATCGTTTTAAATAAACAATACAAAAATTAGCAAGATATAGTGAATCTTTGCACTTTTTCTTTTTTTCACGACTTCCATTAGCATGTCCATATTTATTATAATTAGTGCCGTTGGCCTTACTTTTATCAATTAACACAAATTAACACGAATGTATTGATTGGCTATATTGTTTATCAAATTAAAAACGATGCCAGTGTGTCTCGGGTCATGAAATTATTTTATTACGAGCTGGATGTTTGTAAAGTTATATTGATAACCGTATTTAACGCTGATAAGACGTGACTGATGAGACCATATTTTCCTTAGGATTTATTATCGCTTGTCTGCCCCATAGATATGGGGCAGATTTTCGATGGTTTTCTTCAATAAAAATAAATTCTGAAAACGTTTATTTTCTTTTCCATTCTCATTTTCATCAATAACAAGGTCAAATCATAATATTTGTAAGTGCAAGTAAACATTTATAACAAAAAGTTGTAGCTATTTAAGTACTTTTGTTGAATTTTCATAAATTCAAGCAGCTGTAGCTTCTATAAAAAAAATCCGTCCACTCTGAACCTGCGCTTAAAACTTTTGTAAATTCACGTAGTTTTTGAAAAAAAATAAAAATCAAAAATCGATAATGCCCTTTTTAGTAAACCCTCGGTTTTTTGCCTAAAAATAGAAAAATAAAGTAGAAATCTTTTTTTTTTAGACTCGGTATATTTTTCATCTGAAAGTACATGTAAAACTGCGTAAAATTTGTATTGGTCAATTTTGTTTTAGGACCGATAGTTTCCGAGTTATCGCAGCCTGAACCCAGATGGGTTCAGCAAAATGTCAAAAATTCAACCAGCTGTAAAAATCGAAAAATCCTTAAATACGTGTCCACTTATTTCTTACATAGAAAAGCATATAAAAAATTCATACGAATCAAAAGGGTAAGTTTTTAAAGATGTAAAAGTGACGTGAAATTCCCCATATATACCGCATACAAAGTACATCGTACGTCACACTTATACGTTATTGATGAGATTTATTGATCAATAAAAAAGTATCTCCTGTATGCATCTAATATTTATTAAACTCCTTCGACGAGTAGCTATGATTGATAAGTTATCTTCAATCTCTACTTAAGTACATGTCGTCATTTAATTTTTTTGCGAAAACAATTAATGATACACCTGTGATTTAATATACAAGGTGCTCCGATTCATATCTCTTAGCTTTAAGGGACCTTCTCAGTGTAGAATTTTTTGATAATCGATGTTTTTTCTTTGCATCATGAAAAAATATAGACTTTCATAAATATGCTATTAAATTGTGGTCGCGAAATTCGAATTATTTCGGTCACTACTGCCTTTTTTAGAAAAAGGAATTACAATTTGAAAAAATAAAAAAAAAGATCGAAAAACAAAAAAAGGGATTAGGATGGTAAAAAGGATGAGAATCTTTAAATGATGAAGGAATGAATGATGTATGATGATGGGAATGATGCTTCGTCGATTGATCGCGAGTGAGATCGTATATGAAAATATCGTACTCGAAACTTTAAACGCGTTTTTCCAAAAACGTCGTTTTCCAAAATCCAAAACGGTGGACCATTTTCAACGAAGAGTTTTCAAGTTATGCTTCTCAAATTTTGCCACATCATTCTTCACGCCATTCCTTAACTCCGTACGAAAGCTTTTTTTTTACAGTTTTTCATACTGATTAAAAATCTTCTTGGATGTTTTATTTTAGACAATTTTTAAAGAAGTAGAGAAGTCCACCTTCAAGCGCTATTTTTTTAGGTACTATTTTAGTGGCCAAAAACATTGCAAAAAAAAATAAAAGTACACAGAAATCTTTGTTTTGGTATTACATGATTCATTTGAATAAACGAAAAAAAAATCGGACTGATTATCAGATTTTATTCATTGAAAAAAAAATCATAAAAATTAGCAATTTTCATGCCCGTCATACTGAGAAGGTTCCTTAATACCCAAAAGTTAAAAAATATCAATATATTAAACATCGTCAATGTTTTAATGAATTAAAGAACCTTATGAATCCGTATTATAAAAATTCGAAAAACGAATCACCAGATTATTGATATTTCGAATGTTTTTGTTTTCCAATTTGAGTATGGTTCTATATGCCTTCGAATAAAATTTCTTTAATGCTTGAGTAAGCCTTCAACGGTCAAAGATTTTTCAGCACCCTATTCCAATCATAAAGGTCATTTATGTGTACAACGCATTTTGTGACCATTTCAAAATTGAACAAAATTCGCGCATAACTATCGTTTGTTCCATATACTAGAACGCTCAGACATTTCCGAAATAATTCTTTACAATATGTTTTCAAGGATAATTACACGCATGATACATATGTCGATTCAAATTAGGGCTCGATGAAAATGACGTCATTTTAGGGTTTATCGAATATGAAATGTGCAGCTGACAAATAAAAAAAAAAAAAAACAGGCGTCGATCTTATACAGTTTACGAATTAGTAGAAACGGAGCATAGCGTCGATAAGCAGCAATGGAGTATTGTGTCGTATAAAACGATCCGCCCCGAAGTATCTTCCAACGGTAAAACAAGTATCTGCTACAGATTTTAAAAATACATCGTAGTCATTTGAGTGACTTTATCGACAAAAGATTCTGATTTTATAATAAATGGAAAGTATAGTTTATACGGATCTAAAATTATATTAGAATGATATTTTTAACACACAACTGAGAAAAAGTTCAATATCTTGTATGTATTTTTAGAATAAATGCCAGATATTTATATCCACAATTTATCGTAAATATATTTCATATAGATATAGAATATCTGATAAAAAAAAAACTATTAAACATTATGAATTAGTAGTGTAACCACATGTTTCTAGTATTCACAATCAGATGTTTACAACATTAAAAAACATGAGCAGATAGAGAGCAAAAAGAAGCATTTTAAGTTTAAGGGGCCAGTCCACTTTGAAAATTTCAAAAAAATCGATTTTTTTTACTGTTTTCGAAAGTACATACATTCAGAAATATTGTTTCAAAATTTTATGAAAATCCGAGTTCTCTAAGTATTTTTTTTTTTTTTTACCTGAACGTCAGGACCTCATTTCGTCTACCTGAGTGTATAGCGCGCTCAAACGCGTTTTTCTCGAAACAACGTTTTCAAAATCTAGCTCCATCGTATATCTAAAACTAATAAACCGATTCTCTTGAAATTTGAACCACATATTGTAAACATGATTCGCAACAAGATGACCCTCGATGGTTTTAAAATTTTGATTTTTACCCTTTTATATGTGAAAAACTGCGAAAAAAACGCGATTTTTTTTACTTTTTTCGTTTTTCATCTGCCATTTTTTTATTTTTTGACAAAACTTTATATCCGAGGGTCATTTTGTAGCTGGTGTCATACTGAATCTAATGGACTTTGATTTTTTTGTTTCAGACAAGCCGTTGCCGAGTTGTGATGGAGCTACCTAGCCCATCTATTTTTGAGGCGTTACATTAAACTATAGTTTTTGTACTTAAAAATGAATAAAAATGAATTAAAAATTTTTTTTTTATGTATTTCAAGACTTTATTTATCAAGCTCAACAACTTTTATATTCATATCTTTTATAAAATCCTCAAAAAAAAATCGCGAAAATAGCCTTTTTTCGTGGCTGTAAAGTGGACTGGCTCCTTAAGACATTTCAGGATTCAAGTTCACAATATTAGAATTCGTGTAAAATATTTAACGAAAATAAATGAAGATTCTCTTATTTATAGAATCTCCATAATAAATAAAACGAAAGATTACAGATTTCGAAAATTTCTCTTAAGCAGATAAAGAAAACACAGCATAAATTAAAAAAAAAATATTTGACATCCAATATGAAAATAACAGAGATTAGTAATTATTTAATACTCAATAGTTTCCCATAAGGATCTCGCACTAGTACATTTTGTAAATTCATTCATAAATAAACATCACCAGTTAAGGAAATTTTTGGGCATAATGATCTGTGCAGGTATCCAAACACGTAATCTTAATCTATTTTAAGATTAAATCAATGACTTCCTCAAGGACTCATCATAATATTTGGCGGGAAGCGATGAAATTCCATGGAAAAATTCTGTAAAGTCATGCAACGTAATATCTCTCAGACTCTCGACGGAACAGTTGAACACTCCACTGTATAAGAGAGCTTGTTATGTCATGACGCAACTCAAAGTTCCGTTTCTCACTTCCAGCCATCGCCACCATTGCAATTTAACGTAGAGTTGCATATCCAAGATCAACAGTACATTGCGGGTCATCATTGAGACACATGAACGTATTTTCTCCAAACGCATATAAACTGAGCATTCTTTATTTGTGAAGTTATTATATTATATCTTATGCTTTTTATTAAACAAGTATGAGAAAAAGTGAAAACAGTGCATTAAATAAAAAAATGTCAGTTCTACTAATTAGCGTAACGTAATAATAAATTATAATCATTCAGTAAACAATTTAATGTAATACTTTTTTGACTTTGAGTATTTGTATTACTTCATCTAAATTATTTAGAAAACATCGAATAAAAAATGGGTCTGGACGTTCTCGAGTTCGTTCTGATCATAATCGGCCTCTTATCAGCTCTTTACTATTATCTCGTGTCAAATTATGATTACTGGAAATCTCGCGGTGTTAAAGGACCAAAACCGATTATTTTGTTCGGTACGGTAAAGGACTTAATATTCAATAAATGTTCCATGGGAGATTATGTAACAAATGTGTACAATGAATGGAAAGACGAACCATTCTCGGGAATATTTTTGCGTCGCAGACCGGTACTCATTGTGCACGATCTTGATTTAGTCAAGGACGTTCTAATAAAAGACTTCAGTATATTCGCCGAGCGTAGTATAGAGATCCACGAAAAGATCGAACCATTGTCAGCTCATCTTTTCAATCTCGAGGCAAAAAGATGGCGACCTATGAGACACCAACTAACACCGGTTTTCACTTCCGGTAAACTCAAACAAATGTTTTACCTGCTTGTCGAATGCGCCAATCACTTGGAAAAATATTTAGATGATTTAGTCGATTCAACTAAAACCAATGAAATGATCATCGAATTTCGTGAATTTACGGCTAAATTTACGACCGACGTTATTGGCGTTTGTGCCTTTGGACTTCAAATGAACGCAATGGCAGAAGAGGACAGTACCTTCCGGGCTATGGGGAAACGCATATTTGCCACTAATTGGAAGTCATTGTTGCTATTCCGTTTAAGAACTATGGCGCCGAAATTATTCGATATTTTCGGACGATTTCTTGTTGACAAAGAAATGACCAACTTCTACATTAGTACGATGACACAAACAATGGATTATAGAAAAAAAAATGGAGTAATTAAACATGATTTCATCGATCTTCTTATGGCGCTGAGAGATCATCCTGAGAAAATGGCGGAAATCGGTTAGTAGTTCAAATAAATGAGGAGAAAAGGAAATTACTATATCAAATATCGTCTATTATGATAAAAAATGTTGAAATTCATGATTTGATGACTCAAAATTTATCAAAATAAAATTAATTGAATGTTACATTAATAACCAAATCTAATTTATTACTTGTGTAATTGTGTAACAACAGACAATATCAATAATATCAATTTCTCAGTAATAAGTGTATTTATATTATTTTAGAATTGACAGACAGTCTTCTGGCAGCTCAGCTCTTCGTATTTTTCATCGCCGGTTTCGAAACTTCGTCGAGTACAATGAGCAACGCTTTATACGAGCTTGCCCTTAATCCCGAAGTTCAGAACAAATTGAGGCAAGAAATTAAAAACGAAATGAACAAAACCGGAGGAACGATCAATTACGAAATGATCAAATCGATGAAGTATCTCGACATGGTTTTCCAAGGTTGTACTAATAAATAGAAAAACATTTTGTAATAAAATTTATACTACAATTTTTCATTATTGATAATCCAGGCAAATTCATTATCGATAATTCATTATATTTTTTTTACAGAAACACTGAGGAAATATCCACCAGTGACTTTCCTCATGCGGAAGTCCGTGGAACCCTACACCTTCCAAGATTCATCGAATAACAAATTATTGACTATCGAAAAAGATGTAAACGTTTGGATACCGATCTATGCGATTCAACGAGATCATCGATATTTCCCAAACCCCGATGTTTTTGATCCTGAAAGATTCACCGAAGAAACGATTAAATCTCGAAATCCAATGACCAATTTACCTTTTGGCGATGGTCCAAGAAATTGTATCGGTACGTATGATTTTATTTCGACACATCGTTATGTTTATTTCTAATAAAAACCACAAATAATCATTTTATAACTTTTTTATTTTAAGGCAAACGATTTGGCGTAATGCAAACAAAAGTTGGGTTGGTCAAAATTTTACATCATTACAGTCTACAAGTCTGCAAAAAAACGACAATACCTTACGAAAATAATCCCAAGGCATTCTTACTGACACCAAAAGATGGCATTCATCTTAAAATTGTCAGGGACGATCCGAGTACTAAACTCTAGACAAGCTGATCGAAGGAATCTTAACCAGTTATTAAGTCGTCCCCGAGCTTTATTCCGTGCTAATACTGGTAAAATCGTGTACATTTTAAAAATCGATGTAAATCATTTTTGGGCGTCATATCGAAAGATCGTTGATAATTTTGTAATACGCATATATATAATAACGCATAAATATGTGTTTTTACCAGTTTTGGCACGGCAATTTTAAGCACACATATCCGTGATATCCAGTCAACTGGATAATTTTGTTTGTATTTTTTTTTTGTTGGTATTCCTGGGCATGGCTCTACGCCTTTTACGTATCCCAATCCCCATTCCTTTCTGAAGGACCTCCCCATTGTTGCTGCAGCCAACTTATCCGTGACTGTATCGCAGTTACCGCGGGCGAAGGGAAACTGCAGAAAACCTTGTCGATACAGCGGGCGTATCTTCAGGTGGTAATGCGAGCATGTCCAAGCAGAACCACCAGAAGCGCTTAGAAAGGCTTTTCCTCAGCTATGATGTAAGGCGCCAGTCAGTACACGGCTAGGAGGCAACTATCCTTACAATGAGAACCGTCCACGGGAAACACTCTGGGTCTCCCGATAATTTTGTTTGTATTTTTTTATACATAAGTATTAAATGTATATATTGAAAACAATTTTACTAACATATTGATATTTTATAATAAAGAAATACTTCATTAAAAAATGTTTAATTAGATTTTTAGAACTGTGACACATACAACAAATACATATTCACCGTTCGAAGAAACATCGCGTACATTATAATTAAAACTATAAAAAGAGACAGTTTTTTGACATTGATCGCAAAATGGTAGAGGTTTGCATAAAAAAGTCAGGATTTTGCCCACAAAAGTGTTCTTTTTTTTATCGAAAAAATAAAATAAAACAAAAACTATGACGATAAAAAAAATCTCTTAATGACAAAGACTAGATTATTGTGTAACATCCTCTGTATACCAAATCGGTCGTTTAGTTTTTCAGATATAATGGGTTATCGTTTTCAGAAACGACATTTTAAAACAAACTCATTCGAACGTTTAAGCACCATTTAAATTAAGACGAAGTTTTTTTTTTCTTATACTTGCTAAATGTTACCAATTCCTGGACGAAATTATTATAAAATATATATAAAGGACGATAACCGAAAGCGATACGTGCGCTGTCGGTGTGTGGCTTTGCTGATCTCCCAAATTCAGCCGCGTCGGGTGAGGTCAATACTCGGTTGAGTGATCGCTTAGCCAAGCACCAGCTCGCGTATCGATCGCTGAACGGGAGACAGTTTTCTTGAGTTTCTGATTATGTTAACCTACTGAAACAAAAGCACAGGGGCCTTTGGCCGAGTGTTGGCGTCATTGCTAGCATCTGACCTCTTAACACATCAGCAGGTGCGCTACGTACGCTTTAAGGTAGTACTGTCGGTTTTAGAATTATCGTTCAGAATTTAATCACATTTGGTACAGCAATAGATTATGATAAGAAAAAGATTCAGTTAAATTTTCAAAAGGCTACAGAGAACCAGAAAAAGATATTGGTATTGGTAATTTCGTACAGTTAACATTGAGTCTTATGAGAAATCACAGTTTTCATTGTATTTTACAAAAAGTACCGTTCAGATTTCAATAAAAAAGGGTAGAATAAGAGAAAATATTATAAGGAACATTTTAAATCCTTAAAAATACAGGTTGAGAGCATGTGATAGTAGTAATTAGTAAATAAATATCCCAAATGTACGTTCATATCGTAATTTAGTGTATAGACGTGGCAACGTCGCGAAGAGGTTACAACGAAGTTGCCACTAGTTCCCTTCAATTTTTTTGCCATTTCAATTTGTTGCAATCTCTTCCGGTACATTTTTTCTGTTGCGGCCCTTTCAGTGGTAGATTTTATTTCTTCTCGTGGTTTTGACATTTTAAAGATATTTTTTTTCGAGTTGACACACAGAACGGAATAATGATGCGCCCGTCACCTGTCAGTCTTTACGCATAGCTTTTGCACACCTCTCGAGTGAAACAGACCATTTCTGTCTCTCTCACTCTATCGCGACGTTGTCTATTCTAAATACTACGTAAGTCAAACATGACGGTGTATACATTTGGCTCTTGCAGTATCGGCAGTTCTACTTTAAACATTGGGCGCGCGATGAGAGATTTTCTCACATGTATAGCTTTAAGTACTTAATTTGATAAATAGGAACTTGAAAATAGTTTCGCTACAGCGATTGTGGCTATTAAACATTTTTATTTTTCAAAAATCATAAATACAACGATAATTGACACTAAAAATCAAAAAATAATAATTTAAAAAATTTAGAAAGAAAAATTCAAAAATTTTTTTAACTTTTCTATCATACAGAAGAATGAATTTGGTGAAGATAGAAAAAATTTCAAATGCTTATGCCATTTGAAATTTTCGAGTAATCATCGTTTTAATATAAGTGTGAGAAAAAGTTTCATAGCGCGCCTGCTGACGAATTAAGAGATGTTTAGGTACAACTCGAGGACCCGAGCCACACACTGGGGTAGTTGCGATGTAATTTGACAACATTCCTGCGGCACTAATTTGTATATTTTGTAAAGTCGTTAATATATGCCAAAATCCATTGATGGCAATTATCGGACGCTACTATACACGCAGAAATCAAAATGAATAATCTTAAGGAGGTTGTATCGATATTTATATGACATCATACGAAAAATACATTATAATTGATTATTCCAATGTATTTTCTACAATATAATAAATACAATGAAATTTCAATGTATTGAAATTTGGCGTGAATCTTCTTGAACAGCATTTAATTATGTGTGAAAAATTTGGAGAGGTTTCACCGCCTGGTAATCGAGATATTCATTGTTGAAAATGACAAGTTTAACATGGGCTCTTATGGAAGCTTTCAAAAAATTGCGAACTTCAACAATAAATATCTCAATTTTGAGACGATGAATCATCGGCATATTCCGCCAGAAATTTAATACTGTCTTAAGCTTTCTATTTACAAAATTTTATTGTGTAAAGTTGGAAAATAATTTTTACATGAGAAACGATATAACCTCCTTAATCCGTTTTAAGATTAAGTCAATGATTTATTCAATATTTGACGTAATGTGATGAAATTCGAAATAGAATTTCTCTAAACTCGCGCAAATGAACACCCATCCATCGATACAGCAGATTACAGAAATATATAAAAGAGCTAGTTGCGTGATTTTGATTGCAATACTTTAATGCCATTCACCGGTACATCTTATGTATTTTATTAAACAAGTCCGAGAATTACGACGTCAACTTTAATGAACCATATACATTTAAAAAAAGTTAAATTAATAAATTTTCAGCTTTACTAATTTAATCACTATATAAATGATAATAATTTTTCAATTAAAAAATATAATGTAACGCTCTTTTACCTTCAAGCATTTAAATTAATTTAATTGAATAATCTTCAAAAATGGGGCTGGGCGTTCTCAAAAGCGGTCTGATCATAATCAACATTTTATTAGCTCTTAACTTTTATCTCATGTCAAATTACAATTACTGGGAATCTAACGGTGTAAAAAGCCTGAATCTGTTTTTTTTTCAATACGATAAAGGACTTTCTATTTAATAAATGCTTCTTGGGTGATTATCTAACGAATCGGTACAATGAATAGAAAATCGAACCATTGGATCCATGAAAAAATCGAAGCAGTATTAGCTCATGTTTTCGATCTTGAGGCAAAAAGCTGGCAAAAATGCGATGATCATTTCGCCAAATATTTGGGAGCCAGAGAATGGCTAAGCCCCACCAAGTATTGGCCTCGCGCGAGGCTGTTTAACTTGGGATCTCGCCGGAGTCACACACCAACCACGCACCCACCGCTGTCGGTATTTTTCCTTTTTATATTTTCTTTAAATAATTTAATTCAACAATAAATGAAGAAAATTCCTACAATAAAATGAATGATTCATTAAATAAAATCTAATTAAATAAAATAATAAATGAAGAACTAAATTTGCTCTATTACTTGTGTCATTTTGTAATGACCCACAAAATCAGTTACATACATTTGTCAATCAAAAGGGTATTAAATTTGTATCATCTCAGAACTGACTGATAGGCAGCTCAGCTTTTCGTATTTTTTGTTGCCGGTTTTGAAACATCGTCAAGTACAATATGAACAATGCTTTATACGAGTCTGCCGTTAATCCCAAAACACAAGAAAAATTGAGACAATAAATATAAAATCGATTACGAGGCAAGAAATAGAAGGTTGATTACAAATCGAATAAATCGATGAAGTATTTTGATCTGGTCTTTCAAAGTAACACCTATTATAGATTTTTAAAAATATTGAAATAAAAATTATGTTACAATTTCCGATGATTGATAATCCAAGGCAATTCGTTATTGATAATTAATTATATCATATGAGAAGAACGGAGATTGCTAATTATTCTATAGTTATTGGTTTCCCATAAGGAACTTGAAATTGTATCATTTATAAATTCGTTCATATATACGCCTCTTGGATAACTCTAATGGCGCGGCGTTGTGGCAGATTCAGGCAACACGCGAACGAGTGCGGTCAGCTGTACGGTTTACGTTATTAATTCAGTTAAAAACGTTAAAAAGTGCTCTCTAAAAAAAAACAAAAAATGGGTGGTACGAGGTACTGTTGTGTTGTGGGGTGTAAAAATTCCCAATCTCGGAATCAGGAATTAACTTTTTATTCGTTTCCGAGACGAAATTGGGAAATTAAAAAGAGAAATGAGTGAATAAAATCCGTCAGGAGAATGTAAGTAAATATTATGACGATTTGATACCAGAAACGTATCGAAAATATACAAACGTCAAATTTTCTGTAATGTTTTATTTTTTTAGTACATTAGATAACAAGCCGTGGAACTAAATAAATAAAATTATTATCGGTTCAATATTTCATGCTTATTCTTAAGCATGAAATAGTCTTCACCAATAATATATTATTAATTTATCATTCCATATACATTCTTAATAATGAAAGAAAATCTATTTGTTAATGTTGCTTTATACCGAAATAAAAAGAAAACAGTTTACTGAATATAATTTCAATGACCAATACTTATTCCTTCATTATTTATATTTCTTTGATAAGGAGATACATCTTCATTTTCCATTTCTGTTTTGCATGTATGGTTGAAAAGTTGCTGAAAATATATTTTTTTAGATTATTATTCAACTTAATTAATACATACTTCTACTTTCTCGTCATACGGTGGATTATTTACTCTCGTCTGTGCATGGTATTACTTTTCCACGGATGATTCGTTCTTCACTAGCTGTATCACGGATTTCGACGACCTCCTGAACTTTCGAATTGGCTTTGGAATAGTTTATGCCCTATAATTTTTAATTAATTGATCATCGTGTTATTAGTAATACGATAATCCTACAAATAAATACGTAGTAAAAATTACAATGAATTTGAAAGAATATCTCATGTTGCGTGTATTTACTTACCTTTCGACACAGATTTTACGCGAAAGAATTCTGCATAAATATTCTGGAATCCACACTTGATAATAGTTTGGCTCATAATATCACTTAAATAATTTCTTATTGCGTTAAACAAAACAATAATCTAAAACAATCATATATGTTTACTGTTATGAGAAGAATGACCTCGAGTTTACCACATAACCTGAATCTATTTTACGATAAAGTCAATGGTATACTCAAGCACTCATAGTTATATTTAGCGTGAAGTGGTGAAATTTGTAACGTAACTTCTGTAAACTCACGCAACCCAACACCTCTTCATCATATGATTAGAACGCTTTACTGTGACTGTATTCCGGTATTCACTGCCGGTCACTGCCAGTACATACGATTAAATGGTAGGGTATACCTATACATAGGACTCACAGTAAAGCTCCTTGCACACGACGCTATTTTTCGTGCTAGATAGCATGCGCGATGTACTTTCGTAAAGTGAACGCATTCTATTTAGTACGAAAAATAGCGTCGTCTGAAAGAGGCTTAAGGGGATGGGTCAGTCACATAACCTCACCTCGAATTTTCGAAGTTGAAATTTTTCGATACGGTTTGACCGATTACAAAAAAGCTCTGTCAGCCCACGCAGGACGATGGCAAAAATGGGCTGACAGGGCCTTTTTTAATCGGTCAAACCGTGTCGAAGAATTTCACTTTCGAAATTTGCAGCCATCTCTCTCGCACTCATGGCGGCTCAGTCGGTATGACTCCTAGCCTTAACTTGTAAGGAATATCGGAATAGAGCCTGCATAAAAGAGCTTGTTGCGTGATGACGCAAGACAAAGTTTCGTTTCTTGCTTCCAGCCGTCGCTACCGTCGCAATTTACATCATAGTCGCATGGCCACGATCGACAGTGCATCGCGGCTCATCACTGAGACACATGAATGTGTTATCTCTAAACAGATACGAACCTAGTATTTTTTGTTTGTTGGGAGAAGACAAGAATAATCTCATCAATTCTGACCGCAGTTTTTATGTGATACGTCGGTACGAAGTTAATTTTATTAAATTATATAAGTTAAAAAAAAAAAGTGAAAAAATTGCGTTAAATAAAAAATGACAGTTCTATGAAAATAAATTATAATTATGCAGTGAAAAATTTGATATAAAACTCTTTTACCTTCGTGAATTTGAATTACTTCATTTAAATTATTTTTTAAATATCGAACAAGAAATGGGTCTGGGCATTCTCGAGTTCGGTCTGATCGTAATCGGCCTCTTATCAGCTCTTTACTATTATCTCGTGTCAAATTATGATTATTGGGAATCTCGCGGTGTTAAAGGACCAACACCCATTTTTTTCTTCGGTACGGTAAAGGACTTAATGCTTAATAAATATTCCATGGGTGATTATTTAACGAATGTGTACAATGAATGGAGGAACGAACCATTTTCCGGAATATTTTTCCGTCGTAGACCGGTACTCCTTGTGCACGATCTTGATTTAATCAAGGACGTTCTAATAAAAGACTTCAGTAAATTTGTCGAGCGTGGTACAGTGGTCCACGAAAAAGTCGAACCATTGTCAGTTCATCTCTTCAACCTCGAGGCAAAGAGATGGCGACCTTTGAGACACCAACTAACACCGGTTTTCACTTCCGGTAAACTTAAAGAAATGTTTTACCTGCTCATTGAATGCGCCAATCATTTCGACGAATATTTAGGTGTTTTAGTCGATTCGACAAAAACCAATGAAATGATCATTGAATTTCGTGAACTTACGGCTAAATTCACGACCGATGTTATTGGCGTTTGCGCCTTTGGACTTCAAATGAACGCAATGGCAGAAGAGGACAGTACCTTCCGGGCTATGGGAAAACGCATCTTTGTCACTAATTGGAAGTCATTGTTGATATTCCGTTTAAGAACTATGGCGCCAACATTATTCGATATTGTCGGAGGATTTCTGGTTGATCAGGAAATGAATAATTTCTTCATTAATACGATGACACAAACAATGGATTATAGAAAAAAAAATGGAGTAATTAAACATGATTTCATCGATCTTCTTATGGTGCTAAGAGATCATCCTGAAAAAATGGCGGAAATCGGTTAGTAGTTCATATAAATGAGGGGAAAAGAAAATTACTATATCAAATATCAAATTTCAGATATTTTATAAAAAATATTACATATATCATGTTCATTTTTTATTCAATGAAAAACAAAGATTATCTCTAGTCTTAGATTAATTAAAATTCATGGTTTGATGACGAAGCAAAATTTATCATATTTAAATTAATTGAATGATACATTAATGACTAAATCTAATTTATTACTTGTATAATCGTGTAACAACAGACAATATCGGTATTATCAATTTATCAGTGATGAGTGTATTTATATTATTTCAGAATTGACAGACAGTCTTCTGGCAGCTCAGCTCTTCGTATTTTTCGTCGCCGGTTTCGAAACTTCGTCGAGTGCAATGAGCAACGCTTTATACGAGCTTGCCCTTAATCCCGAAGTTCAGGACAAATTGAGGCAAGAAATTAAAGACGAAATGAACAAAACCGGAGGAACGATCAATTACGAAATGATCAAATCGATGAAGTATCTCGACATGGTTTTCCAAGGTAATACTGATAAATAGAAAAACATTGTAATAAAAATTAAACTACATTTTTTCATTATTAATAATCCAGGAAAGTTCATTATCGATAATTAATTATATTTTTTATACAGAAACACTGAGAAAATATCCACCAGTGACTTTCCTCATGCGGAAATCCGTGGAACCCTACACCTTCCAAGATTCATCGAATAACAAATTATTGACGATCGAAAAAGATGTAAACGTTTGGATACCGAACTATGCGATTCAACGAGATCCTCGATATTTCCCCGATCCCGATATATTTAATCCCGAAAGATTCACCGAAGAAGCTATTAAAACTCGACATCCAATGGCTAGTTTACCTTTTGGCGATGGTCCGAGAAATTGTATCGGTACGTATGATTTTATTTCGACACATCGATTATGTTTATTTTCAATAAAAACAACAAATAATCATTTCATAACGTTTCTATTTTAAGGCAAACGATTTGGCGTAATGCAAACTAAAGTTGGGCTGGTCAAAATTTTACATCATTACAGTCTACAAGTCTGCGAACAAACGACAATACCGTACGAAAATAATCCCAAGACATTCTTACTTTCACCAAAAAATGGCATTCACCTTAAAATTGTCAGAGATAATCCAAGTACTGCGCTGTAGATAGGCTGATTGAAGAAATTTTAACTAGTTTTTTGAAAGTCCCCTGAGCCCTGAAAAGGTGATAAATAAAAACAATGTACACTACCGACGAAAAATTTCGGCAGAATATTGCGTAAATGTTTCGTAGCCATTTTTTATTCGATTTCACCGGGAGTGTACATTTTTTTGAAATGGGAGGAATTCGGTTTCATTTCTCTTTTTTTTGAAAATTCTCTACGATGTTTTTTATATCCGGTACGTTATTTTAAACATGAATGTTTTTCGCCTTTTTTTACCTTTGCGGATAGACTGCGTTTTCAGAAGGAATTTTTTTAATGAATTTCTGCAAAAAAGATCTTAAATCGAGCAAAAAGAAATTCGGAAAAAAACTAAGCGAAAAAACTAAAAATACTATTATTTGGTTACCTGAAAGGTAAATATTGAGAAGAGCAACTTTTCTGAAAAATGGTGATAGAATTTTTTTTTTCCTATGGACTGCTTTCATTGGTCACCACAAACGATATTCCGTCGGAAGAGGCTGGAATTGTTTATTAATTATATTTTTTTTGCAAAAAATTACGCATTATTTTTGTGAAATTCTGCAATAGCTAGGAATAAGGCGTGTATTCGTTGGCGATGGTCTTCATGAGCTCGGCGAAAGAGGAATTCCGCAATATAGCCACTCATGTGATGATCTTTCCGTCCAAACTTCGGGAGCATAGCTCGCATGTCTCGCTATGTACGTTCTATACTCTGAGTATATGCTCCCGAGTCTGGATCAACAAAATTGAGAGAATGGTTCACCGTGAGATGTTTAAATCCTATGCAATGAAAACATACATACAAATAATAACGATACTCACACCAATATAAAAAAATCCAAAGAAATCCTAATAATATTAACAATATATACCCTCTTCTGCGAGACAATTGTACGCCTTCCAACGATTCGACATAATTGTAGTGCCTGGTTTGATGCGACGTTTTATAACTATGAAAATGTTTTTCGATTCTCGCTCGAAGCCACCGAAAATCCAATGACCGTCAATAATGCGACCACGATTGTATTTTCGGTGACTGAACTTAGCCTCATCAATTTCGACTCTCATTCCAGGCCCTCCTAATTGTGGTGTGGAGTTTTTGATGCACCAATTCTCCGAGGTTTCGCGAACGAAATTTTACCAATCACACACTGTTGCTGAACTCATGTCTAACTCATTTTCTAAAAAATGTTGATGAGGCGGAGGTAGCAAAATAAACATTGCTAAGAATGTGCAACACTTCTCTGGTGACAAGTGCGAATTTTCGAGCCAGGAATTCGATTTGATCGATTTTATAAAATTGCACTTTTTGTTACTTTTTTTCCCTTCTTTTATATTCTTTTTTTTTGGCATCGCCAAAATTTTTTATCTTTCGACAAAGTCGCCAATTGGCCACACTCCGAACACTTTATTTCTTTTGCCAGAATGTCGTGATCTTTTAAAAAATCGATACTTTTTCCGCGATCTTGAAATATTTCCATTGCTTTCACCAGTGACACGTTACACCCGGCATAAGGCATTTTGAAAACTGAAATAAAATGAAAATTATCTATATAGACGTATATCCATGTTATAATAAGGCCTATTATGTTCGACAAATGGAAAATCGTTAAAATTTGATGATTGATTTTTGCTAAAAAAACTAATTTCTATGAAAAAATTTCAACGTCCCCCAACTGATTATCATTATTACATGTCTATTAACTGATAGAAAAGGAAAAAAAATTCTATCGCCATTTTTCGAAAAAGTTGCTCTTCTAAATATTTACCACTTGAAATTATAAAAAAACCAAAGATATATAAAACAGAAAATGTATTCTTCTATAAAAACTTATACTATTATTTGTTATGAATAAATACTACTATTTACTTTCCTAAAATTAAGTAGTGTCTCTTTGGAATGTTAAATACAACTGATCCTGAAAAAAAAATAAATGCTTACCTGATACAAATCTAAATTCATACTTACCTAAAATAGAAAAAAATTACAATCGAACATAAACGAAAGCAAAAGCAAAATCAATAAAAAGAAAAAAGAATTGTAAAAACAATTGTATTTAACTGAAACAATGGCCAGAATCATACTCACCTTAATAATTACCTGAAAAAAGAGGGGATTATATAAAAAGAAGGGTAATCCGAAGAAAGGAGGAAGTGAAAAGAAAAAGAAATTGAAGAAAAGAGAAAAAGTGGGCTTAAGATATTTTAAAGCAAAGAAAGACTATAGAAAGGAAAAAAGAGTGGTGATAATGAATGGTATAAAAGGAGGACCCATCAGGCCAGAATCATCAGTATGATTCTCGAAGTCAGAGGAACTACGAGAAGCAACCAACTCTCAAATTAAGACTCCAACATGATAAATGACCTCATCATGAGAACTCGATGGAACAACGGAGTGAGTCTTCACGTAGGAGATCTGTATGCTATTCCTAATGAGGATATGACCTTCAGGGCCAGATTGTTGGACGTCAACGATGAAGAGGCTACATTAGAGCTCATTGATAGGGGAGTCAAAATCATGCATCCTGTAGAAGACATCAAACCACTTCTGCACAACTTTGTTAGAATGCCATCCTTATCAATGAAAGCATACATTTCAGATATAAAATCCAAACAAGGAGATTTTTGGGATCAAGAAGTCTGCAGATCTCTTCGAGAAAGAATCATGGAAAAAAAATCATCCTATCAGTTATCGGGCAACATCCCAACCTACAAGGATTCGAAGTGAAGCTAATTTTTCCTCAGAGTCATACTGAGGTCGCTGAAGAACTTCTGGAGCAAGGATCGGCGCAGAGAGGTAAGTACGACTTCAGCCTGAAGGATGCCGTCATCTGGGCTACCAGAGAAGAAATGAAAGAAGCAGAACAACAAGACACAGCATCCAAGAGAGTCATGAAAGAAGAAACTGAAAGATAAACATCATCATCGGAATTTGAATCGTCGGGATTGGTTGCAATGCCTCACATTTGAGAACAAAAATCTGAAATTCTTGATTTTTTTTGTTCTTTGGGGCATTGTAATGACATTGCAACTCTCGAGCTCTGGGATGTGAACCACGAGGTGCCTGGCGCGAGACTGAGCTGAGGCTGAATGCTCTGCAAGTGTTAAGTGGAGGAAATAAACATAAAGACAATGTAAAAAGATTGTTAAGTGGGGAAAATTATATTATATATTTTTCTTACTACCTCGGTCGAAAGTACGTACTTTCGGCCCCGGTTCCACGGCAGAAAGTCTCACTTTTGTGCCGTGGTCATACTACATGCGCGCCATCTAGAATAGCGGGAGTAAAAACTCAATTGCGTGCACTGGCACTCAATATATGACAAGATCCCCACTAGACTCGGCCGTCGGACCTGGAAGAAGGTAGACGTGGTTTTGTGCTCCCACGGGCGACTGAGAAGTTTTCCGTGTTTTTAACAAAGTTGACAAAAATGTGCTGCAATATACAGTAATAAATAATAAATAACAACAAACAATGTTATAAAATAACATTGTTATAAAATAAGTTTTGTAAGTGTGATATAGATAAATAGTCAATAAATTATAACATTACTATGTAGTCATAAAGCATGCAATATATTCAAAGTAATGATTACTTTAAAAAAATGACTATTAATACATAAGCTATAACAGATATAGTAACCTCAGCTGTTATAAAATAAGTTTTGTAATTGCGATATAAATAAATAGTCATGTCTAAACATAAACACAATTTCTTTAATTTAAGTGTATTGATACCTTCATTTATATATGCATTTGATTTGATGCCTGCCCCCGACCAGCAGCACTCGCTTCGCTCGTGCCGCAAATGTCGGGGCAGGCATCAATATCTTCAATACACACATGTCATTGTTCCGTACTTTCGACCAGGCAGCAAGAAAAATAGTATACACTACACGGGCAGAAAGTTTGAGAGCCCTGAACTGCGCGCCATCGTGCTCTCGGCTTCGCCTCGAGCACGATGGCGCGCAGTGCAGGAATCTCAAACTTTCTGCCCTTGTAGTGTAATATACTATTATATCGTCATTTCAAAAAATTGTTTTCAAACGTAACTCAATATTCATCAGAAATAAAAGGTTACTAGTACAGTTACTAATCTTTACATGTCGAATTATTCACAGGTAACCTATTATCTCGAAAGTCAAAAATTCTCGATTATTATTATTACATAGAATCATTCCCACATTCTATTTTTTTACTATAATATAGAATTTTGGATTTGGATTTGGAAATTTGGATTATTTTAAATAAATCGCTCAAATTCCCATATTGCGTCATACAAAAGACCAAATTTATTCATTATTATGATTATTTTGATTATAATGACAAATAACCAATAAATCATTAGTTATGAAGGAAGACGCTGCGTTTGTGTTGAGAAACCTATTATTATTCAAATATCATTTATGATGATGATGATGATGATTATCATCATCATCATCATCATCATCATCATCATCATCATCATCATCATCATCATCATCATCATCATCATCATCATCATCATCATCATCATCATCATCATCATCATCATCATCATCATCATCATCATCATCATCATCATCATCGCATCGTCATGCAAAAGATACGGAATATTATTATTTTGGAAGGAGTGTACTTTTTTCCATTAAACCCAAGAATTTAAGTGATCACTGTTTATCAATGAATGACCGAAAAATTTAAATGTTCATAATTGAACAGATTCTAAGATAAAATAGAATTTTTTCGTTTATTTGCCTCACTTAAATTACACCGATGATTATAATTATATCGTGCCAACAAATAAAATAAAACAAATAAGAGAAACAATACGAATAAACTAATAACAAGAATCATCATTCATTAACAAAAAATGTACAAACTGAATTTTCTATTTTATTCAATAAACCATATTCATTGATTTAAAATGTAAAAATTGCCTTATTTCACTTTTCTTTTAGTACCTGGTCCGAAAATCAACGAAGCTCGAAAACACGCGTAACATTAAAGCATGGTTGACAAAGCTTTTCGTTACGATATATAATATAAAAGATGACAACAGACAGCGATAGGTGGGCGGTCGTATTTTTTCGTTTGTCGGATTTTTTATGCAATACAGCGGTGCATCTTATGCTTTTTTATTTATCAAGTACGAAAATTACGACGTGAACTTTGCTCAATTGTATTCGTTTAAAAAAAGCGAAAAAAGTGCGGGAAAGTAAGAATTGTTAGCTCTACTAATTATCATAGTGCATGAATAATAATAACCGCAATCAAGAAAAAATGTTACGCAATACTATTTTACCTTCAAGTATTTAAATTACTTTATTTAAATAATTTACAAAATGGGGCTGGGCGTTTTCGTGGGTGATCTGATCATAATCTGCATCTTATCAGCTCTTTACTATTATCTCTTGTCGAATTACGATTACTGAGAATTTTGCGGTGTTAAAGGACCAAAATCCATTCTTTTCTTCGATACAATAAAGGATTTTCTGTTTAATAAATATTCCCTGGGTGATTAACTAACGAATGTGTACAATGAATGGAGGAACGGACCATTTTCCGAAATATTTTTGCGCCATAGACCGGTACTCTTTCTGCATGATCTCGATCTGATCGAAGACGTTCTAATAAAAGACTTTAATAAATTTGTTGAGAGTAGTACAGTAGTTCACGAAAAAATCAAACCATTGTTATCTCATCTCTTCAATCTGAAGGCAAAAAGATGGCGACCTTTGAGACACTAGCTAACACCAGTTTTCACTTCTGCTAAACTCAAACAAATGTTTTACCTGCTCGTCGATTGGACGCATTATTTCGGTAAATATTTAGGTGATTTAGTTGATTCGACAAAAACTAAAATTCGAATTGATGGCTAAATTTACGACCGACGTTATTGGTGTTTGCGCATTTGGACTTCAGATGAACGCAATGTCAAAAGAATATAGAACTTCCGGACTTTGGAAAACGCATCTTTGCCACTAATTGGAAAAGACTGATGATACTTCGTATAAGAACTATAGCGCCAAATCATTTCAAATTATCGGAGGGTTTTTTGTTGATCAGGAAATGAATTATTTCTTCATTAACGATGACACACACGATGGGTCACAGAAAAACAATGGTATTGTAAAACATGATTTCATCGATCTTATGGTATTAAGAGATCATCCTGAGAAAATGGCGGAATTCGATTAGTAATGCACACAGTTTCGGGGGAATCGAAGTTGCAAAATCAAACATCATTGTCTTTCAAATATTTTAATAAAAAATGGTGCCTACATTTTATATTTTTTTCAGTTTTTTGAAATTCCTACGCTCTAACTGATTAAAATAAACGATTTATTAAATAAAAATTAAATAAATTAGAAATTAAATTAAGTAATAAATGAATTAACAAACTAGAATAAATTAATAAATAACTAAATCTAATTTCTTAAATTTGTAATTTTATGTGCGACTATAGACAAAATCAGTAACATCAATTTGTTAACAAAAAGTATGTTCGTATTGTTATATAATTGATTGATAGTCTTCTGGCAGCTCAACTCTTCATATTTTTCATCGCCGGATTCGATACATCGTCAAATACAATGAACAACGCTTTATACAAGCTTGCCGTTAACCCCAAAATACAAGAAACATTGAGACAAGAAATAAATTCCCACTTTTCAACTGGGGATACGGGAGCGTCGGAGAAATGTCGGGCTAATACGAATTCGAGTTAACGCTAGGGGCAGATGACACGGTTGGGTAGTTAGCACAGTGGGCACTTGCTACAGTTCGAGAGTTTATACAATAGCATGTCGCGCGGAGAATGTTGAAAAGTGGGGATACGCGAGCGTCGGGGAAATGTCGAGCGGCTACGAATTCGAGTTAGCACTGTGGGCAGATGACACAGTTGGGCACTTGGCACAAAGGGTACTTTCTACGGCTAGAGAATTACACAATTGTGAGTTACACGGGGCAGATGACACAGTGGGAAGTTACTCCATGTCGACTTGACACCCTGCCGACGACATTTGGAACAGAGGACCGGCGACATCACGCCCGACAATATAATCGGACTGATGCTACGAGACGAGGACCGATGGACACTCATCGCCACATACGTCGAGACTGTCCTGAAAAGGAAGAAAGAGGATGGATGCCTAGTAGATGAATGAGTACGAAGACTGACAAGACGACGCGAATAGAGCTAGAAGCAAGATTGACAACTGGCACGAACGGGACGATCGACAAGTCTCCGCGGGAGTGAAGTTATACTTACGTGTTTCCATCTCGCGGAGAGAGACAGAATCTCGAGGAGGTTTTTAGTCGGTAGGCCAACAGGGAGAGTCCGACACACGGGAGAGCTCGTGTGTCTCTCCTACGGTGCTTAACGCATTTTCCTCGTCGAGAAAAAAATATATATATATATATATCTATAATATAAACCTATCAAAAAAATTCATGAAAATAGCCTTTTTTTAGCGTCTAAAGTGAGAAGCCGCCTGAAGTATCTCGATCTGGTCTTTCGAGGTAACACCTGTTATAGATTAATAAAAAAAAATGAAATAACAATTATATTCCATTTTTCGATAATTGATAACCCAGGGCAATTCGTTATCAACAATGAATTTCGTCTACAGAAACATTGCGGAAATATCCACCATTTACGTTAATCTTGCGGAAATCCTTGGAACCTTACACTTTTCAGAATTCATCAAATAATAAATTATTGACTACCAAAAAAAATGTAGACGTTTCGATAATGAAGTATGCGATTCCACGGGATCCTCGATATATTCCGAATCCCGATGTTTTTGATTCCAAAAAATTCACAGAAGAAGCCATTGAAGCTCGACATCCAATGACTATATAATTTACCATTTGGTAATGGTCCGAGAAATTGTATCGATAAATGTAATTTTGTTTCGACACATCGGTTATATTGCTTATTAATAAAAGCAACAAATAATAATTTTTAACTTTTTTTCTTCTCAGGCATACGATTTGGCGTAATGCAGACAAAAGTGGGCCTTGTCAAAATTTTGCATCACTACAGGGTCGAAATCTGCGAACAAACGACAATATCTTACGAGAATAATACCAAAATATTCTTACTTACACCGAAAAATGACATTTACAGACCTTTAAACAGATACTGATCGAAAACATTGTAATGTTATAAATATTTGTTATCCATTCTTTCATCTTTTAACTCCTTATCACATGTCCATCGAAACAATAAAATGAGACTATTTTCCAAAGAATATTTTATCAGATTTTTTAGCATCCTGATTTTAGTCAAAGAATTCATGAAATTTATTTTCACAAATTAAAAAACAATGTGATTTATCGATGTACTGGATCCTCTGGACCATTCAAAATATAACCCATAATCAGAGCAAAATATTATTCTTATGACGAGGCGAATTAAAAACGAGGCGTAAAAATGTGTAATTATCTTGTTGCAATGTCATGCATCTTGCTGAGGGGATCCGCGACCGATAAGATTGTTGCCTGTTGACAGTCAACGGACAAGAGGGGGAAATGTATAGTCTTACTTCCACCAATGATGCTGCATATTTATAAAACGGACACTCGATCTTTCAAACACATCATTAGTCTCTCAAAGTACACGGTCGTATCCAACAACGAGCGTGTGATTTCAGTTAAAACATCGTATAAACATTGAAATAAGGCGCGCCATGACAAAATTGTAAAATCCAAAAAAAAAAATCCTAAAATAATCAGGAGCTAGTAAACACACAAAAGTCTATTTTGATTTTTCTTGTTAAATGATGATTTACTATTTGAAGACCTGGGTCTGGACGTCTTCAAACTTGCTAAATTCTAACTGGCAATAATGACATCAATTAATTTAACATTTAAAGAGAAGTGAATAAAGTGCGTGGAATTAATATTTCATCAGTTCTACTAATTAACATAGAGTGAAAATAAACAAAAATCATATTTGAAAACACCTAATTACATCTACGTAACGAGCATTGTCCAAGTTTTTTAATTTTAATTCTGCCGGCAGGTATATAATCTGCTTTATACAAAGTATTTTTTTAAATATCGAATAAAAAAATGGATTTGGGCACTATCGAGCTGAGTCTAATCGTAATTGGCCTCCTATCAGCTTTGTACTATTATCTCGTGGCAAATTACGACTACTGGGAATCCCGTCACGTGAAAGGACCAAAACCCATTCCTTTATTTGGCACTGTCAAAGATCTGATGTTGGGAAAAAACTCCATTGGTGATTATAGCACAAAAGTGTATAACGAATGGAAGAATGAACCGTTTTCCGGGGTGTATTTACGTCGCCAACCGGTAATCGTTTTGCACGATCTTGATGTTATCAAGGACGTTCTAATAAAGGATTTTAGTAAATTTGCCGATCGTGGTATGAAGGTTTACGAAAAGGTCGAGCCGCTGTCACCGCATCTCTTTAATCTCGAGCCAAAGAGATGGCGGCCTTTGAGACTGAAACTATCGCCGACTTTCACTTCCGGTAAACTCAAAGATATGTTTTATCTGCTCATCGAGTGTGCTGACCATTTGGAAAAGTATTTAGGCGATTTATACGATGCGACAAATGCCAAAGAAATAATCATGGAAGTGCGAGAATTTACGGCTAAATTTACAACAGACGTTATTGGAGTTTGTGCCTTCGGGCTTCAAATGAACGCAATGGCTAAAGAGGATAGCCCTTTCCGGATTATGGGACGGCGTGTTTTTTCCTTCAAATGGAAAAAATTTTTACAATTACGCTTGAGAGATGTCTCACCGAAAATTTACAAAATGATTGGACCGTTAATTGTTGATCACGAATTAAATAATTTCTTCATCCACACGATGAAACAAACAATGGATTATAGAAAAAAAAATAACGTCGTTAAACACGACTTCGTTGATCTTCTCATGGCAATTAAAGACCATCCTCAGAAAATTGGTGAAATTGGTTAGTTTATGCTTATATTTTTGTAGACATTGATAAACATTAACACACCAAAATAAAGATCTTGTTCTTCTTCTGTTGTAGTTCTGATTTTGAACTTCTACAAATTTTAAATATTTCTCCAACATGCCCAAGAACGAAGCATTGTATGAAATTCAGAAAACACTCATAAACGCACACCAAAATTAATTTTATGAACAATGGTTAATTTTATTTGAATTATTGTCGTTACAGATTTGACCGACAATTTGATGGCTGCTCAGCTGTTTGTATTCTTCATTGCTGGTTTTGAAACTTCATCCAGCACAATGAGCAACACCTTTTACGAGCTTGCACTAAATCAAAAAGTTCAGGAGAAATTAAGAAAAGAAATAAAGGCTGAAATGGATAGAACCGGAGGAGCAATCGATTACGAATCGGTCAAGTCCTTAAAGTATCTCGATATGGTCTTTCAAGGTAATAAGAAAATAATTAAATTCATAATAAAACGATAAATTCATAAAAATATGAATTATATAATTGTTCTCAATTATTTGTCATACCTACTCGTGAATTTATTACGATTAAAACTAGGATTCAACTGATTAAAATGATGAATTGATTCATTTTTTTTCTCGTACAGAAACTCTAAGAAAATATCCGCCAGTAACGATCCTCACGCGAAAATCTTCAGAACCTTATACCTTCGAGACCTCGTCGAAAGATAGGATAGTCTCGGTTCATAAAGAGCAGACAGTTTGGATACCAATTTATGCGATTCATAGAGATTCCCGATATTTTCCGGAGCCGGAAGTCTTCGATCCCGAAAGATTCACCGAAGAAGCGATTAAAGCTCGACATCCAATGGCTTATTTACCTTTTGGCGATGGTCCGAGAAATTGTGTCGGTATGTATGATTTTATTTCGACACACCGATCATATTTATTATTAATAAAAACAACTAATTGAATTATTTTTTCTCAGGTAAACGATTCGGAGTAATGCAGACGAAAGTTGGCCTCGTCAAAATTTTGCATCATTACAGGGTCGAAGTTTGCGAAAAAACGTGTGTACCTTACGAGAACGAACCCAAGGCATTTTTACTTGCACCTAAAAATGGTATTTACCTTAAGATCATCAGAGAAGAAATTACCGATTTATAGTCTGAAAATGTATCTTATAGATAACTGGGTTTCTGTAAATATGTAGTGTACTCAAATTAAAATGAATTTTAATATGACGTCTTAAACATTTTATTGTTATGACTAAATAAATTTTCGTTGATTGACGTTTACATATATTATCATGAATCACTTTTTAAGCTCCACGTGTTATATGTACAATTCAAAGATCATAAATTATTATATTACTAACCGTAGAGGGCAAAAATCCCTAATCTAAAATTACTTCAACATCGATAGATTGATAATAAAAAACAAATTTAACAAAACCTTCGTAATAGTTTGAAATAATTGGATTTAATTATTTTTTTTATATGACGCCACGTATCTTCTTTGGTTTTGACTTCGTATTAATAAATTTTCGTTAAAAAAAATTAAACAAATTCTAGAAGGAAGGTTAAAACAATTTTTTTTATAATAAACTTTGGCTTGGCCAAATCACAGCCAAACACCAAGAAAAATTTCAAAAAAATTTTACCCATGCATCGACAAGATTTTCTAGTTTTTCTGAAACTGCAGAAACTAAAATAGTTAGAAGGAGTGGAGATGCTAAACATGGAAGAACCCTGGGATCTGGCAATGAAAATTAAAAGAATGCAATTTGATGTGCGAAACTTAGAAAAATACTATTTGACGAACAAGTAAAGATTTTCTCGATAATGTGAACTATTCAACGTTAGAACGCAAGAATGTTTATTTAGAGACTTCTATAAATATAGAAGACAATGAACAAGCCAAACTCGGCGTTCATCCAACCGGCCATAAAACATAATCATTTATTTTCAAGAGGCTCAGTTAGACATCTAAGTCCAAATTTCACAAATCATCTTACGTACGAAAACAAGACTGGAAGAGAGGAAGAAAAACTTATCACAGATTATACGTCAACTGACGGGGCACAAAATCTATTGTTGCAGAAATAAATGACACTTTTCGTAGCTCCATATTTCTAAGTATTTAAAAATGTCCGTTGCAAGACTGGCAATTAACCCTCCGTCACACGCGCTATGAACGAAACGCCGCATTTTTTGCTTTATCATTAATCAACAAAAATTGGTGAATGATACACTTGTGACAATTTAGCTATTCCTGCATTATTATTATTAGAACGCAATGAAACAGTAAATCATACGATAATTTTCAATTTATATTCTATAAATAATATTTAATATAACTAAGGGCGAGTTGTTCCAACTTCTAGGAAGCTTATCTAGCGGTCAAAAGCATTGACATGCAGGCCTTTAAGTGCCAGATAGGCTTACCTAGAGGTTGGACCATCTCGCCCCAAGTGCAAGAAATGCGGCGTTTCCCCGCTAGGGCGCGTAGAGTCGTACATATGATTTTACGTTCGACGTTGCCATATCTCCTACTGACATGAGCCCTTGAGCATTAACGGCGCGCGCATGCGTGTAAGAACGATATGGCAACGCTGTAAGGCTCAAAAACATTGCGGCGATTCTCCGCGACGCGTGTAACGACGTTAGGAATTTTAGCGCGTGTGACGGAGGATTAAATTAAAAGTATAACGATAAGATAATGATGAAGCAAATTATATTACGGATGAGAAAAAAAGAGATAAGTTATCGAAAGCACTATGATTTCTTAATTGAATAGTGTTTTCACGACATCGGATTCAAATTTTTTATTCAATGAAACGAGAAATAAATATTTATGTTATTTTTATGTTTTCTTGATTTAACGATATAATGAACATTGAGTGAATCAATCTGAACTATTTTATAGAGTGATTTTCGAATAATTTGTTATTGGACAATGAATGATTCTTTCTCCAGCACAGCAGATCATCTTTGATTTGAATTCCATGTGCAAACCCGGTGCCGATAAACAACCTACGCAAATAGCGAATGATTACAGTGGTTCGAAATTTATTTTTATCTGTTTATCATTGTGTGTATATCGTTGGATAGTGCTCAGTCATGGATCAAAACTTGCTTCGAAATGTAACAATGTTAGGAAATGCTAGGCATTCATATTTGTTCAACAACGATATTATTATTTCCCGATTTATGAATTATAACATTTTAATTGAAAAAATATCTCTATTCGTGTTTATATTTTTCATTTGTACATGAAAATAATCTGGGCATCTCTTATTGCACCTCAATTTAAAACTCTCTTAATTTCAGAAAGCCATAAAGTTACGACCTTGAGGTCAAAATGAAAGGATCGTGTTGAGAGCTGCTGCAATATATCTGGCTATTCTGAAACGTTTCGAACGATTTTTTTTCTTGTAATCTCGATAAAAGATTATTTTCCAAACATTACAGTTTCCTATGTGAAAAAGCAAAAAAAAGATGAAAAAATCGAGGCAACAATGAGTGGTAAAAGTTGAGAACTGCTGTGAGGAAATGATATAATTATAGCGATTGTTACGTGTAGCTTAAGGTCGAGTGTTCGTGCTGTGCACACAATATCAAATGCTCAAAGATCATATGTTCAGACGTTATATAAAAAGCAAAAGTCACTCTGACGTTTTTTCAACGTGTACACGTATCTACTCTATCAAATATAAAGTACATAGTATCAGAAATAACAAATACATTGATAAGGTGGCAGCCTTTCATTCGAAAGCAATTAATAATGAATCCTAAAAAGTGAAGATGGATTTATTGAAAGCAAAAAAATGATGCTGACTCGACATGACACATGAAGCAGCGTTAATGGCTAGTTAGCTCACAATATCAATGTTAAAGTACTATATATATATATATAACTATGAGGCTGAGTTCCGTGTTCTCAGTTCCGTGTTGATACTTCGCGGGTGCTGATCGTATTTAGCGGCGTTAAACCCGCAGACACCTGTCATTTGTTAACCTGTAATAAAATTAAACTGATAAACAAATGATTTGGTTGACGTATTAATGAATGAAATATCGCTTGATTAATCAGAAATTCGATAAAAGAATCATTTAAATGTGGACAATAAAAAAGAGCGGTTTTAATTAATTGTCAAATGAATTAAATTTATATAAGACATATATTAAATAAAATTTTATTATGGAGTGGACCGAGATAACTATCGCAGTGGCCACTCTTCTATTTGCACTTTATTATTGGTCAACGTCAACTTTTAACTTTTGGAAGTCTCGTAACGTATCAGGACCCACGCCTTTACCGTTGGTAGGTAATTTGAAAGATTTGTTTTTGGGAAGAATATCATTCGGCGAGCTTGTGCAAAAAATATACAGCCAACATCGTGATGAACCTGTTATTGGGATGTTCATGAGACGTGAGCCAGTCCTTGTTCTCGTCGATCCTGACCTCATAAAAGATGTTCTTATAAAGGATTTTGCAATATTTCCTGATCGTGGCTTGAAGACATTTGACAAAGCAGAACCACTGTCACAACATTTGGTAAATCTTGAGCCTGCAAGATGGCGACCTCTTCGTCACAAATTATCGCCTGCATTTACCTCGGGAAAATTGAAGAAGATGTTTTATCTTGTGCTCGAATGCGGAGATCACTTGGAAGAATATTTAAATAATCTGGGCGACAAAAATGAAGCCGTTGAGTGTCGCGAATTAACGGCTAAATTTACAACCGACGTTATCGGCACTTGTGCCTTCGGTCTTCAGATGAATGCACTCGCTGATGAAGACAGTAAATTTCGTAAAATGGGTAGAGACATTTTCACCCCCAATTGGAAGAATGTTCTTAGAATGAGGATGCGCGAATCCACTCCTTGGCTCTACAAAATATTGGGACCCTTTATCACCGATTGGAAAGTTACCAATTTTTTCATGAATATTATGAAAGATACTATCGATTATCGGAAAAATAATCAGATCGTTAGACACGACTTTATCGATCTTATCATGGAGCTGAGAGATAATCCTGACAAAATTAGCGATATCGGTAAAAATAACTTGATCTTCATTTTTCTACTTTTCCTTGCAATATGATTGTATCGAAAATTTCTAAACATACGAAGAGTCTTCATAACAGAATGACACATTGCCTTAAATGATTATAGATCATTATTTTATAAATATTTACCATTAGCGCTAATTATATGATTCTACGTTGTACTAAATTGTTACACGTAAAATATTGTTCAGAATTAACGGACGCACTGCTGACAGCTCAACTATTTGTATTCTTCCTCGCCGGTTTTGAGACTTCTTCGACTACGATGAGTAACGCCCTCTACGAGCTTGCTCAACATCAGTCGATTCAAAATAAACTAAGAAATGAAATAAAAATGGAACTAGAAAAAAACAACGGTGAATTGACTTATGAAGTTATCAAATCGATGAAGTATCTCGATATGGTCTTCAAAGGTAAAATTTGATCAATTTTTCTTCATTTAATGGGAGAAACCAGTTTAGGAGGCCGAAATTTTGGTGTTTTTTGTGAATTTTTTAACAGGGAAGGAATAATCAGAATTTGTTTAAACTAGGAGGATATTTTATTCATGTTTTGAAGTACACTTTGTAATTTTTTCAAGTCATTTCCGCCGGAAATAGTGGAGTTAGAAGTTGCTGTCCATTGACGATCGCCATCCGAGTTTTTTGCTGGTGGGCATTTCTGAAGTCACAATTTTTATCTGTAATCATTGCAATTTTCTTTTTTCGTTAACAACATATTTCCTAAGAATATGAACCTAATTGTGATCAAAAAATTTGAAAATTGCATGTTTTTAAGGTGTTTGAACACAATGTCATGTTTTTATACCTTGGTTTTTCACCTTTTTTGCATTAAAGAAAATATTTTTAATAATAATATCATCCCAGAGTTAGGTTCATATAGGTTGTTATTGAATACAAAATATTCACACAAATTTTCAGAACGATTGGCCAATAACTTTTTGAGCTAGAATGCCCACCAGTTGAAAAAAAGTCGTCCATGGACAGTAGCTTCTAACTCCACTGTTTCCGGCGGAAATGACTTGAAAAAATTACAAAGTATACTTCAAAACATGAATAAAATATCCTCCAAGTTTAAACAAATTCTGATTATTCCTTCCCTGTTAAGAAAAATTCACGAAAAACACCCAAATTTTGGCCTCTTAAACTGGTTTCTCCCGTTAACTGAAACGCCTTTTTCAGCCGAGTAATAAACCATATAACTATCGTTGATTATTTCAGAAACCCTTAGGAAATATCCACCAGCAACTACATTAATAAGAAGATCAAACGAACCGTATACATTCTCTGGCACGAAATTAACTATACCCAAAGGAACCCGAATAATTGTACCGGTTTTCTCCATTCATCGGGATTCGCGTATTTATCCGAAACCGGAAGTATTCGATCCCGAAAGATTCACGGAAGAAGCGGTCAACGCCAGGCATTCTATGAGCTGGTTGGCTTTTGGAGACGGACCCAGAAACTGCATCGGTATGTAATCGATTCTTAAATTTGATTTATTCATTTTAAAGCATGTTAAAACTTTATTTGAAGTATTTTATAACAGGTTAAAACGATTGTTCGTCAACATTTTTATATCAGTACAACTGTTATTTATTATATAACGACTAATCATGTTTGAATAAACGCGTATTCATTTTCTTCCGTTAATTCAGGTGCCCGTTTCGCCAATTATCAATCTAAGGTTGGACTGATCAAGATTCTCCAGAATCACAAAGTCGAAGTCTGTGATAAAACTCAAATACCTTATGCCATTGATCCCCGAGGCTTTCTGTTGACTCCCATTAATGGTATTTACGTAAAAGTCAGTAAAATCAATTGAATGTAAATTCAACACGGTGGGCGTACGTCCTCTACGATCTTTTTATCGTTCGTTTATCGGAATATAAATTTTATACCAAATAATCGAAGAAATAATTAAACGCTATATTTGATCTAGCAAAATCAAACATATCAATTTTTTTAAATATGAACTATATTTATAAGAACGAAAATTGTAATTTTAGACTGATGTACTATGCAAGCCCTTTAAAGATAATGAGTAATTGTAATTATCATAAAGTATAATGCTGGTAAATATTAAATTTAGGATAGAACGTAAGTATTATTAAATGTAAGAGGTTCAATTGTATTCAATTATGAAATTAAATAATTCCCATCTATTTTTATTTTTATATTAATATAATGTTTTTTAAGGAAGAAACAATTGAATAGAATAAAAAAAAGCTCCAAAATAAACGGCGACTACGACGATCTCCCAAGTTGAGCAGCCTTGGGCGAGGTCAGTACTACCTGGTCGGGTGACAGCTTAGTCAAAAAAAGTGACTCTGGGCAACACTCTGAGGATCTCACAGGACGAGAAACAGAAAATCAGTAAATTGGGGGAAAAGTTGGGGGAAAATAAAAATATTTTTGAATTAACACTAGACAGTTACACTGGTTTTTTTCGACCTTCGACAGGTACATTTTTTCAAGCAAATTCTAAGGATGATTCCGGTGCTCCTAATAATCGTACGATTAAACATTTTGTTTGCCAATTATAGCTCTAAATTTCTAGTTTTCAAAACACAATTTCTGTATTAAAATATTTAATTATTGTCGCAGATATCCAGGTGTAAACGCTGAATAATTCATTGGATTCCACAGATTTTAGTCGTCCCAATTCGAGCCAATACACTTCTCGAGGCTTGAGATATTTTAAAGTAAACATTTAGATACAATAGTGTTATTTTGAATGAGTAGTTATTTTTTGGAGCATATACCTTAAGAGGATGGATCAGTCACCTAACCTCACCTCGACTTTTCGAAATTGAAATTCTTCGACACGGTTTGACCGAATACAAAAATAGTCCAGGAACCGGGTATGAAAAAGGCCCTTTTCATGACACCGAGCCAGAACGATTCTAACGGACGGATTCGTGTAGGGCTGATGTCCCTGATGAAGGCCTACCACTTTCCAACCACAGATTTTGGGGGGCTTTTTTTTGCCACGCGGTCAAAGTTGGCAAAACCATGTTTTTTGGGAGATAGCGTCGAAACTATTAATCGGAGAAAAAAAAAGTTCAGTAACTATTTGTAGATATTAGAAAAACGAACAATTTGGCGGGTCGCAAATTAAAATCGGTTCATTAGTTCGCCCGCAAAAAAATATAAACCAGCTAAAATGGCCATTTCTATCATAGCCTATTATTAGTTTAAAAATGCGTATACAGCCTCCAAAATCTCAGGATATTTGCCCCTCGGTACACTAAATTAGTGTGCAAAATTTGGGCTTGATCGGAAAAATAGTTTTTGAGAAAAGCCATTTGTTATTAAAAAACCGACTGTTTTTGCGAGGAATTTCTACACCGGGAGAGTGTCGCAGTGCAATAAAACCAAAATGAAATTGATCCGAAAGAGTCGTACTATCATGCACACTTTGGGGCAAATCGATTTTTTATAATTAAAAGGGTGAAAAACGGCTCCAAAAATAGGGTACGATTTTTACTCATAAACAAATGGAATTCCATCGCGAATTTTTAAGTCACAGAGTCGGAATTGACATATTTCGAAAGCGTTTATTTTTCTATGAATTTAGAGAGAAAAAAATTTGCAAAAAGTTTATTAGGAGGAGATAAAAAAATTTGTTTTTCAATAATTATTGCAGCTGCTCATTTCAACATAGAGAGCTAAAAATTGGACAGCGTACAGAGAAAGGCTTGTGCTAATTGGAGAAATATCGGCGGAAAAATCCCATATAAATTTATTATTTATTTCAGCGGTTTTTTAGAGGCCAAATGTGACGTCGCGTTTGGCGGCAGAGTGGGGGTAGCCGTCTCGGGCTCGCGCGCGCTCGCGTGAAAAGTTAATCCGCGCGTTCAAATTCGACAAACATGGAATATCTCGGGAACAAATTAACTTATCGAGTTGTTTTTTTTTTTAATCTGGGCTAACTTTTTCCGCTGATCATAATTTTGTTATTAAAAATTCTGAAAAATTGAAAATTCACCTCCAAATTTATTGATCATTTTTTATTTGTTTATTTTACCCTATTTTGTACTTAACTTTTGGGTGAAATCAGATTCAAATGTTATTTATGTGTTGTTCTCCAACTACTGAACGGAGGAAAAAAAAATTCAATGCAAAATGTTTTGTTAGCAGAGCACGTGTCTCTGCTAACATATAATGTTTTATTTTATATTTCTGGAGTGTTTTGTTTCATGTTCGTCCAGTTTTGCTTTAATTATTAACAGATATATATATATATATATATATATAAATATATAATTACATAGGTAGCTGATCAGCACTATAATATAGCGAACGCGTAATAGTTTCTTGTCCCGATTACTCTAATCTTTTCACACTCTCCTCACACACATTCATCACACATAACGTTTTTGTTTAACAGGATTTTACAAGTTACATGAAAAGTTTAACTTATCTCGAGCGTGTATTCAGTTTGTTGATGGCTCTTGCCCCGGGACTGGAGCGTAGTTACATCCGTGAATTTGGATGGGGCTTTCTTGTGAACCTCTAGGTCTGGAAGGCTGGCCAGCTTCTCCGATTAGATTTTGAGTCCAGAGCACCAAAAGATTTCCATCCACCTCGTGAGACGTCCCAGGGCGAAGAGAACTAGATTTTCGACTTGTGAAGAGAGGCGGTGCTGAATTGCCCACTCTCTTCCACAATAATTATTCGGGATCGATTAAATTCGAGAGATCGATTATAGGACAATCCCGGGAACATTCAAAGTTCAACTTGCGGCTTACAAACAAAACATTTTGCATTTGTTTTGTTAGCACGTGCTAACAAAACAAAAAATGTTTTGTTAGCACGTGCTCTGCTAACAAAACATTTTGCATTGAATTTTTTTTTCCTCCGTTCAGTAGTTGGAGAACAACACATAAATAACATTTGAATCTGATTTCACCCAAAAGTTAAGTACAAAATAGGGTAAAATAAACAAATAAAAAATTATCAATAAATTTGGAGGTGAATTTTCAATTTTTCAGAATTTTTAATAACAAAATTATGATCAGCGGAAAAAGTTAGCCCAGATTAAAAAAAAAAACAACTCGATAAGTTAATTTATTCCCGAGATATTCCATGTTTGTCGAATTTGAACGCGCGGATTAACTTTTCACGCGAGCGCGCGCGAGCCCGAGACGGCTACCCCCACTCTGCCGCCAAACGCGACGTCACATTTGGCCTCTAAAAAACCGCTGAAATAAACAATAAATTTATATGGGATTTTTCCGCCGATATTTCTCCAGTTAGCACAAGCCTTTCTCTGTACGCTGTCCAATTTTTAACTCTCTATGTTGAAATGAGCAGCTGCAATAATTATTGAAAAACAAATTTTTTTTTCTCCCCCTAATAAACTTTTTGCAAATTTTTTTTTCTCTAAATTCGTAGAAAAATAAACGCTTTCGAAATATGTCAATTCCGACTCTGTGACTTAAAAATTCGCGATGGAATTCCATTTGTTTATGAGTAAAAATCGTACCCTATTTTTGGAGCCGTTTTTCACCCTTTTAATTATAAAAAATCGATTTGCCCCAAAGTGTACATGATAGTACGACTCTTTCGGATCAATTTCGTTTTGGTTTTATTGCACTGCGACACTCTCCCGGTATAGAAATTTCTCGCAAAAACAGTCGGTTTTTTAATAACAAATGGCTTTTCTCAAAAACTATTTTTCCGATCAAGCCCAAATTTTGCACACTAATTTAGTGTACCGAGGGACAAATATCCTGAGATTTTGGAGACTGTATACGCATTTTTAAACTAATAATAGGCTATGATAGAAATGGCCATTTTAGCTGGTTTATATTTTTTTGCGGGCGAACTAATGAACCGATTTTAATTTGCGACCCGCCAAATTGTTCGTTTTTCTAATATCTACAAATAGTTACTGAACTTTTTTTTTCTCCGATTAATAGTTTCGACGCTATCTCCCAAAAACATGGTTTTGCCAACTTTGACCGCGTGGCAAAAAAAAACCCCCCAAAATCTGTGGTTGGAAAGTGGTAGGCCTTCATCAGGGACATCAGCCCTATACGAATCCGTCGGTTAGAATCGTTCTGGCTCGGTGTCATGAAAAGGGCCTTTTTCATACCCGGTTCCTGGACTAAAACGACTCTACTTTTTTTTTAGATTTTTGAACAAATACGACGGTGACATCGGGGGGTTTTTTTTCTTTAAATAGTAAAAAAAATAAAGTTTCTAATAATATTTTTTTAAATCTGTACGCTTATATATCACGGGCTTTATTTTCTTATTTTCTTTCAAATTAGGCTACTTCCGCTACGATTAACATGCGTTTTAATGGGACTGAAAAAATTAATTTACGTAATAACTATACTGAGAAAAAAATTTTGTTGAAAATACCAAATACGTTTTGTTGCCTTAAAATTTTGTTGGTTTAAACATTGCTCAGATGCGCTAAATAAGCTACAGTTATTTCAACTAAACGTGTCGGTTAAATCTTATTTATCTGTTCAACATTATGATTTTGTCAGAAAAACTACTACCATTTATTTGATTTTTTCTGATTTTTATTTGGTCTAACAAAATGTGCATTTGATTATGAAATATCAACTCAATTAAACAATTTTGTCATACTGAAGGGATATTGCATACGTTCAACTGAATGATTTAGGATGATCGAATAGAACATATTGTTCAATCACGTAAATGTAATTATGAAATTCATTCGCTCAAGATAACAAAACATTTTGCTTAAGGACTGTTTTTCTTTGTTCCATCGACTAAAAGTTATTTCAATTTAATTAAGTCACTTGTTCATATTAAAAACGATTACTTTGTTTCTCTAAAAATAATTTATTTAAAGATACGCATTATTTTGCTTTGGTGATAACTATATTTCACGAAAATACAACAATATATTTTGTTCACGTACTGGAAAAAGCAGTATTTAAATTATCAAAGTGAAAAGTTCAATCGAATGGTGTATACTTACAACAACAAAATGCTGCGTTGATAAGGGAACACATTTTTTCAAAATCAAGAATAGATTCAGTTAATTCGGTATGTTGTAATCATAATGGAACGAGACAATTTTCTTTTAATTACGAAACTGCTTTAAACAATTGGACATAACATTTGAAGAAATAAGAATTTGATTAAGTTGCGTAAAACTCAGTTATTTCAAAAGCTAAAAGATAATCAATCGAACTAAATATCTTTTTTTCCAACTAAAACCGATATTGAGTGAACCAAAAACCTTTTTTTAGTGAAAGGTCTTGTTTTGTTGTATAATCTACATATATTGTTAATGTGAATGAATATGAGGTTGCTGCAACGACACATTCCTTCGTTGTAAAGAAATATGTAGCTTTTATAACATTATCCCTCGTTCATAATAAACGAATTTGCATGATATCGATCAATCAAATATTGTTCGATTTGAATATAAAAACGCTTAATTTAAACAAAAGACATTTGTAATTCACATGAGGACAATATATACATTTAAATGTATTTTTTTCATCATGAATAAGTTTTTATATTTGATTCTGATATATGTATACAAACTTCTTAAGGCGCTCTCTATCCATTGTCTGAGTACGAGAGAGATAGCTAAAAAGCAAATTCCCATTTTTCTCGGAGAAAAAGGAACAATATAAACCAAAAATATGTATTCACCTGTTTTTTTAACGTAATGACTCACATAGTCATACACGTAAGAAAATCTAGTGTTTCTCACGGGACTGTAACCCGTGGTGTTAGGTACAAATGTTCGCTACCTAGTTCTTCATCAGAATCGGTCAGAACGTCGTACCCTACTCGGCTCCCGCAATTTATGCCCATCCACAGACCGGCGTGTATGTGAGAAACTTGGTGCTCTGCGTCACGCGGTGACCAGAACGAGAAGCTACTTTAAAGTTGCCATCGTTGCTCCAAGCATTATTTTGTTCGTTTAGCAAAATTCTTATACGTTATAGGCAAGGGTTTGACCTTGCCTTTGTACCATAAGCCACTGCGCCACTGAGTCGAGTAGCATGTTTATTTCTTTTTCCTCCTAGAAAACTCCAAGTCTTATTAATTTCATAATGAGACGTGTTAAAGAAAATATTAGCCCCGACTCAAACATTATATTGTTAAATGAAAGGAACCGTTAGATAAAAGGATCAACAACATTTTTACAATCTACGTTTTACGAATGAGTTTTTTCACTCTCATAAGAAATCCTATGTTTTATCAATTATTTTATTTTGAAAGAAACTTTTCATTGCAATAAAAAATATATTTTGTTCGATCAAGAAAAGTAATTGAAAAAACAACAAAGTATGCTCTTGACGCATACCTTATATCTGAATTATCATCGATTCAAACGAAATATCAATTTTCACTAATTATACACGAAACTCCATCAAAATAAATTTACTTTCGATAAGGCAGCGTTTTGTGCAATTGGAAACATGAATAGATGGAGATGGAGAAGAAACAAAACTATCTTGTCAGGTTAACAAACTAATTGGTGTTCGAAACGATAATTTAGTTGTTGCAAATCTACTCATTGAATTCTACCTTATTGGCTTATGGTACAAAGGCACAGTCAAACCCTTGCCTATAACGTATAAAAATTTTGCTAAACGAACAAAATAATGCTTAGAGCAACGATGGCAACGTTAAAGTAGCTTCTCATTCTGGCCACAGCGTGGCGCAGAGCACCAAGTTTCTCGCATATACGCCGGTCTGTGGATGGGCATAAATTACGAGAGCCGAGTACGTTACACCGTTCCGACCGATTCTGTTGTAGAATTAGGTAGCGAACATTTGTACCTTATACCACGGGTTACAGTCCCGTGAGAAACACTATATTTTCTTATATCTATGACCCCATGGTCATTGTGGTAAGAAATCAGGTGAATACATATTTTTGAATGATAAGTGATTCGATAGAACATATTTGAGAATCGAAAAAAAAACATTTATTGATGATATGAATATTGTGAATTAAAAATGTCTTCCGTTTGATTTAAGCTTTCGTATTTTCAAACCAACAATATGCAATTGTTGAATATGTTAAAAAAATACTTCAATGAAACAAAAGAATATTGTATAAACTTTATATTGGTTCGTTACAATCGGATATATCAATGGGAGTACTACATATTTATTTATAATGAACGAGGGATAGAGTTGTAAGAGCTACGTATTTGTTCTAAATAAACGAATGTGTCGTGTCACAGTAACTACATATTCGTTCACAACACGACTACATTTAGACTAAACAAGATCTTCCATTGAAATAGATTTCCGATTCACACAATATCGGATTTAGTCGGAGAAAAAGATATTTAGTTCGATCGACTATGTTTTAGCTATTGAAATAACTGAATTTTCTCAACTTAACCAAATTTTTATTTCCTCAAATGTTATATCCGCTTGTTTAAAGCAGTTTCGTAATCAAAAGAAAATTAACTCGTTTGATTTTAATCACAACTGACATAATCAACTGAATCTAGTCTAGATTTAACAAAACGTATGCGTTTATTAACACACCATTGTGTTGCAATAAGTATATATCGTTGAATTGAACTTTTCATTTTGTTGATTCAAGTATTGGTTTATTTAGTACGTCAACAAAATATTCTGTTGTATTTTCATAATATATAGTTGAACGTATTCAAACGAAAAATTTTGTTGAGGTAAACAAATTTTAGCTATACCAACAAAATTTTTTTCTCAGTGTATACGGTGAAGTCTAATTATTTTTTTTTCTAATCGACGCAGCATCGTTCACTCCACAACATATTTTAAATTTGAAGGTCAAACTTAAATTGTATATTTTGGGCATACATCCTTAAAGGATGACACGTTTGACGGAATGATTTTTGATAAGAAAACAAATATGTTGACTAATGAGACCAGCGAATTTATTTTTTTTATATTATCCCTAATGTACATAAAAGATACGTCAGTTACTGTGCAAGTCATGATGTTTTGTCTTTGTGTAAACAAAAGCACACAAATATAGAACGCGATATCATTATTGAGGTTATTTTGATAAGGTAACGGAGAATCTACGATTAATTATTAAATGAATTCGTCAATTTTTTTAATTTTCTTTCGACATACTTAAAATGAGGATAAATGGTAGGAAGCATCAGTAGAGATCTAGACCTAGAGGAGCGAAACATAAATATTGAAACGTGATAACAAAAATACAATATTTTATTAAATAAATCTATTAATATAAATCGAACAAGCACACAACAAGAAAAATACAATATCAAATACTTTAAAATATAAATAATAATGTGTTAATGATTATTAACAATTAATTATTTTATTGAAGAGAATAACGTTCAATTATGGAATGGATACAAGTAGCTCTCGCAATTTTGACGCTTCTTTTCGGGTTCTATTACTGGGCGACGTCAACTTTTGACTTTTGGAAAACTCGCAAAGTCGTTGGACCCGCGCCATTGCCCTTAATTGGCAATTTGAAAGATGTTTTATTGGGGAAAAGCTCAATGGGCCAACTTTTAAAACAGATATATGACGAATATCGTGATGAGCCTATGATCGGTGTATATTTAAGGCGTAAACCAGTTCTCCTGCTTGTCGATCCAAATGTCATCAAAGACGTTCTTATAAAAGATTTTTCCGTTTTTGCTGACCGTGGTTTAAGGACATTCGAAAAAGTAGAGCCGTTAACGCAACATTTAGTGAATTTGGAATACGCCCGATGGAGACCTCTTCGTACAAAATTATCGCCAGTTTTCACGTCAGGAAAATTGAAACAAATGTTTTACCTTCTCGCCGAGTGCGGAGAACATTTAGAAAAATATGTAGAAAAATTAATAACGAAAAATGAACCGATCGAGTGCCGTGAATTAACGGCGAAATTTACAACCGATGTAATTGGCAACTGTGCATTCGGCCTTAAAATGAACGCCCTCGCTGACGAAGATAGCGAATTTCGAAGAATGGGACGTAACGTGTTTGTCCCTGATTGGAGAAATTTTTTAAGAATGAGAATTCGTGAATCGGCTCCTTGGCTTTACTCCATTATTGGAGGCTTTCTTTTCAGGCAAGAAATAACAATTTTCTTCATGAAAATAATGAAAGAAACAATGGAATATCGAAAAAAAAATGCGATCGTTAAACACGATTTCGTTGATCTTATCATGGAACTCAAAGATCATCCAGATAAAGTTGGCGACATGGGTAAATATGAGTGTCCAATTTAAATTTAATATTTAATTAAAAATTATCGAAAATATTAACAAATTATTTTATATTCGAATGCGACGTTGTACAGAATTAACGGATACAATACTGACGTCTCAGCTCTTCGTATTTTTTCTCGCTGGGTTTGAGACTTCCTCGACAACAATGAGCCACGCTCTCTACGAGCTTGCTCAAAACCAATTTATTCAAGATAAATTGAGAAGCGAAATCCGAAATGAATTGACAAAAAACAATGGAGAATTGAACTATGAAGTTGTCAAATCTATGAAGTACCTCGAGATGGTCTTCAACGGTATGAATTCATTTTTAAATAAACAAAATATAAATTAATATGAAAATTCATAATAATGAGAAAAAAACTTGTATAATTATATATTAACCTGAATTCAATTAAAAATAAATTATAATGAAATTTAATTATTTTAGTTTTAATTAAAATGATTATTTATTTTAAAATAATAGCCTGAGAAATATTAACCTTAGCTACACACTATAACTTTTAGTACCTTATTTACACACTATCGGTCTATTGGACCGACGACATTTATTGCTCTGTAATATTGTAACAAACGCGTCTATTGAGGTTTAATTGTACTGAAATCGAAACGCCAAATTTCGCCCAATCCGGAGAAGGAATCAGTAAAGTCAAAAAGTCGTTTGATACAAAGTTATAACGTTTATGAAAAAGCGTATGGTGAAAAAAAGGTGACAATGTAGCAGCGTTGCTGTCGGTCCATGGGACCCCGTAGTGTGTAGCTAGGGTTAAACGATTTAGTTCGAATCATGAAAACGTTAAATCGTTGTTTACAAACAATTTCAGAAACTCTTCGAAAATATCCGCCAGCCATGGCATTAATGAGAATCGCAACGAAGGATTACACATTTTCCAATACAAAATTGACAATACCCGAAGGAACTCGAGTTCTCGTACCCATTTTCGCAATTCATCGAGATCCACGGATTTATCCAAAACCAGAAATATTTGATCCCGAAAGATTTACAGAAGAAGCTATCAAAACCAGGCATCCAATGAGTTGGCTGGCGTTTGGTGACGGACCAAGAAATTGCATCGGTATATAATCTATTGTTTGATTATTTTAACTGTCAGAATATGCGTATATGCGTGTGAGAGAGAGAGAGAAAGAGAGAGAGAGAGAGAGAGAGAGAGAGAGAGAGAGAGAGAGAGAGAGAGAGAGAGAGGGGGAGAGAGAGAGAGAGAGAGAGAGAGAGAGAGAGAGAGAGAGAGAGAGAGAGAGAGAGAGAGAGAGAGAGAGAGAGCGAGGAAGGGAGGGAGGGAGGGAGAAAAGTGATTTCGAGTGACTATCAAGGCGAGCAACCACTTTAGGAGACCGAAAATTAGATGAATTTTTGGATTTTTTTTTTATTGTGAAAAAAAAACAGAAATTTCCGCAACTCTGACAATAATTTATTCATATTTTCATACATCTCTGGTAATTTTTTGAAGTTATTTCATGCATTAATTAAGGCGTAATCCGCTGTGTCCCTTGGCATGTCCTCATCGTCGTTGTCGAATGGCGGGAATTGTGCAGCTCGCAATTCGCATCTGAAATAGTCCAACAAATTGTTATACATTCTTGAGATATTTTTTAAGAATATGAACCTAAACTTTGAAAAAAAAAATCGAGAATTGAATGTTGGTACGTGTTTGAAAAAAATGATCGATTTTTAGCATTTTTTTCCCGGCATTTTGCAATAATAAATATGTTTTAAACCATCTAATCTTTCCAACTTTAGGTTCATGTTTTAATAAATTATATTATATAAACGTGGTCCAAATTTGAAGATGATTCATCAATTAGTTTTTGAGTTATGATTCTCGCAAATGGAAAAAATGTCGTTTCGAGAAAAACACGTTTAAAGTTTGAGCGCGCTTGGGAGTCGAGCCGAGAGTCTTTATCATTTATATACATACCGTTAGAAGGAATTCGAATATCGTTTTGAAATTTTCAGGGTGTATTCTTAAGATACTTTGCTAACGATTTATGAAATTAAAAAAAAATGATTTTTTGAAGCATCTAAAGTGGTTGTTCGCCTTAAAATCTTCCGGCTTGAGTAGCTCTTAAAATTTGCACTACAGGTTTCGAATTTTCATTTATTTCAGCATATGATACTGCGCCTTACATTTAAAAGATCGATGCAAAACGATTCTGATTATTTATCATTTTGTTTCAGGTGCTCGTTTCGCAAATTATCAATCCAAGGTTGGGCTCATCAAGATACTTCAACACTACAAAGTTGACGTTTGCGATCAAACAGAAATACCTTACATCATCAATCCTCGAGCCATATTCTTGTCACCTACAAATGGCATTCATCTTGAGTTCAGTAAAATAAATTAGATCATTTATCCAACATCCATCGATTCTTTTTGATTATGAAAACTCTATTATGTCCTATAACTCCTATGGATCTCTATGGCTGGTGTCTTAAGGAGGTTGGATCACGAAATCAAAATAATCAGAATTTGATAAAATTTGGTGATAACATTCTTTGGCTCCAAGTAAACAAACACAATTTTTTTCAAAATTTTTTACCACATGGTTATCGAATAATTGAGCGTTGAATCGAAGTTCTTATGCACGAGATGTATAACTGTATATATGTAAACTCTATGCTTATACACGTGAACTTTAGTGTTCAATTACTCGAGAACTATGTGGTAGAAAGATCTAAAAAAATTTGTATTGTCACATATGTTTTTAAAGAATACATTTACCAAATTTTATTAAATTCTTATCATTTTGAAATTTTTAATGTTTTTAACATGGTTTAGCATGGCAACATTGCATCGTCGCGATCTAACCTCCTTAACTCCAAAGAGATAAAACGGAACCGCTATTTTTGTGAAACGGTGAAAAAGCGGAGAAATTTTTTATTTTTAACATTTTTTTAGCAATTTTTTGTGACGTAATTTGATCTAAAAATATCGAATTCGCAGACGATCTTCTTTTGACTTCAATTTTTCGTAAGAAAACCTTAATAACTACCCTCTAGATCCGATTGTGAAAAATCCATCTCGATATCTCAATCCTCACCTGGAAAGTGCTCTCGAAAATCGGCAAAAAAAACAAAGCGATATGTGTAAAAAATTGAATAAAAAACAATCGAAAAATTCAATAATTAGCGGAAAATCGAGGAATGAAGATAATTAAAAACACCACACACCATTTTGAATGGTATTCAAATAAGAATCAAACTTTTACCATTTGAACGAGTCTCAATTCCAAATCGTAAAACCGCTACGGCCATTTCACGAAGTGTCCAAAGTAGTGAAAGATTTTTGATTTTCAATATTTTATTTCGTAAAAAAAAAATAATTTTTTCAGATACTTTTCCAACATTATCTAATGTTCGATTGAAAAATTGTATATTTTGAAAAACAATTCAGATAAGCTTATTCCAAAACAGAAGTAATTGTTTGTTTTCTTATCGCGATATCTCAACTTTTTAATTCTTATTTGACATTGCTGCGGAAGGGAATTCTTACTCGTCACGTTCTGTCTTAAAATGGCATGGAACTTGTGCTACGCAGTGTTTTCTTATTGGAAAGCTCCCTCTGTTATTTGAAATGATAAAGTTGTTCATGAGACCTGGCAGCTGTGGTTTCAATTCCTCTCTATTAGTTCTGGCTGTTCAATGCCTGATACAGTGAATTGTTTGCATACCGCAAATCCTCATTTCAGTATGATGAACAAGTACAAATACATAACAAGTGAAACGGGTGGATTGTCCGAAATGACGTGACGCAAAACGCCTGCGCTCGCCACAAAGTGCTGCCGCAGTTTTTTTTGTAACGTCGAGTGTTTCTCCTCCCGTGAGCTCTTTGTAACAAACTTTTATCGTCAAAATGACGGAAAAAATATTTGAAAAAACAAATCCTCATATTTTTAATGGCAATCTTGAATTCTGGATGACACATCTCCCGCCAGTTTTGAAAAAACTTCCCATAATCCAATTCGCCATACCCGGTAAGTTTTTCGTGATCAAATGGTTTTTTTTTTTTTGAACGCTTTTGTGTCGGCTTAACGTTATACTTATTTTCCTAAGTGTTCTGCATAATTATTTATCACACTGGTTTTAATTATTCTTACCTGGAATTCTATCGTTAGAAAAAAATGTTGAATAAATTTTCATATCTTTTGTGTGGTACAGGGAAAATTCTAATAATTGTTGTTAAAAATATTAAACTTCGTTTATTTTTTTATTATTTTTTATATTTTTCATTATTATTTTATTTTTCGATACAAATATCGGTAATGAAGTATTTGAAAAAAGCCCATAAAATGCAATCACCTTCGACAAATATTGTCAGTATCAATAATCCGTGACAATCCTACCACAAAATGATAAATCATTTTTTCGACAAATATAATTACATAATTTTTTACTCATCATTACTAGAGAAAAAATAATTTTCGCGTCGGAAATTATATTTAAAAAATGGAAACCGTTGATGTTTGAATTTCTCGATACAGCAGAGCGAGTCACCCAAAAACAAAGCTCCGTGTTGAAAACACATTATTGATTTGATATTAAATACAAATGACCTTGAAACTATTTCGGGGTGTCTAGGGTGAAACTTTCAATTTCATCGTTCTGTTTGTTGGGTAACAGGAAAATTGATTCAAGGAAGATTCGTCCTCGGAAAATTCACGCCACTACCTGTTTCCACTTGCAACAATTACTTTTTTTTCAATTTAATTAATTTTTTAATTTATTATTTAATTTATTATAAATTTTTATTATTTTATTTTTAATTATTAAATATTATTATTTAATTTAATTAATTAATTCAATTGCAAACTTGTTACAATGGAAAATTCAATCAGCGGGGACGAATTTTCCGAGGGCACATTTTCCTAGATTAGTTTGTTGAGGGGAGTGAAAATCATATGAAAAATATGAAAGAAAGTTATTAAAAAGGATGTTCAATTGAATAAAAAAAATAAACTGCAATTATTAACGTAAAACTTTGAGTGATTTTGAGTATTTTTCTCGTTTTTCGTTTATCACGAAAAATTCTTGCTATTCGTACCGAGTAAAAAAAGGAACATTAATAGCCTGGGAAAAAAAAACAATAATGAAGAGAGACTTGTTATTGTAACAACGTAGGTTCTCACAACACGATGACCTACAGCATAAAACGAAATAACGACGTTGGTCCGGACGAGCCGAAGTGGCTACGACTGCTCGGTCGTTTTTTCTCCTTGATTTCGAAGCCGATAATTTACAACTGGTCGGTGACTCAACACGAGGATGTGACGATACAATTAAACGGTGGAATAAGGTGATGCAGAAAAAAATCCACTTATTCACAGTCACGACTAAAACTTGCTAGAAAAACGTTTGCCTGAAAAATATAATAAAGAAAAAAAGATTGTCCTTGAAAGATTTTCCCGCAGATTACAAGCAATTTTCGAAGGCTGCAAGAATTACCATATTCCTTTCAAGAATAACATAAGAACGAGGTCTAAAAACTGATAATTTCACCACATTTTCTATTTTCGATACGATAATATTGAAATGAAAATTTTCAGATATCTTGATTTACGATTGGCCACTAAGTCAGACAACGAAGCGATATACTTTGTCCACGGTCTCTATGGTTCAGAAGTCACAGAGCCATTGGAGTACGTAGATCATTGGTTGTCAGTGCATCCGGACGAAGTGGTCATATTGGACTGTCAACATTTTTATAAATTCACAAAGGAAAATCATCGTTACTTCGTTGACAAGATAAAACGTATATTTGGGAACAAAATATGTCCGGCTATGAGGAATCTCGTTGATATTAATTTGGCATGGTTGAATGAGAGAAAATATCAAGTATTGGTGATATACAGAAACGAAATAGCAGCTGTGGAAAAACACGTTTGGCCCAGTGGTATGTGGCCAACGCCATGGCCAAATACTGTCGATCCTGAAAAAATGATTCATTTTCTTGACGTTAAAATTCGAAGTCGTACCGCCAACGTTGGCTTTGTCTCGCAATGTCTTTTGACACCCAATCCAACTTACGTTTTAAAACATTTGTTCGGTAATTTGTACAAAGATTTAGTCACTATTTGTCGGAGTGTATCATTGCCATGGATTCGTCAACACAAACCTGGAATCCTTGGACTTAACGTCGTTATTACTGATTATGTTTCTTACGATAATTATCTATTCTCACGAACAGTCATTCAACGTAATAACGAGCTGCTCAGAATTCCGCAAATGGCTGATTCCCCTCAACACTGATTTCTTTTTAAAAACACCATTGTTATTTTTATATTGTAACAGACGAGAGTGCCTTATTTGTAATAATTACATTTTATGTACATCAATAAATGTTGCTTTCTTTTTTACATTATTCTACCGAATTTCAAGTTTTTTATTCAAGGGATTACATGCATCTAAAGGAGTCAAAAAAATTCTCATTTTCCATCCATTTTTTATATCGAAATAATATTTTGGTGAAACAACTTTCTATTGATCCAAAAAGACATACTGTTGTCTATAAAAATAGAATCTTTTCTATAAATAACAAAAGGGTTTTGGTAAAAGGGGTTTAGCAAAACGCCATGTGCGTTAAGTAAAATTTCGACCGTACCCAAAAAACTAGTTTTGTCATAAGCGATATTTTTTTAAATGCATTTTTCGCAAAATGGTAGAGGCTCGAATCGTAAAGTCGGAATTTGGGCAAAATAATTATTCTTTTTTCATCTATAAACAAAAAAACTTTCATGTTTAAAGAAAATATTCTGCGACGTCATTTAATTTTCGAGATATTATGGTTATCGTTCACAAAAGCACAATTTGAGAAAAATGCATTTGAAGATGGGAGCACCATTCAAATTCAGATAGAAATTTTATCCCATGTTTCCAGAATGTCATCAACTGCTGAAAATGTTTTATAAATAAAGGGCGACACTATCGAATAGAAATATTAAAAAAAAATAATAATTTTTTTTTATCTCTGTAAGTGTATGTAAGCCCTTGAGGAAAAAGGAAGGTGAAAATTTTGTGCAAATATTTCAAGCACACTTTATTTCTAGTCTTTTCGCTCAATCGGAATCTTTAATAATTTGTTCTATTTTTAAAAATCTCGTGGATGAAAATCGGTTGATTTTAGTTTCCCATCTCCCGGTCCTTAAATTTAGCCTAAATTATTGTTCAAAAAAATCTGAAAAACACTGTTAAAATTTTATTCTCTTCGGTTGATAAAGTTCTTACGCATATAATATTAGTTTTCTGTCACATCAGCCTTTTTATCATCGCAATTTTGTTCGAGTTTGTTTTTTAAATATATTTAACAGAACGAAAACGATTTATAATGATACACGCAATATTCCATTGAATTCTCATGAGAATTTACAAATTGGTACGTATGTTTTGACGAGCAGTCAAATTAATTGGCGCAACTGGTTTCAGTCATTGATTCATGACATTCTTGTCAATCGTGATTTTTACGTTACAATTCCATTCGTCGATACATTTTGACACTACGAAGTTTCGTTTAAAGAGACAATGAGGATGAAGAAAAATAGGGAAAAAGATATGGTCACACTTTATACAAGCTAGTTTACATAATCAATGACTTTAACGTATGTAAAAGTTTAAGCAGGTATAAATTCATTTGTAAATGCCGATGATTCGCTTTTTTTCATCTCGCAGTTTAGTTAACACGCAACTAAATACACACACACACACACACACACACACACACGCGCGCGCACACGAGGCAGTCTGACGCAAATTTTTCGATATTCGCCTTGCTCTTACATACAAAAAAAAACATTTTTTCGTTTCAAACGCTTTCGCCAGATAAAAAAGTAATCTGAAACGAAAAACTATTTTTTTATTAGTGTGTGCATTAATGAAGAAAAAAACATATTCGTCAATTTCACCCAATCACAGAGCTTTCACTTTGAGCTGCTTCATCCTCGGTGCTCTCTTCTTTGCTAATCTTCGCTGCTCTTTCTCCTCCCATTTACGTTGTTTCTCCGGATCTTCCTCCTGCAATATTCTATCCTGTTCAGCCTTTCGTTTATCCTCACGACGTTGTGCAGCTGCCTCTGCTCTTGCAGCGTGAGTCGTTTTCAAAAATGCTTCTTCCACTCTCGAACGATTTTTGTCCGTTTTTGATTTTCCCTGTATTCAATTTTTTCTCGTATTAATTTCTTCATAAACTATACATTTCTTTTTATTTTGCTCTGGATATTGTGTTCAATTTAATTAATTATTTATTATTATATTAATATTATTAATTATTATGTATAATTATCAATTTTTCTTTATTTATCATTATTTATTTAATATTCTCAATTATTATTCATTTATGAATTTATTTTTATGAAAATTATTCATCTTCATGAGACTATCATTGTTTATAGTAAACGAAGAAAAAACTTTGGAGAAATAAACCCTCAAGGAATTATGAATTTATAATACAAACCTCTTTCGATAATTTGAAGCGACGTAATTTGTCCAAAAGATAAAATGTAAGTTGGAGCAGTAATCGCATTTTTTCAGGACTGTCGTGTGGTATTCTTCCTTTGATGCTTATATTTAAACCGACTAGAAGCACTCGCTTTACTTCCGGCATCGTTAATGCACCGGAATCTCTGTAAAATATTCAATTAAATATATTAAAATCAATTTTTCTAAGTTTTAAAACGGAGTAAAATATGTCAGTTTCTCAAACTGACGAAAAATCCGATATTCTACGAAACAATAGTAAAACTTTAATTTCCAAGAAATTTGTAATTATTTAATATTCTTGATTATTTTAAATGAATTTATAGGAGATTTGTGAAAATACTGACTCTTGTTGTTTCTGTCCGCTGTATTGATCGCTGATGTGTATATAATCAATATCCTGAGAGTATTTGTTGAAGGCTTGAACGAGCCTGGAGTCAAGAATGGCTGAAGCAGCTTCAGCAATTTCGGACATGACGAAAAAACCGCTGGGTAGTCCAAATTTTTCAGCAGGTTTTTTTTCCGGACAATAAGTGGCGATATCAGCTATATCTCTGGTGAGATGAAGAGCAGTTTTTTTGGTGGCAACGGCTAGGACAAAATTGTCACTTTCATCTTTGGATAATTCAATTTTGAGGTGGACTTGGTCATTCTGTGGTCTGCCAAGTTGAGCAATGACTGCAATAAGATCGTGTCTTTTGATTAATCTTAGCTCGGCGAGCATAGAATCGCAGCCAACTCGTCCTGTGCAATAAAGACTGTACTGAGATTCACTTTCTTTGATCAAACCACTTTCTGACGGATCGTCACAAGATTTTCCTGTGTCACCGACGAGCGAAAAATTCTCCGTTAACAATTGGGCATTGTCGTTCACCCAAGTTTCTGCAATTCGAGTATTTTTCAATCTTCCCGCTATGTAATTACTGAAATAAACAACCAGCCCGGCAACCATGAGAATTTCCAAATAAAAACTATCCCATCTAGCTCGAAGGTGAAGAGGAACTTTCGTTATGGTCAAAGTCGACAGTTCGTCCGGTTTAGAACCGCCGCTTCTTCCATTGTTGTCCAATCCTTCAAACTCTTCCTCGTCCTGGAGATGATCGTATTCTCCATCACCGTCTTCCACCATTGCTCCATCCTCATCATCTTCCTCCTCATCCTCCTCCGATGCTCCAACTGTCTCTGGAAAACTATTTTGACTCTGCGGCATTTTGAACTGCTCAGACATACGATCACCTGTGTTCAACGCACCCGGCTTGACCTCTTCAACTTCCTCAAACTCCGCAAAGTCATTGTTCTCCATTAATTCGTCATGAAAATGTGCACTGACCCATATATTTGTCCCTACCAGCACTATGTGCACTGCCACTAACCACAGCTTCATCGTTCAGCTGCAAAGATTTTTCCAAGTTTTCATCTTTCTCTCCAAATTTGTTGAATATTTCTTAATCTTTGAAAATTATAGATGCTAATTGGATAAAATTAGTGAAATAAAATTTGAGATTTGACAATTTTATCATTTCTTTTATTACATTTAAAGATTCTGGTTTCTCAGTTAATTTTTTAGGACTTTTTGAATTCTCAAAAGCAAAATTAGAATTTTAATTGTCTATTTTGAAAATGGAAACCAGAAAATTTGATAAAAAATTTCCTAAGTAAACCTCAAAATTCCACTCAAGTTTAAAAAATAATAGCTCAAAAAATTTTTTTTTAACAAATCGTATTCAACAATATTCTAAATAATTCCCAATAATTTCAGTCCGGTGTTACGGTTTCGATTCGTGATAAAATATTTTGAAAAAAAATGTGTGAAAAAATGTTCATTACAAAAATTATATAAATATAATTTTATATAATATAATAAATATAATAATAAAATAAAATAAAAAAAAATAGAGTAAATGCATAGCAGGTCATTCGACCTACACAACTTGGCAAGTTGATGAATGTTTGTTTCAATTTAAATTACAGTTAACACAATTCGTTCGGAATTATTGATTGCTTTAAAATAAAATATTCAGTTTTCTATTTTTTGTACGTATTTCTAAAAATAATAGCTAGTAACAAAAATCATGTGAGAAAGTTCATAGAAGCACGTTAATATCATGTGGAGCAGAGAAAATAGGAGAAAACTCTGTAACCTTAAACCACCGAATTATAACAGAAAACATAACGATATCGTAATTCTCCATAACTCACCGATTTCTAATGTATAACAAATTTATTTCAAACCGTAGAAATTTACTTCAACATGTAATCGAATTAATTAGGCCAATGAATCGAAAATAATCCCGAGCCGAGGCAGTGGTGACTTGCACCAACTGAATGTGGCATTGATTGCACTTATATATATAGAGACGCAAACGGTAACGCATGTTTTGACTCGAAGACAAAACATTCACGTCGAAGAAATATCGACAGGATAAAATGAGACAAAATATCTGCCGACATTATATCCGCAGTCGGTAATTCAATGTTGAAAAATTTACCCATTGTTCCTAGTTTCATGTCCCCCCCGCCGCGCCAATTTGCCTTTACGAAAGCCGCAAGTAATGCTTAAGGGGATGGGTCAGTCGCCAAACCTCACCTCGAATTTTCGAAGTTGAAATTCTTCGATATGGTTTAACCGATTACAAAAAAGCTCTGTCAGCCCACGTAGGACGATGGCAAAAATGGGCTGACAGTGCCTTTTTGTAATCGGTCAAACCGTGTCGAAGACATGGCAATCACATTGCCTTATAAGGCTAGGAGTCATACCGACTGAGCCGCCATGAGTGCGAGAGAGATAGCTGCAAATTTTGAAAGTGGAATTCTTCGACACGGTTTGACCCATTACAAAAAGGCCCTGTCAGCCCATTTTTGCCATCGTCCTGCGTGGGCTGACAGAGCGTTTTTGTAATCGGTCAAACCGTATCGAAGAGTTTCAACTTCGAAAATTTGAGGTGAGGTTGGGTGACTGACCCATCCCCTTAAGCACCGACTATGAATACCGCTGTAAGGTGTAATTTTTCTTTTTCTTGAAATATCAAGCGTCTCCGAGAAAAATGTGGATCTGGTTTTCAGCTGTCTGTCTCGCACTCACGCAACTGACAGAGCGCCTTAAATACTATTTGCACCTAGTCATATAGTTTAAGGATGTATGCCCGGTCAAATCCGTAGTACATCTATTTGTTTTTTCAAACAGATCATTATATAAGATATCAATCATAAATACGTTTTTTATTAATTAATACTGATTATACATAACAAATCCACCCAATGAAAGTTACAGTTACTAAATTTAAGAAAAATTAGTTCTTCATTGGACTATTTTTTACTGGAGCTAATGTCCGTTTTATCAACCAATCAAAAAATTCCGTTTATATATCGAGAAAATTTGGCAACAGTGCCGGAAAGTGTGTCGTTTGACAGCTAGTTTCCTAACCTAATACATTGTTTAATTGCGAAAGCGTAGATGGAAGGCCGAGAATCACAAAAAATAGTAGAGTAATTGAACAAATTATTCAAGAGCTCAAACGTTTCACGAAGAATGAAGATTTGAACAACAACGAGAAAACTTTTTGCGAATTAAACAGCGACACTGAAAAAAATGAAAATAACTGTGAAGAAGTCGAGGAACGTGATTCCGATGATTTCGACGTTTACGAATATGCAAATTATGATATTTAATTTCAATGTTTAAACATTATTGATATGCACTAATTAATCTTTATTTTTTATAAATAAATATGTTTCGTTTCCAGAATCATGCATTTTTTTATACTTTCTTTTCCCTTCCTGGTATTGATTGATCTAAATTCATAAAAAAAATATTTTGGTTAATTTATTTATGTAGCTCATGTTTATCTTGCATTATATATTTGCATTGACATTTCATGATTAGATCACGCTTGTATTTATTTTCTCCACGGTCTTGTATACAGGTCTTGCAACTGTAGATTTTGATGTGATCCTCTTAACACGTTAAGCCGCTGGCGTCGCTGCGCTCGAGGGATATTCGGTGCGATAAAGATGACAACAGTCGCGCATGCGACTCACGCGAGCACTGAACTTGAAGCCAAAATTTTTGTTTATACATATAATTTCTATGAATTTAGTTTGTTTAAAGAAAGAAGGATGTGTATCAACTAACAAATCCATAGCCAATATATTTTAAGTTAGTTGATTTGCCACTTTTTGAGTCGCTCACTATTCGATGGCACTTTAAAAACCGACGATCGTTTAATTTTCAGATTGTTGTAACCCGTTTTACAGCGCGGCACAACACAAGGCTTCGTCATAATTCGAAAAAAAAAATCACCACTTTAATTCATGCACGGAAATAATAATACTGCACTCACAAATTGTCACACGTCACATGCGAGAGGATTTAACAAATATAGGTTATGTTGATATATCCCTCTATCGCTGCGCCACCTAGATTCGGCTTCAACAGTGGAGTCACTGCCTTCTATTGAAATTCTACCGAGTTGCAAGACCTGTATACAAGACCGTGATTTTCTCACTACTACTGTACACTCGGTTCGTACTGCCCGCGCGTGCAACGTTGCCATATTTCCATATTTCGCACATTTAACATGGCGGCTGTAGTAGCAATTTTCACACATGACCCAAACGACTACGTTTTTTTGAGATTTTTGAACAAATACGACGGTGACATCGGGTTTTTTTTTCTTTAAATAGTAAAAAAAATAAAGTTTCTAATAATATGTTTTAAATCTGTACGCTTATATATCACGGGCTTTATTTTCTTATTTTCTTTCAAATTAGGGTACTTCCGCTACGATTAACATGCGTTTTAATGGGACTGAAAAAATTAATTTACGTAATAACTATATGGTGAAGTCTAATTTTTTTTTTTTAATCAATGCAGCATTGTGCACTCTACACCATATTTTAAATTTGAAGGTCAAACTTATATTGTATATTTTGGGCATACATCCTTAATTTTCGATCGGAGTTGTCGCTGTGCCAAAATATGGTACCCGTACAACTCACTCGAAAAAAAACTCCATCAGGAACATCTCTACCAGACCAATCCCAACCAAGGAAAATCTCCACCAATGACAATCTCCACCGGGAATATCTCAACCAACCCAATCTCCATCATTCCCAACTCCACCAGACAAAACTCACCCAGGAAAATCTCTATCGTGGTTAAGGATGTATATAAAGTCAAATCCGCAGTACATCTATTTATTTTTTAAGGTTAATCTTTATGTCGAAATGTCAAGTGCCGAATCATTCCTTTTGTTTTTTATGATGTCTAATGAAAAAAATATGTCATTTTGTATAATAATTTACGATTTTTAATGAAATTGATATGCAACTTGATATATGTGGCCGAGTACAAATTGAGCCAATCAGATAATTTCATTTCTGTCCCGAGAAAATGTGGCAACAATGCTACACCCAGCCATGACAGTCAACTACAGCTGATCATTCCGAGACCGGCAGTTGAAGCGTGCTGCGTTGCCGCATCTACGTGTCCGATATGATGGACGTATTAAATTGAACAACAGTTTACAGAACGCTAATGAAACGTCAAAAGTTAACCATGAATATCTTCACAACGACATCGGGAACAGTAGTTTTTTTTTCGTGAAAAAATTGAAAAATGTATGAACTTTCTGAAAATTCTTTTTTTGGCCAAACATTGACTACAATACATATACTTTTTTATCATTTTAGTTTCATTTTGTCAACTTCCGGTACAAATAACACGGAGTTAAATGAGGCTTTAATTCTTAAGTATTTGTTTCAAATCATCGGCTAAGTGCCTTTTTCTTTTTTCCGAACGATGCAGCGTGATAAACTCTATCATATTAGTCATTTTTATGGAAAGTTAGACGACTTGATATATTTTACATACATCCTTAAACTCCACCAGAGGAAAATCTCCATCAGGAACATCTCCACCAGTCATGAAGATCAATCTTTACTGTCGGTATGGAAAACTGCAAAAGTTATCTAAAAATCCCATAGATGGTGTACCAGTAAGTGTAAAACAGTGGACGCATAATACATAACCAAATTTTGTTACACAACGAGAAAGAACTGTTTGGAGCTGAAGAGTTTTGTCGTCAAACTCATCGATCAATCAAACACTGTGATCCGCGAGCGACAAAAATCTTCAGCTCCAAACGGTCCTTTCTCTCTCGTGTAACAAAATTTGGTTATGTGTTATGTGTCCACTGTTTTACACTTACTGGTGCACCATCTATGGGATTTCTAGATAACTTTTGCAGTTTTCCATACCGACAGTAAAGATTGATCTTCATGACTGGTGGAGATGTTCCTGATGGAGATTTTCCTCTGGTGGAGTTTAACCACGATAGAGATTTTCCTGGGTGAGTTTTGTCTGGTGGAGTTGGGAATGATGGAGATTGGGTTGGTTGAGATGTTCCCGGTGGAGATTGTCATTGGTGGAGATTTTCCTTGGTTGGGATTGGTCTGGTAGAGATGTTCCTGACGGAGTTTTTTTTCGAGTGAGTTTTACGGGTGCCCAAAATATTCCTATTTTTTTCACGAGCAATGAGAACCACTGATAATCAAGCAACTTCAGACGGTTACCAGTGGAGATAGGCCGAGCCGGGCAAAACTTGCGCGAACGTTTACATCTGTGTGTTTATGTGTATGTATCACGATCGTTTTCGTGCGACATTACCCAACATTACCCACGTAAAAGAGACAGCGCGTTTTTGACATAACTCGAAACGCGATAATTTCACGATTAAACTGTGTTTGTTTTCTCGTAATAATCTCATGTAGTACAGCTGAAAATTAAAAAATTTGCTGTAAATAGTTCATTATGATCGAATGAGGTTTAAGAAAAATCAATCGATAAGGGGTGTATACCCGGGACGCGGCGGTCAAGGAGGGGCAATGAGTCAAACAATGGATCAATACACGTGTGGAAATAACGTGTATTGAATAATCATCCCAAGACTGTTTATTCGTTGTCACCTGGTGACTGGAGGAAAAAATAATCAAACGAATAGATTCACCATTGAGACGTAAGTCTTTATCAATTTTTATCTATTTTTTGACATTTTAAATGACAATAGAAAGCAATCGCGATTGTGATGTTTGATATTTATTTTTCGTAAAGAATGTTCATCAACTCTGATAACTATTGACAATTCGAACGACTTGGGAACTTTGGGAATAGATATTACAGTATTTGTTGAGAGGTTTTTTTAAAACAATTAAATCGAAAGAATTGTAGATGTGAAAACGAACTGTCACATTAGAAATTAAATTTCAATTCGAATGTCAACTCAATGGGATAAATGTCAAAAAAAAATTTCAACTCTAAAATTGTTTTCAAAAATTTGAAATTCATGTGAAATTATGAGCAACTGAAGGTTGATATTTTAAACATTTTTCTCTCCATTTCCGAGGGTGCAGAGCAATGCCAAAATTTTTGCATCCTAAAAAACTTAATTTTACAATATTTTGAAACAGAGTTAGAAATATTTTGAATATTTAAATATTTTGATGATAGAGACATTTTTTTGACAAATTTGAGAAAACAAAAGAAATTAGGCCATGTGCTGAATGTTTTATTTATTTAAAAAAAAAAAACGAAAAATGTCACAAATTAACCAGTGACCATTATTTACGAAAAACTTGTACAGTGATATTTAAATATTTTGAAATCTATTTTATAATCGAATAAAAATTAAACCAAATCATTTAGAAGGAGAGTTGCTAATGTTGATTTTAAAACACAGATTGTCTCTAATCGGGAGAAAAAACAAACACCGGATAAATCGAAAAATGGAGAAATTGGAGAACCAGGGAAGTCGTGGCTCAAAGAGACGGAGTCGAGGAGTGGTGGTAGCAACGAACGCAGAAACAGGAACGCAATGTGTACAGGTGGTGGTGCGTTGTCGTCCGATGGACGAAAAGGAGGCTGTGAGGGGTTATTCAAGAGTGGTTGAAGTAGTGCCATCGCGAGGAGTCGTCGAAATAAGAAATCCACGAGAAGATCCAAGCCGTGACAGCGTCAAAGTGTTTACGTTTGACGCTGTGTACGATTGGAATTCGAACCAGGCTGAATTGTACGAAGAAACAGTGAGACCTTTGGTCTCGTCGGTATTGGATGGATTCAACGGTACGATATTTGCTTATGGGCAAACAGGAACCGGAAAAACGTACACGATGGAAGGAACGAAAAACGATCCGGAACGTCGAGGAATAATTCCTCGAAGTTTCGAGCATATATTCAATCACATAGGACGTTCAGAGAACATGCAATATCTCGTTAGAGCGAGTTACTTGGAGATTTATCAGGAGGAAATACGAGACTTGTTGCATCTGGATCAGACATTGCGTTTCGAATTGAAAGAAAAGCCTGAGAGCGGTGTTTTCGTAAAAGATCTGTCATCCGCGGTGTGCAAGAGCGCGAGTGAGATACAACAGTTGATGAGAACCGGTAATCAGAATCGTACGATAGGAGCGACGAATATGAATGAGCACAGTTCACGTTCCCACGCAATATTTTTAATAACGATTGAAATGAGTTCGATGGGCGATGAAGCAGGTGGTATAAGAGTAGGACGTTTGAATCTCGTCGATCTTGCTGGTAGCGAGAGACAAAGCAAAACTGGATCTTCTGGTGAACGTTTGAAAGAAGCGAGCAAAATAAATCTCAGTCTTTCGGCTCTTGGCAACGTGATATCGGCGTTGGTCGATGGTAAAACGACTCATGTACCTTATCGAGATTCAAAATTAACGAGACTCCTTCAAGATTCATTGGGTGGCAATTCCAAGACTATTATGGTCGCGAATATCGGTCCGGCTTCTTATAATTACGACGAAACACTGACGACTCTCAGATACGCAAATCGTGCGAAAAATATAAAAAACAAACCGCGTATCAACGAGGATCCGAAGGATGCGCTTTTGCGTCAATATCAGGAAGAGATAAGTCGATTGAAAGAGAAATTAGCGATGAAGGGCCCGGGCGTTTCTCGAAAACGAGGAAAACAACGAGGAAAAAAAATCACAGGTACGGAGGATTATCTCGAGTCCGAATCCGAAGCGGAAGACAGTCGCGACGACAATAAAATGAGTGAGAACGACAAAAAATTAATAGCCGAACAGATAAAAGCTGAGAAACATGAAACCGAGTGTCTCATACAAAGAATCACTGATCTCGAGTCGAAAATGTTGTGCGGTGGTAAAAACATTGTTGATCATACTAACGAACAACAACGAGCTCTGGAACAACGTTCAGCTGAGATTGCCGAGAGGAAGAAACGCGAAGTCGAGATGCAACAAAAGTTGGAGGACGAAGAAATGACGACTATTGGAGTACGAGAAACTTACACGACTTTGCAACAGGAAGTCGATGTTAAATCACGCAAATTACGCAAATGTTACGCTAAACTTCAAGTTTTGAAACAAGAACTCGAGGACATTAACGAAGAATTTAATCGAGACAGAAGAGACCTCGAACAAACGCAACACGAATTGATGAAGGAACTCAAGCTCAAGTATCTGATTATCGATAATTTTATTCCTCATGAAGATAAACACAAGATATTGTCGCGTGTTAGATTCGACGATGATGAGGATTGTTGGATCGTCAAAGAAACAACTCCCGAAACCGTTGAAACCATCAAAAGACCAATTTCCGTACCTGGTTCACGACGTCCTGTCACCGAGTACGCAAAAATCGCACTTGCAATGGGTCGTGGATATCGTTACGCTGGTGAAAATATTTTGAATCTTGAATTGGACATGCCAGCTCGTACAACTTTGGATTATCAAGGACCAACGATCGCGCCAACCATTCAGGCTGTTCTTGAAGAAGCTCTCAGAGACGAAGGCGATATTGACGTTGACGCCTCCAACGCCAGGCTACGACCGAAACCTCGAATTCCATCAGCCAGAACAGCCACAAGGCCCAAAAGCGTTGGAAAAATTCCTCAAATACCAGCGCCAGTTTATCCAAAAACAAGGGGACTCGTACCCAAGTAGAATAATATTTAATACGAAGTTTACATCGTTGGGACGGAATTTCTTTTTTTTTTTTCAATACTCAACATTTCTATGCACTTTTAGGCATTTTTTTTCTCTATTTTAGGTTAAGTAGAGCTCAAAAATGTTGACTATTTGAAAATTCGAAATTTCGAAAGTAATAATATTTTTTTTGCATTCCAACGATGCAAACTTCGATTCTATTATTTAATAAACAATGCTAAAACGTTGTACCAACTGTACATATATCTATTATTATCAGCGTAATTCGAATGCTTTAATATTTATTTATATGTTTTTTTTCTTCATAGTACCATTATCTCGTTGTAGATGCTTTTTTTTTAATTATCAATCTAGTCAATGTCTCCAACGAATGATAATTTCACCTACCAATAAACAATTTTTTTTTTGCCATTAAGAATGCTTCGTTTATTTTCTTTCCTGAACTCTCAATTTTTCGTCGAAACCTCTAATATCCCTTGCAATTAATTTGCGCTAATTCGCTTTTCTCTGTACATGAAAATTTTGAACTCTATAACACAAATCATTGTGTATCAAAATATAAAATAGCCTATTTCGAAAAAAGTATCTCTGTATTTTCGTGTTCAATTACACGACAAAATAAAAAAATTTGAATTGAAAAATGTCTACTGCATAAAGATTTTCTGTGCTTTCTTAAGGGGTTATATACAGTTGGAAGGCCAAAAAAACTCGTTTTTTTAAGAATTTTTTCCGGATAGGGATTTCATTTGACGAGGAAAAGCATAAGGAAGTAAATGGAGTGTCATCTTTTAACTCTTTATCGCAATTTTTTATTTAACAAAATATTGCTTCAGATAGCTCCTGTGATTGATCTCCTGTAGGTCCTCTAAAAAAAGGCGTCTTGCAGTGAGCATGAAATCTCCCGTTTGGATCAGCTGAAATTAAAAAACCAAAGAGATTTGTTTAGTGGACAGATAAATGCTGGGATTGGACGAAGGAATAGTTGGAATTTCCAATTTTGATGAAATGACGGCTCCTCAAAGACGAAATTTCAATTTTTAACCGAATTTTGGTCGTTCAATGGTTCAAAAAAAATAGAAATAATTTTCGGAAATCTTACTCCTTCGTCTAATCCCAGTAGAATATATCTGAGAAAGTTGTGTTAAAATTGCAGACCGATCGGTTGAGCCATCTTTGAGAAATCGTGCTCACCGACTTTGAAAACATCGTTTCGAGATAAACGCGTTCAAAGTTTCATAAGTAGTGAACACATGGATAAAAATTTTTTTTTACAACTTACAAGGAGTCATCTATTCCAGGGCCATAAGAAGTTCCCTCTGCATCATCAGCAGCTTCCAAATTGTCGAATTGCAGTCGTCGGCGAACCATTCTTCCTTCGCGCGTGCGCTCATGCGCTCTTAAAATAGAGATCGCGACGCGCTCTGCATCCTGTTTTTCGGCATAGGCATGGGCATTGGGCCCAATCGATAGATCCAGTGCACTCATATAATATAATAGTGATGCCGTACCTTCATTAAAGGTGCCGGCTGCCATGTGAGCTGCTATTTCCACTATTTTTGAACCATTAGGAATTATTTTCGGTGTGATTTTCCAAATCAACTGATTATAGCTTTCGTTGTTATTTTGTGTGAAACCACCAACACATCTTTCAAGCAACTTTTCATTGCTCAGATCCGTGTAGATCGGAAACAGAGCGTCAGCAACATCTTGTGGAAATGGAGAATAATCGTGTTTATAATCCGATAATTTATTCGAAGCTCGCGCTCGCTGCCAACAACACCATGACTCAGTTCCGACCGGGCATCTTTCGTGTTGAGGATTTTCATCTGTTGAACAATAATGGTAATATGTTGCCCATATTGCATTATACATATTGTCAACGGAATCACAGTGCCTCCTGATTGCCAAGCCATAATAAACAGTCAATTTATCGATCAGTTTGGCTGTGAGCTTTCCTTTTCCACCAAGTACTTTTTTTTGCATTTTTTTCCCACTTTTATTTACAGTCATCTCGGTATTTTTTTTGACACAGTCTCGGAGTCGTGAACCCATTCTTTTTTGAACGTGTCCAATACATTCTTTTTTTACCACTTCGTTGTTTCCGTAAGGCACAGCTTTCAAAATCCCAGAGTAGGTTTTCGAGTCACCGTCGCCGATGTAATTTTTGTATTGGACGTTAAATTTTTCCATTGAACGCTTGAACATTTCTACGATCGCATCGACTTCCATTTTTCCTGAAGAACCGTTAAGATTCGCAGCACAAACATCTTTGTGTTCGTCATACCATTCGTTGTACTCTTCAGTGTCGATTTTTTTTTTCCAAACCTCGCATTGTTTGCAGTACGAACTTTTCACGACGATATCGATAATTTTCCCCGTATAATAACCGATCAGTGATGTTACTCCGTATAAAGAAGTAAACCCTCGTTTTTTCCAGGTTCCATCGCCAGATATTGTCAATTCTTCACAGTTTCCATCGCCTCGATTTTGAGCAGACGCTTCTTTTTCTTCAGCACAAGCTTTTTCGAAAAGTTTTTCGGTGGCCATTTGCGTGCATGAATGAATATTTTTGACGATCAAATCGTACGTAGCTTGCATCACAAAAGGTGGCATGTCCATCAATCCACAAAATTTCGCTGCACCTTTCAATCCTATTCCGAGAGTTCTCATCACAAATAAAAATCGTCTGTTTATCGCGTAAGAATGTTTGATGAAAGGACAAGAGTTTATGGCTCGAGGATCGCACTTATCACACAGAATGACGATTTTAAAACCGAGTCCTCGTTGTGCAGCCGTTTGAAATTGCACTTTTCCTTTGCAAGTTTTACACTGGACGTATTCACTTATCGCTGCGAAGACCGTTATAAAATTGAAAATGCGATATTCAATGGAGGAATCACGAGGAACTAAGATCTTCTGATTTTTCAATTTTTTCGCGGATGTACTGAAGCTACTTTCATCGGCCTCGACTGTTTTTGGATTTTGTACGATTGTTTTCGCTTTTTCCCTCTTGAAATTTGCGTCTTGTCGGATAGTCTCCGTTGTCTGGTACACTTGTAAGGCATTTTTATTCGCAAAACTACGAAAACGGAGTAAAATTTGAACGCGCGACTTTACACTGTGGCAGAGCTGGTTCGACTGACAAAATTCCTTTCTTCGGTATAAGAAATGACTACGCTTAGCTCTCGCATATACCATGTATGCAAAAACAATGAAAAGGGTCACCTCAGGCACGCGGGCCACAACAACCGCTGCCGCTCGGACCGTTCGGAGCGCGCTTACTTTGTAATGCTCCAAGCGTCCTTTCAAGTACGCATGTATCTCTACGAATATTTGCCGTATCGCTTTGAAAATTTCAGAGAATCTATTTGAATATATGTAGACTCCAAAAATGCAACATAAAAAATCCATTTTTTGAAATTTGAAATTAATCATAAAATAGCATATAACTCCGATATTACTTGCTGGATTAATTTGAAATTTTCAGAGAATGTACTCAAATGTATGTACATTCTGAAAATGCCATAAAAAAAAAATCGATTTTCTGAAATTTCCAACTGTATATAACCCTTTAAAAGTTAACTATTGTGATCTACGAATTACTGCTCGTGTGAAAAATTGCACACGTGCACAATTTTTCGATTTGACTTTATTCGATCATTTTTTTGAGAGAATCTCATAACTTTTTGTTTTTGCGAAAGGGTTTTTGAGTTTAATCACTGTTTGTGGTTTGTTTTTAGAGTGGGCTTGTTTTATAAATTTTGTAAGGATTTGGTTTTTCGGAGAAATGCTTGTGATATTTTTTTAGGAAAATGTGTCTTAACTTTTTATGAAGATTTGTTTTTTAAGGGTTTTTTGTGACGAGGGATTTTTACAGGTGACGACGATTTGTGAGTTTTAGTAACGTTTTGTATTTGACTTGTTCGAGAGAGGACCCTCCCATAACTTTTTATGGGGTATTCTTCTTTGGTATTTGGAGGGAGGATTTTTTACCTGATTTCGTTTCCCCAAAAATCAAGCGTGTTGCGAAGAGAGGGGGAATGGAAAAGAGGAATGTTGCGTTGCTCGCGCATGGCGGACAACTCACGACAATACAAAGTTTAATTTTTCCGCAAATAGATAAATAAAAAACAAATTTGTACTGTATAAAATGCACCGGAAAAGCCATCAGTAATTATGATTAAATACGCGAGTAATTAACATGTCAAATTTGAGACTCAGTGATGCCTGGTTTAGAAGGAAGAATTTGGTACGACACGAGTCCATCTGCGCACGGCCTAATGTCCGATGGAGTCACCTCCGAGCAAGTGAAAAAATTCTTTTTCACATCTCGACGTTCACGCGACGAAGAAGACGAGGATTCTTTGGAAATTTATATTCCTGAGGTCAGTTTCATTTCATATTATCGTTTTAACAATAAAGTCTCATTGTCAATCGTTTTAGTAAGTAGAATTATCGATCCTACTGGTGTTACGCAAAGTTGTTGGTTATGTCGACATACATTTTTTATCGCCCCTTGAATTCCCGTTCTTGAAACGTGAAACAAAAATCTAATCATTTTTACCCAGATAGCAAAACGTACAATTCGCCATAATATAGATATAATATTAGCACGCAATAGTATGGCGTACTCTGATTATACTAGTACCGTACTGTTACTTGGCTATCTGGGTAACGTAATACCAATTTCTTAAAAATGGATCAATTATTCATATTTGCACAACTGCCGGAAATTTAATTTTGATGAGTAATGCAGTCAGTGGATATTATCGTTATTATCCCTCCGTTACACGCGTCGTGAGCAAAACGCCGCTTTTTTCTTTTTTTTTTTTTTTTTATAGTAATAACCAAAAAATGGTAAATGATACATTTCTGGAATTTTCATGAAGTTTTCTATGGTGTTTCGCAGAACGTATGTGCTTGTAATGATTTAACTCGTGGTGTAATAAAAGCTCCTACAGTTGATCATAAAATTTACAGTTTTTTTGGCACGTGTAATGGAGGATTATTGTTATTATTTTCCTGTATGATGTCATGTGCATTTGTAGTTAGAAGTTTCAATATTTACTTTTCAGGGTGTTTTGTGAAAAGGTTTATAATTTTTGGATTTTCACTTATATCTTTGCAGAAAAAAAACATGTAATTCTCTTCAAAATATAATTTTTGATATGTGAAAGGATTTGTTTAATAATATATTATAGTTTTTCATTTTTAAATAAGAATTGATAGACCAAAATTTCGGCTTATTAAACATCACCTCTTAACCAGAGTAATAACGGAATAAACAAATCGTGATGAAATTAATATGAAACTCCTTCAAGGCTGTTTTCTTCCAAACGAAAAAAGATTCATCCAAATTGGTAAACCTGACAAAAAGTCATACGATCAGATAAACTGGTTGAATTAAGAACCTTCTTTTTTTTTAACTCCGTTATCAAGAATATTGTTTAAAAAGTTTCTAAACGTATCAAGTTTTCAATTGACAATTTCTAAAAAACTTTACGTACAAAAATGCTCAGATAAAACGAGCAATTGTATGCATTTTCAAAAGAAATTTACAAAAAGAACTAAAACCTCAGATATGCCATAAAACGCTGAATTTCTACTTAAAAAAACTCAATTACTGAACTAGCAATTGGGCAAAAGGAAAATGGAAAAAAATCTTATCAATTAATGCACTTTGTGTTTTTAAAATTTCAGCTATTACAAGCGAGTTACAGCTTTTATACATGGCCATCGGCTCCGGTACTTGCTTGGTTTTTGTGGGAGCACAGAGAGGACTTAATAGGGAAAAGAGTTTTAGAACTCGGTTCTGGAACAGCATTACCAGGAATATTAGCGAGTAAGTGCGGAGCGCACGTGACCTTGAGCGATTCTGCAAGTTTGCCTCGTAGTTTGCAGCACATAAGGCGGAGTTGCGAGCTAAACGGAGTATTATCGCAGGTGAAGATCGTCGGGATAACCTGGGGAATTTTCTTGTCCGGTTTGTTCGCAGTTGGTCCTCTTGATTTGATTCTGGGTTCGGATTGTTTTTACGAGCCAGCAGTCTTTGAAGAAATAATCGTAACGGTTGCATTTCTCTTGGAGAGAAATTCCAACGCCAAATTTCTTTGCACTTATCAGGAGCGCAGCGCGGATTGGTCGATCGAGCATTTATTGACCAAGTGGGGCTTGGCTTGCAATCATATTTCACTGGCTGGTCTGGGAGAAGATTCGGGCATAAATATTCACGATTTAATGCAAGATCACACGATCCATTTGTTGGAAATCCGAAAAAGAAGTTAAATTGAAAATTTAATTATTGTCATGGCTTCAGCAGCAAGAAACTTACACAAACTTTACATCGGCAATTTGCCATGGACTATTGGCAATATGGACCTCAGACAGTACTTCTCCAAGTTTGGACACATTAATAATGCAAAAGTTATGTTTAATCCTAAGACTGGTATAAGCAGAGGTTTCGGTTTCGTCGAGGTAGCTGACAAACAAACTTACGAGTCGATTCTGAGTCAGTCGGTACACCAGCTCGACGGTAAAATGGTTCTCGTAAAACAGGGTAACGAATAAAAATATCCACTGTCAGAATTTTCTTATCGTGTTGATATACAATCGAATTAGCGATTTACAAATAGCGTTTAACAAAAACAAAATAAGCAAAATAAACATACTGAACTAGGGAGATTTGCGAATAAATAGAAATGGATAATTCAGAGATAAACGAGACGAGCGAACTGGAGGAAACATTTTCCAGAGCAGCGAATCATCTTCAAACTCTTGTCGCTGAACTGGATACGGGTCAGTTGTTGGGTTTTTATGGATTGTACAAGCAAGCGACCGTCGGAAAATGCGACACACTGCGTCCAAATTGGTATCAGACTCGGGCAAAACACAAGTGGGAGGCTTGGAAGAATTTGGGCGAAATGAGCAAAGAAATCGCGATGGAAAATTATATTCGAGCTGTTGGTAAACTCAATCCTACATGGGAGCAAAATTCAAAAGCTGGAACGAGATCCTGGGTCACGGTTAGTACGATGCCAAATATGGACGAGGAACTGCAAGATTCGGATAAAACTCTTCTCGATTGGGTCAAGGATGGCAACGAGGATAAAGTTTTTGAAGCCCTTTCAACCGACCGTTCGAGCTTGAATGATTCCGATGAGAATGGAATGATGCCGATTCATTGGGCTGCTGATCGAGGCCAAGTTGGAACTTTAAAACGCCTCGTTGAAGCTGGTGCTGACTTAAATGCTCAAGATCTCAATGGACAAACTGCTCTACATTACGCAGCTTCTTGCGCTCACATCGAAGTCGTTCAATATTTATTATCACTCGGAGCTAAGTCACTGAAGGATAACGACGGTTTGACACCAAAGGACGTTGCTTCCGAAGGAAAAGCGTTGCAACTTATCGTAGAGATGTTTTAAGACTACAACTTCCTGCATTTCTGTAACCTATGAAAATAAATAATACAAACTAAAATAGTAAATACTTTGTATTTGTCATATTTGTATCTTGTACGATCGATAAAAGACGTTGAACTACAGTCGGTTATCCAATTATTACCGCTATTTGCATTAAGGATGAATTCCTCATATTAATATGTTAATTATTTTATTCCATGAAGATTTCAGTGCTCGGCGGGTCGCGAAAAATCTGAAAAAATGTCGTCATCCTTAAAACGTTACGAACATTGACATACGATAATAAAATTAATAATTTTTTTTTTTTAATCGTTCAACAATTAATCAAATGATTTTTTCATCGTTTTTATTGATTTTCTAAAATACTTGCGAATTTTTTCTTTTTTTTCTTTAACTTCCGGATTTCGACTTTTTTTCTGAAGGCGGTATTTGAAAAACTATTCATTCAGTGCCTCAGAAATTTTGTATAAATGATGTTGAACATTTTTACAATAAAAACGTGCAATATTCGTAATTTTTTATGAATTTTTTAAGTTTCTCGGAAGAATTAAAAAAAGGGAACAATCTAAAAAATTTATATGCATTTGGCTAAATCATCAAACTCATTTTCGCATAACGAAAAGAAATTTTTTTTTTTAGAATATTTTGTTTAAACACTAGGTTAATAACTTGCAAATTGAAACAAATTAATTATTCGTACAAAAAAAAACTGAAAACAAATATAATTTTACAAATTATCTCTTTAAATCAGTAAAGAAACATTTTATTTATGTACAGATAAATCCTCTAATACTCCAATGTACTCACAGCCCTAAGTCTTTACTTAGGTAAATGCGTGCTTTTCACGTAGGCACACACTCGTTTTGTTTTGTTTTTATCAAATTTTTTGATCGTTCTTTCCACGCATGCATATACACACACAGACAGACGTTAACAATTCGCTCAACGGAAAGTTCCGGCGCACACAAATCAAGAGACATGGCATTTTTTTAATGCAGAAAATAAATTCGGAATAACAGTACTGTATATGCGTTTTTCAAACTTAGCATTTTGCAGAATGACGTTATCTTTCATTATAAAAAAAAACTTCAACGTAACACGCGTATAAAAATGCATTTTTATAAATGTACAATTTTGTTTATAAAAAAAAATCTAATGAATAAACGTGAATGCTCATAGCCCTCGTAAAAATAATTGAATTTTTTTTTGTTTTCCGTTGTCGGGATCACTATACACGATCAGCGCTAAAATTATCTGTAACGCAGTTTCGAATTTTTCTGTTTTTCGCGACATTTAAAAAAAAACGATATCAATTAATTTATCCATTAATTTGTTTTTTTTCCCCCCTCAATCTTCGTCATGTAAATTATCAGGCATTTGTAAACGTGTCAATAACGAGCTCCAGTCTCGCGTTGTTCAAACGCCATAATTCCTTCTTTTTTTTATTAATTTTTTTTTAACCCTGCAACGATTCTCGCTGAATATCACATTTGCCATTTCGTAATCTCCGAATTACATAACGTCAGAATACAAAAAGAAAAAAAAAATAATTATAATCGTGACTGGCTAAAAGTTGAACGGCAGCACAATTTCGTAACTTCGAAAAAGAATTATTTCCTATTTAAACTGTGCGCTGAATCGCGTTGCATTTTTTTTTATCATTAAAACGGAGATCGTAGGGCAATCTTTTATTTTCTTATTTTTTACAAGAAAACTCCTCGTTTACTTTCGTACGTTTACATTCGCTTAATCGGTATAAGAAAAATAGCTGCGCTGTGTAAAAAAGAAATGCCAAGGCCGAAAGGACGAGAGAGGAAGAGAGCGAACAAAATCTTTTCTCTCGTTCCTGACGTTATACTTCGTATATTTATTATATATATAAGAAAATTTCAGAAGACCAATTAGTATCGATCTTCTAAATGAGGTAAAATAAAAATTAAAAGAAACAACGGATAAAAACGAGAAATAAAAAATGTCGCTCAATTCCAAGGCATCCCGAAAAAATGGGTAGGATTGAAAAATCGAGTTGTTCAATTGTCACGTTACTCGTGGAGTAATTTGCCTTTTCTTTGACTCGCAAAAAGAGCGTTTGTTCGTTAATTGCCTTTTGTTTTTTAAAATCGAAATAAAAGAAGTGAAAATTTGAGTAATTGAAGAAAAATTCAAAGATTGGTGCTTTCGTGATTGCTCTTCGTACGTCCTCCGGTCGGTGGTGGTGGTGGCGGTGGCTGTGGTCGAGGTGGTCTTTGGACGACACGCGGTGAAGCGGGAGTTTGATGCTGCGGTGACTTTTGAACGATAACCGTTTCCGTTTGTGTTTGAACGTCGATGATATTACCCTCCGAGCGTGTTCTCGCATGAACCTTGGCGTGTTCAGGCATATCGGGTCTCGGTGGTTTACCAGGACGTTCGTTCGAGACAGACATCATCGAGGTTGGACGACTGCCGACGCTCGGACTTCTCTGCAAGTTCGAAGAAGCCGTGCCGTTTCCATTGCTCTCAAACGACGGGTTGAAAGCAGTTTTTGTTCCGCGCACTTGTATTATACTGACCTGTTGTTTGTCGACCGAATAAACGTGAGCCCTCTCCAAGGTTAGGGGCTGCATCGGGCATCTCAGTATTATTATATGTCCATTTCTACTTTTTTATTCATTTTCATTTATTTTATTTTATATTTGCTTTACGCTTTTGTGTTTTGAGGTTTTATTCACATGCTGGGAATATTTATGACGTGATATTTTTATGCAAAGGGCGGGTTCAACTTACCCCGGAATCGCTATCTAAGTTTACATCGTTACTGTGTCTCGTGGAAGACTGTTGTTGCTGCTGTTGCGTTCTTACGAGACTCGTCGGACGAACCAACGAAGCTGGTCGCTCTGGGATCGCCGGCTTCACGTTAACACCTCCCGAACTCGAACTCGTGCCCTCGCTTTTGTTTCGCAACTCTACTCCTTCCTCTGTGAACATTTAAAATCTTTACTGAATCAACGGTCCAACATTATTGGTGAAATTATCAATTGTAGGATTACACACATTATAAATTATTAGTTTGTGAATAGGAATATACGGCTCGCATAATTATCGTCGAAAAATTCCAATTAAATATTGTTTTTATTAAATGACTATGGAATAGTCACAATATTTAAATATTTCGGAAGCAAAATGTTGAGGTTTCTTACCAGAATTTTGGTGTGTCGAATTAGCCAAGTTTCTCGGTGCAGCGACAGGTTTTCTTCTCCTCTCCAAAGTGGAGGGTTTCTCAGCGGGAAGGGGTTTGGGTTTGATGGCAGAATTTTCGGTGATTTGTTCGATATCGGGATTGTTCTTGACATGTGAATTGGTGAAATTGTCTCGTAAATCAAGAGCCTCGAATCCTATGGGAGCCATTGTGGTTTCAGGATCACGAGTATTTTTGTCGGGTTCGATATCGAGTTTTTGTGATTCTTGACTGGCTTGAATCGACGTTTCAAAATTAGTCTCGTTTTCTTCGCTCGCTGGAATATCGTTTTTCGTTAAAGCTTCCGTTGTCGGAACTTTAACGTCGCGTTCCAATTTTTCCGTTGGTTTTTCCGTATGCAACTCCGATTGAAGGTTTATTAGCTCCGCGTTAACTTCGTGCTTTTGAGATTTGTAAGTGTGACGATTCAAAGTCGATGTTGTCAATGGACGCGGCGGTTTGTCCGGCGCCGGTGGCGGCTTGTCCTCGTTTCTTCTCTCGTTTTTGTCCGGTGTACCACTCGGTGGCGTCGGCGCTGGTTTATTTTTTCTTCTTGTTGCTGGTTTTGGACTTCCCTGCGGTGGACTCTCGCCGTGATCGCTCAAACTACTGTTAGAAACGCAACGTCTCATACCCACCACTATTTGCTCGTCGTTGCCATTCTGGATACCTATACGATACCTGTAATCCAAATCCCGATCGAAATCAATGTCACCGGGAAAAAACCAATCGGAGTAAGTCACCAGCTGATCGACGATTAGACTAGAGTTGTTCGCCGTACTCATGTTCATCCTGTAAATAAATCAAAATATCTCAACATTGATTATGAGCTACGAAATCAACATTTTTTTGTTTGTCACACAAATTTTGTTTTTTCAGTGCACCTTTTACTTTCTCTTTGAAATATTTCATTGAGCACGCAACTTTACTAGTGATTCTGGGAAAATTTTCAATAGCAGACAAGAAATTTCGTATTCATTTCATTAACCGGAGATCCCTACAACGGGGTTAAAAACGAGCCCATTTTTTTTAAAATAAAAAACTTCTATTTTACTTTTTTTTCGAAACTGCTTTTGGTATTATGGAGTTATCATCATCAAATGTTCATCAAATGCGACTTTATCATACACCATTCTCTCCGTTATAAAAAAACGAAGGGAATGGTGTATAATTAAACTTGATTATCGCATACGAGGAACATTTTATGCTAGAGAGAAGATTGGGGTCGTTTTCGACTCCGTTGTGGGGTTTACGTTCGGAAAAATAGATTGTAGAAGTCGAAGGGTTAAAACTAAATTAAAACCTGAAGACGTTGAAAGAACTACCAGTTTAAATTTCTGCTGAATTAACTAACATTTGAAAATCTGCATTCGCTTCTGGATCGTGGACAATTGTTAATGAATTAACACAAAAGCAAATAATACGTTAAAACATGAAAACTTTTAAACTTACACCATAGTATTCGAGTCTTCTTGAGGACTCCAGATAAGATTCGGGGCAATAACAATCGCGATGTTTTGGGGCGACATTTTATTGACATCTTGATTCTTCGTTAGGACAGCTAGAAATTTAATTAGGAACCTCAAATTTTCCAAATTGGCTGGTGGCAATTTGTGTAGCACCTCCCATAAAGCACGTAACCTCGACTCTATTTGTGTTATTTTTGACGCTGCCATCCATTCAGGATATAATCTGCGAAAATGATAAAAATACGAATCAATATTTCCACATAATAAAATTTTATTATATTAAAACAAATTCTATTTGAATTTTTTTTAATGTCAAAATATTCGTTGAATTTTGTATTTTTATTAAAAATAATATTTATTCCCCTTGAACAGTATATATCCTTCATTGAAAACTCTGAAATAATTCAAGGTGGCATAAGTTGCGATACTTTTCGACGTACATCTTTTTATTATACCGAACGAATGAGTTTTGATCGCTCAATTAGATTGCATTATTATCACATTAAGCGTATTACTATGAGTAATCTTGAACCGTGTGTTCGTGTATTCATATGTATATATTTATATTTATATATAAATGCTTGGAGGTTGGTGAGAGTAAGTGGAAGAGACCCGAGGTCAAATCAATTCGGACGTTGACTCGTACTTACAAGTACTCTCGACCCAGCAATTTATCGTACGTACCGCAATAGAGCCTGCCTTTCCACTTATTTATTTGTTTCTGCGCGGATTTATGTTCCATTTTTTTCGTTTCTCATAACCAAATGTTGCTTTCAATATTTGCACTCGAAACGTTGATTAATCGTTTTAAAGTTGCAGAAAAACAAAGAAAAAACTAATAAAAATGCACGAAATACGTTTTTTTTTTTTCAATTCATTCACTTACTTGTAAGTGAGCAGAGGTTCCGGCAATTCTCGGAGATAAGATTTGAGAGCACCAGCTACTATATGCGGATCCTTGTATTCGAGTGCCGCAGGAAGAGTCAGACAACAAGCATCGAGACTGAGCTTTATTCGACGCAATTTCGAAGCACCTCCGGCTATCCTAAAAAGTCCCTCTTCCTCCATTCCAAGTCTAAGAAGCGCCGAGACGCACAATTGTATCGGCAATGCTATTTTTCGATTCGTCACTCGGAGATGTTCCTCGAGAGGATAACCGTACACAGGTTTCATCTCATTGTCATCTAAAATCAGTTAAAATTACATATTAGTCACAATTTATGACGTAATAAAACAATCTTTCGTTAACCCGTCAATGGTCATGCTATGAGACTTTTCTTCACACTTATATTAAAACGATGATTACTCGAAAATTTCAAACCGCATAAGCATTTGAAATTTTTTTTTATCTTCACCAAATTTATTCTTCTATATGATAGAAGAGTTAAAAAAGATTTTTGAATTTTTGTTTTTGTATTTTTTGAATTATTATTTTTTAGTTTTTAGTGTCAATTATCGTTGTATTTATGGTTTTTGAAAAATAAAAATGTTTAATAGCCACAATCACTGTAGCGAAATTGTTTTCAAGTTCCTATTTATCAAATTAAGCACTTGAAACTATACATGTGAGAAAATCTCTCATCGCGCGACCAATGTTTAAAGTGTACGTAGCGCGACCGCTGACGGATTAATTTCGTATCATTTGACAAAAAATTTTGGCAGAAAAATTATATATTAGTCACAATTTATGACGTAATAAAACAATCTTTCATTCATTTCAAATCTTCTGGCAAAAATGGACTTTTCATGACTCAACTTTTTTCTAGTTTATATTATTTGATGAAAATCTTACTTATGTAGCTCTCGAGTCCTGGTATAAGATCCGCCAAACAGTGTAAGGCACTTTCGTGATATGCACGTTGCAATTTCACATACTGTATTATTGTTTGAGCCAGTTCCGTTTCCCGCGACATCAGCTGAAACATTTCTGCTGCAAGTTGATCCCGACATTGTTCGACTCTCGCTTCTGCTTCTTCAAGCTCTTCTCGCAAACTGTCCACTTTTGTAGCCCCTGTACCTGCGATATTGGATGAAAAAATGCGACAATTAAAATGTGAATGAAACTGAATTTATAAAATTTTTTAAACAAACCTTTTGCAGGGTCAAATAATTAATTTTATATCGGGAAAAATAATACTTCAGTAATTAAGAAATCTTTCAAGTCTCCGAATTGTTTGATTCTGATTTTTTTATTGTGAAAATTGTTTGGATTTGTTTGATTTACTATTGAAAAATATTCACAATTTTTCCGAAATTAATTGATCATTTATCGTCATTTTTAAAAGATTTGTAATTGAGGAAGATTTAAGAAAAAAAAATGTTTTACCTCCTCCGCTGTGTTTATTGGCCTGTTGATAGCGCGTTCTAGCGCTATCCATATCCAAAGTGAGACGAGCAAGATTTCTTTTGTGTTTCACGATATTTGGCACAGCGGTTTCAAGTATGTGGTGCAAAGGCGCAGCGACGTACTGTTCGACTTTTGCTTCGTGGTCTACTGTTTCGTTTGCCAGAGCAACTTGCGCTCTGCCGCATTCGTTCAAAGCAAAACTCAATAAACCGTCCTCCGATACGTTCTCCAACATCGTTTGTCCGAGTATAAATTCGGGACATTTTTTCTGTAGACATACGAGTGACCGAGATTGGTTCGGTATTTTTATTTGGACTTGTTTACGATTGTAATAAAATTGAGGAAAATTTCCTCACCAATCGTTTATCTTTGTACGCTGGATCCTGGATTGTCGTGAGACTTTGAGGCGTGCCAAGACGTTTGCTTAAACCGGTTAACGCCGATTTGATCTGCTCTACGTGTTTATCCGCAGCTTGCAAATCATCCGTCAGTACCTCGGTCTTTCCAGCTCTAGAAAATCATTTTACAATGGTTTTTAAAAAATTGTCTCTAAAATGAATTCCTCGAACAAACAATTACATCGAAAAAATATACAATAGAAAAATTTTCTTGACAGGAAATCTGTTGAAACATAAAATATCGATGAATATTTAATTTGAAGAAAAATAAAATTCATTAAACAAAGTGTTACAATTAAAATTGTGTACCAAAAATTGCTTTTGTTTTTCTCGCTGTAATGACAATAGCTTTTGAAACAAAAATATGGACAGTGACTGAATTAACGACGTGTTCAATTATCTCTTAATCTCGTATGATTCATTGTTGACTCTATGAAGATTGCCAAAAGCTACAAATGATCTTTGAACATTTTTCCCCTTGAGATAAGCAAAATGGCAGAATATTAATCAAAGCAGTACCAAATACAAATAAATCGTTTTTCAAATTGGTATAAAACATTCTTAAATAATTATTCATGGCTCGATTAAAATTGTATAAAATCAACATTTTTTTTGACCAGGCAAATATTGTTTTCTTTATTTTATTGTTGAGTGTTTAATTATTCTTATTTTGCCCAGTGACCAAAGTTCTTAAGCTGAAGGCAAGAAATAGACCAAAAATAATGTGGAGCTACAAGAATAGACCGGGTCAAGAATTTTTTTTGTCACTATGCACAAAAAATTTTTTTCAAATATTAATTGTGATATTAGAATTTTTTTAAATTTATTCACAAATTGTTTTGTGTCTCATAATGACGAATAATTTTTAGAGTTATCGAATCGAAACTCGCAGATTTTTTTTGATAACCCATCATTTTTTAAATTAGTAAATTCGTTACAAAAATTTCAAAGCCTTGATGGATTTCGTTTCAATCGTTAAAATTCGTGATTGACACATTCCATTATCAATTAGAGATCGAAACTCGTAAAGATGATTCGTGTAGATAATAATTACGATTGTACCTGGAGAAAGTTTGATCGGCGAGCTGTTTCACCCTAAAAAAGCCCTTCTTCATGGCTGAGCTGTTTTTTCTCTTCTACACGGTCACAATGACCGCCCAGTTTTCTCAATGGAATTCGAGATTGTAGAAACAAAAACAAAAGAGAAAAGAAAAAAAAGAATCATAAAGAAACACTGTGTTCACTCAATCGTCCACTGTGATCGCGTAAATTTGTCTAATCGAGGCAATCATTTCTCTCTGTCTCGCTCGCGCTTCGTCGGGTACACTTAGCACTGCAAAATTTCGCAAAATTGCTAAAGAATTAACGAAAAAATGATAAAATGTATGTTTATGAAGAAAATCGAGGAGAAAATGAAAAATCCGTCATAATTCTCGCGCCGTGATCTCATACTTAAAAGAGAGAGAGAGAGAGAGGGAGAGAGACGGATTTACATTGACTAACTACTACAATCTCACATTGGGAGAATTCAACGATAAGTCAATCTATTTTTATCGACAAACTTCGCTCTCTCTCTTGCTCTCTGTCTCATAAAGACGGCGCTACGCACTCTTGCGGTTTTCGCCCGATCTTTTTTTTCTCCACGATCCCAAAGATATATAGATTACCAAAAAACCAAATAAAAAAACCTTTCTCAATCACGATATGAAGCTACGTGTCAAAACGAGAAAAAAGAGAAAATAAATCACAGCCGGCAACATTGTCCCGTGTGCACACGTTCGCTCAAAACCGAGCCGAAGAGTCAACTGACATGACGTCGTTTTTCTCGTTTATATAGACAGTAATAATTCTCGCGATCGTGTCTTTTACCGATGTGACTTGCACACGACTCACACACTTTTATACTTTGACGCGTTTTTAAGCGGCAATCTTCAGACACCTCGAGAAACACTCTCGAACGACGAAACGAAATGTCGTCCTCAAGAAATGCCGCGCGATTTTTATTCTGACAGTTCACTATATCGATTTTCAAGAATATATGCATCGGCTTCTATTTTTTTATCATCAAATATTTTCTTTACAATTATTACGAAGCTCGATTCTCGCTCGATCTATTCGAAATAACATTTCGAAGGTTTTATTTGTGTTGGAAAAAAAAAGGTTTCTCTCTGCTCTGCTGCGTCATCACCCATCACCCATCCGACCGACCCGCACGTGGACGGTGGCGCTACCTAACTACCTACCGCATAATTTTAAATCGATGGCTAGAATCGATTCTTTGGTTTTCGATGATCGTTTTTGTTATTTATCGATTTCAATTTTCGGGCTTCAAATTCAAAACTTAATACGTATATCGTATATTCATTCATTCCTATAAAATCCGTGAAATTTAATTGCATAAATGAAAAAATCAGTTTTACATATTATTTCTGTATTATTATCAATATTATTATTAATATTTTGATAGTGAATATATTTATAAATTACGAATAATACAAAAAGAAAGAAATTTGTGCTCAATCCGCAATCATATAAATTGGTCATTCGTATCCAAGCCTATTTCAATTTTTATGAGTACAGTAAAACATATCACCTCACGTTAATCAGCAGCCACCTTTAAAAAAGCTTGTTTGAAAAGGAATCTCTGCGTAAAGGTCCCCTTCCAGAATGAATTTCTTCCCGAGTACAGAGCAGCTAAAATCGTGAAATGACATCGGTGACTCACGTTGACCGGGAACGTGAACTTTTAATCGAACGAAAATTGAACAAAATTTCAAGAATTGTAAAAGAATTGTAAAAAAAAAATTTATTTAATAACTTGCAAAAATTATTATCTGTTCCCTCATTTTTTCGTCGCTATAACCTCATGAATATTGAAAAAAAAATCAATAAACAATTCCTTTGGCGATTCGGATATTCCTGTTAAACACACTGTCATTAAGAATATTTTTTTTATTTATCACATTCCAAATTTGCCAATTATTTTCGATTTACGAATTTTTAATTCGGCAGAATTTCAATTTTTCATGGTCG